>CM064516.1:1507365-1954865 GCA_032716605.1 Paralithodes platypus
TGTGGTGGTGAGATTAATAAAAATAAAAATAATATTATTAGTAGGTTTAGGGATATTTCTTCGAGGGGCCAGTCTATATGATCTGTGCCCCATGATTATTCTTTCCTCTCACTTAAACAGTAGGCTACCATAGTGCGGTTGGGAATATGAACATGATTAGATTAATATCCAGTATTCGAGAATGGATAATAAGTCGTAGGCGTGTGCATAAACCTTTAACCGTCCTGGTGGTGTAATGGTTAAGGTGGCAAAAATATGTGTGTGATAACCCGGGTTCGAATCCCGGTGGATCATATATACTTTAATTAATTTAATTAATTTCATTGGGGGTGTGGTGGTGAGATTAATAAAAATAATATTATTGTGAAAATAATTAATTTTCGCTGATTTTATTTTCCTACTTAGTTTATTCCTGGCCCTGTTGAACTCATGTTTCAGACCTTGATCCTGTCTATGTTTCGCTAGCCTTTTTAACAGATTGTCTCTGTGTTCCAGATGTTGTAGTATGTCATTGTTGATCCATTCTTATCTTTCACACCCTTACTGTTTCCCTTGCTACCTTCCCTAACTTTCTTGACTTCTTTCCAGGACAGTTTCTTACTCTCCCTCTATTTTACACTCAGATTCTTTCCAAATTCCTCATCTACTCCTCTCTTACTTTCCTTCACTACTCTCTTCACCACCCTCTTACTCTCCACGTATCTCGCTCGTTTCTGTCTCTCGAAATCTTCATTCCCTCTACTACCCAACCACTCTCTATATGCTCTTCTTTTCTTCCACAGCTATTCTTACCTCTTCTGTCCACCATGCTGTACCTTTCACTCACCTCCCTCTTCTCCTCACTCCACACACCTCCTCACATGCTGCACAGATCTCATCCTTAAACACCTTGCTCATCTCCTCCACTTCCTCCATAACTTCCAGGTCGAACCCACCTAGTCGTCTTTCCACTGCTCTCCTGTACTCCTCCCTGACTTCCTCCTCCTGCAACCTCTCCACCCTCCTCACCATTCCACCCTCCTCTTGCCTCCCTCCAGCTTTCCTCACCCACTTCTTTTGTATCCTAACCTTAGCTACCACTACATAATGATCAGACAGACCCCCTCCAATACCCCTATACACCCTAGCATCCATCACAGATTTCTTCATTCGTTCATCCACACACACATAATCAATCAATGACTTTCGTTCCACCACTGCCTCATCCTCCATCGTCCACACCCGTTTCCACGTGTACCTGTGGATCATTCTGTGTCGGAAGAAGGTGTTACCTATCCACAGCCTCCTCCCCACACATACGTCCACAAGTGCCCTACCATTCCCATTCACCTCTGATGGTACCCCCTACCCTCCCACCACTCCCTCAACTTTCCTATCACCCACCTTACCATTCATATCCCCAATCAGAAATATTCTTTCGTTCTTGTCAAACTTCTCCAAGCACGCCTCCACATTCATCCAGAACTCCTCTTTCTTTCTTTCAAGTTTATCCTCTCGAGAAATCTCGGAGTGAAATTAAAAAGTGCACTGTATCAAGGAATTGTTGTGCCAACAGTGATGTATGGGGCTGAGATATGGGCTCTGAAGAAAAAGGAGAAAAGAGGGCTGGATGTGATGGAGATGAGCTGCTTGAGGAGTATGTGTGGAGTTACTCGTAGAGACAGATTGAGAAATGAAGAGATACATAGGAGAGTGGGGCAGCAGGAACATTTGTCAGCCAGAGTGGACAGAAGGGTGCTGAGCTGGTATGGTCATGTTGAACGAATGGGAGATGAAAGGCTTACAAAGAGAATATGTGAGTCAGGTACAAGGGGAGATAGAAGGGCAGGAAGACCCCCATTGAGATGGAGAGACTGTGTAAGAAAGGCTTGGGATGATAGAGGAATGACTATAGATCAGGCAGGGGAAGTGGTGGTGGACAGGAGTGAATGGAGAATGCTTGTGAATAGTTGAGTGAACACGTGGTCATTTGGAGTAAGGGGTCGGGCACAAGTTGGACTAGTCCATCAGGCGCCTGGCCCGGGGAGACGATTAATATGAAGGGTGTGCCTGGAAGTGTGGTGGGAGGGCTTGTCGCTTTGGCTCCGCTGCATGTCTGCCTGCCGAGATCGGAACCTCTCCTGGTGGTCAGGGGCCGGGGGAGTGCTGCAGCGACCTTGGTAACCCTGGTCTCTGGATCTTCTCCTGGGTGACCTGGATGTGTGAGAGTTTGTGTTTTTTATCTGTGTTTATTTTTTGTTTTACGTTGTTTTTGTGTTTTCCCTGTTCTTGCTCTGTCTTGAGTCGGCTACCCCCAAAATGGGGATTGGGCCTGAGCATATAGATAGATAGATAGATAGAAGTTTATCCTCTGTTGGGGCATACACGCATACAATCACCCACTTTTGTATTCCTACTTTCATTCTCACCCACACAATCCTTGAACCCACAGACCCATACTCTCTTACACATTCCTTCCATTTGCTACTTACAAACAAACACGCACCTTCTCTCGCTGTTCCTTCTCTCACTCCAGCACACACCCATTCCATACTCCCACTCTCTCACATCTGAACCTTTCCATTTGGTCTCTGTCATTCCACATACATCCAGCCTGGCATACACTATCACTTCCAGAACCTCTCTCTCTTTTGTGCCATCATTCATATATATATATATATATATATATATATAGATAAGGAAGATAAACACCAGTGTAGGTAACCACATCTTGAAATTATTTGCTAACGTTTCGATACGATACTAGTATCCTAATCAGAGCCTATAATTATGGAACAAGTATCGTATCGAAACGTTAGCAAATAAATTCAAGATGTGGTTACCTACACTGGTGTTTATCTTCCTTATACGTCTGCACTTTCCACGCTCAAGATCTCTAGCTGATATACTTATTCAACGTTATGGACGTCCAGTGCTCACGCTCTACAGACAAGTGGAACGATTTGACTTCAAACTACGGTAACTTCAATGCGACTTACAATTTCTGAATTCTTGTGCTACTCAGGATCTTGTCCCAAATGTTCTAAAGTTTAAGCTTTCCAACAACAATCTAAAACACTCCCTGGTCTACCGTAACTCTCAAAAGTATTTCCTTTCGTGTGAAATTAAAAGCAAACATAAAAACATTACCTTTGTTCGTAATAAACTTAACTCCCTCTTAAATGAACTGAAAAGTAAAGTATCATGGCTAGATTCAAATAACTTACTAAGCTTAATTCATAATAAGCATGGGAAAGAAATTTCGAGAACGAAATTCGTACAAAACAGGAAACTGTATAAACTAGGATTTACTGATGATGGACATTTGTCTCCCGATAAAGTTATTTTTAATTACTCCAAGCGAAACCTTTCAAGTGCTGATAAAAATGCTCTTTCCAAAGGACTTAAATGTTCACTTTATCCACGTAAGCTTCATTTTGTTCATTTTTTTTTAAGTTTGGAGAAACTATATAAGTCATTAACTTCCCATACTTTATATGATCCCCTTCATAAAGGAATTAATTATGTAACTAATAGCATACAGAACCTAGCATTTGACTCATTTTACTCGCATAAGGCATTTAACAATAAAGATTGCTTATCTAAGGATGAATATGCTGCTCTCAAAGACCTGTCCAATTATAAGGAACTGATCATTACACGTCCCTATAAGGGCAATGTTTTTTTTGTTTACATAAACAATCTTATATTAGTAAGATGGGAACCATTTTGAATGGTGTTACTAAATTCACTAAACTATCAGGTGATATTTTTCACTACATTCTAAAATTTTAAGACCGACTTAACAGACTACTGACTAAATTTAAATCAAAAGGTGTTATTAATGATTCTATTTACTCACAGCTTCATGTATCTGGTTCTCAACCTGGAATAATGTATGGTCTGCCTAAGGTACACAAGGTAAACTGCCCACTTAGACCAGTTCTTTCTGCAATTGGAACGCACTCTTATAAATTATCAAAGTTCATTGTCCCTCTCTTGTCACCTATTACATGTAATCAATATACAATTAAGGATACTTTCACTTTTGTTAAGGAAATTACCAGTGCCTCTTTTGGAGATTGTGTAATGGCAAGTTTTGATGTTCAGTCCCTCTTCACGAATATACAGTTAAAGGAAACCATTGATATATGTGTTAATAATACTTTCGCAGATGTGGATAACTTTGAGGGTATGAGTCGGAAAGATTTCTCAGATCTATTAAATGTATCAGTAAATGACATGCTATTTATTTTCAATGGTGATTCGTATACTCAGCGAGATGGTGTAGCTATGGGTTCGCCGGCTGGTCCGAGTCTCGCTAATGCCTTCTTATGTCACTATGAAGTCCAATGGTTAAACGATTGCCCTGAACATTTTAAGCCAATTTTTTTATAGACGCTATGTTGACGACACATTTCTTCTCTTCAAGAATGTTGACCAGGTCCCATTATTTTTAGACTACCTCAACTCAAAACATGCAAATATCAAATTCACTTATGAAGTAGAATTTAATAATTCACTCTCATTTCTGGACGTTAAGATTCAACAAGATAATAACAAGTTCGAAACTTCAGTCTTTAGAAAGCCTACAGTACATTCACCTTCTTTTTATTCCAATTAATTTTAAACGTAACCTAGTAAAAACATTAACTTTTAGAGCGTATCATATTTGTTCCAACTACTTTAAATTTGATAAAGAACTTACATACATAAATAAAATGCTATTTAATAATGGATTCCCCTGGAACTTTGTTGAAACTTATATTGGCAAAACTATTAATAAATGACTTAGTAATCCTACCCAAGTTCATGAATCAGTTTCTAAAGCAATCATATATTTTCCTATAATGTTCACAGGTTCGTCTAGCTTCACACTCAGAAATAAACTAAGTAAGCTTCTTAATGAATTCTTTCCTCCAGTATCTGTACATGTAATTTAAAAAAATGACAACACAATACGAAAATTCTTTAAAATCAAAGACCAAATACCGTTAGATCTTCAGTCGTCTCTTACTGTATATACAAATGTACGTGTGATAGCTGTAAGGCATCGTACATTGGAAAACAAAGAGACATTTGAAGAGTCGTATGGCGGAACACCGTGGTCGCTCAGCTCGTACGGGTTTACGAATCACCAAACCACCTTTCTCTGCCATTAGAAATCATTCACTTCGACAATGATCACCCTTTCTCAGCCTCAATGTTTTCAGTTCTTGCTAGGAGTCCGTGGGAGCAAGATCTCTCTATAATGGAGAGCTTGCTGACTTACCTTCACAAGCCTGAGATCGGCACCCACGAGTTCTCAGTTCAACTCTTGTGTTTCTAGACATCTAGGTGTGTAATAATTTTACTTTGTGTGTATTTCATTATCCTTTTAGTTTCTAATTTCAATTAAAATATAATTCAATCTAAGATCTTTTGTCGGCTGACCATTCAACATTTCTTTTAATTTCTACTATGCAGTCATAATATTAATTTCTACTATGCAGTCATAATATTAATTTCTACTATGCAGTCATAATATTAATTTCTACTATGCAGTCATAATATTTATTATGTATTTTTACTAGAATTAAATCTGTATGAATAAACAAATTTTAAAAGAAGTTATTTTGTTCCATAATTATAGGCTCTGATGATGATACAAGTATCGTATCGAAACGTTAGCAAATAAATTCGAGATGTGGTTACCTACACTGGTGTATATCTTCCTTATACGTCTGCGCTTTCCACGCTCAAGACCTCTAGCTGATATATATATATATATTGTTACGTATCTGGATTCAAAAGTGGTTAACTAAATAAAACTCGATAGAACAGACAATATGAAAGTGTATCAAACAGCTGAAGGCCAATCGAACATAAAATATAAAAGTTCGTTCTGTTGTTACTTGCTTTCAGTTATCTGTTGGGACAGTTATCCTTTATACTCTGATACCCTTCAATTATATTTAATCAGGAAACTATTAAAAGTTATATTGAATGTTTAATATTAAGTAGGCTACTAATTATGAATAGAGAAAAGCTTGGCATGTGAGTAAGGACTTCTAAGCAATTATAAGCTAATTATATACTAAAGTAATTAATCTGGATTATCATTAAAGTCAGAATATTATTAAACACTTTTTATATATATCTTATTTAGTTTGTTAACCCTCTAAATATTATGTTACTCTTTTTCTCTTATCTCGTTATTCATTTCATCATTGTCCTCTTTGCGTATTGTAAATCATTATTATTATCATTATTAGGTTAGCCAATTTGTTATTCTTATTCTTTGCAAGACTTTAACCTAATCAAAATAAAATCAACCCCTCAAGCCTTCACACCCACACCCTTTCACACCCAACCATAATTACCCACTACCCTCAAATACACGCAGCAAGTGTGTCGTGATAATATTACAATTCCACAAATATATATGATCAAAGAATATATACATATGGCCTCCACAATCATATAATGGCAAACACATATCTTCAATTTTTCATTGCTTGTATTCTCACATCAAATCTACCGGTACGCACTTCCCTTATTTACACCCTCATATATACGCAACAAGTGTGTTTCGTGATGGATTATGGGAAGAAAGGTAGAAGGGGGGGGGGGAGGGGGAAGGGGTAGGGGGGATCTTAGCGCGCGGAAGAGAGAAGAGGAGGGAGGAGGGAGAGAGAGAGGGAAGAGGGAGAGAGAGAGAGAGAGAGAGTATTACGCATAGGGTGAAGTTATTTTTTTTGTTCAAAAGACCTCCGTCTATGTATTCTGAAAAACCTATTATCCTCTCTCTCTCTCTCTCTCTCTCATGCCCGGGGTACTCCCCTACCCTCCTTTCTTATCTCATGCCCCGGGCGCTACCACCAAGCAGCTCTGTTCATCACGTTCATTACTGTATTATTCTTTCTTTCTCTCTCTCTCTCTCTTTCAAATAAATCATGTCTTAGTTATAAGGTAGGTGTCTGCAGAAAGCCGATTGTCCCACACAAGGCACATCCCTTTCACACCCAAGCCTAATTATCTACTATCCTCAAATATACGCAACAAGTGTGTCGTGATAGGTTGATTTTATAATTTATTTATGAAATTGGATTTATTTTACAGCACATCCCTTGTCTCTAACTAAATCACCTTGTTGTTGTTGTTGTTGTTCCCCAAGCTGCCTGGCCAAACAGCCCCAAGGCCCCGAGTAAGGCCAAGGCCATAAACGAGCGCCCCCACAGAACCCTCCCTGCCGACCACAATAAAGCCTGGGTGACCGAAGCCACTCCATGGCGGGGAGCTGAGAGGGTGCGTAAACGCCCGGGAAACCAAAGCCCCACCCAGGGTAAGGCAGGTTAGTGGATGGATTAGCCGAACACCACTGTAGAAAAATAGTGCTAACAAGATTCACAGAGGGCCTCGGAGTCGGACGTATCCTAAATTGAGTGGTCAATCCTGTAAGTCCTTCACTAAAATGGCTCGGGTTGTCCCTCTTACAGGGAATAGGTCCGCTTGGGGGCATTCTGTGTATGGCCACCCTTGTAAGGGGAGTAAGGCGTCCGGCAATAGATAGATAGATAGAAGCTCGAGGAATGCCAAGAATTTCACGTCCGCACCAGCCGGGCCGCTCTCTCTCTCTCTCTCTCTCTCTCTCTCGTCACGTAGGCAGGGGTTCAAGGTAGAAAGGAAGAGAGAATCTTGTCACGAGGTTGCTGCACAGTCACGACCCACAGCTTGGTGTCTGGTCACACATCACATCCTGGTTTTCTCCAGATGTTACAATATATATATACTGTATATATATATATATATGTATATATATATACTGTATATATATATATATATATATATATATATATATATATATATATATATTATATAGAATAAATAAGATGACGAGAGCAAACATCAACTTCATTTTCATTGTTTATTAATTAAGCTTTTGACAATATTTCGAACAACTCTGTTCATCATCAGGTGAAACACCAACGATCCTAGAAAACAAACATGATATCTGTTAACACTTTGTATTTAATATATGGATCTATTTAAACAAGTTTAATGTGACAATTCTACATAATACTTTACTTAAAACTGCTAGACTATAAGTTGATAATTGAAAACAATAACAAGATTTACAAGAATATTACATAATCCTAACTTCATAAACCTGAACATGTAATACAAAATATAAAATAACATGCAACAAACCATTTCGACCTGCACCTTACGACTATTCCGGGAGAACTAACTAGATTAACTGACTATAGACATTATATATAGCAAGGGATCCTAAAGCCCCAAGCTATCAACTACCTGAGCACTGAGTTTAGGTTCGGTTTGAGTTTGTCTATGAAATATTTCTCCCCAATGAAAGTATCGTTCTTGTTTCTGAATTTAGCCAATATCTTAAAATCTTTTTCATTAAATCTGTGGTCCAATTCGAAAGAGTGATTCCTTACTGCTGAAAAAGGCATTTTCGTTAAATATTGACCTGTTTCGGATACTTTTCCCCAAATGCTCCAATATTCTAGCGCGGAATGAACGAGACGAACATCCCACATACCCAGCAAGGCAGCTGGGACAGTTAAATTCATAAACAATATTGGAACATAAGTTATTGGGAACAGTGTCCTTTATTCTAAAAAATGAGCGAATGTTAAAGTCATTTGTGAAAATTATGCGAAAGTTAACAGCTGGGAATCTAGAATGAAGCAATTTTTGGAGCTGTTTACGAAAGTCGTAACTGGATTTAGCATAGAATGGAAGTTTTATATATTTCTTAAGTTTCGGGACCTCGTGAACACAGGTTTTAGTTACATATTTACTAGTTATAAATGACTTAACGGTCTTCTGGACTAAATGACTTAACGGTCTTCTGGACTAAATTAACTGTATAATTATTTTTAACAAAGAAGATTTCCAAAGTCTTAAATTCAATATGTACAAACATGTAGGTGGAACATATGCTATAAGCTCGGTTAATTAGAGTCTTGATTGAATTTATTTTATAAATTACGGGTTTAAAACTAAACCAATTAAGTCCAAGGTTTGTGAACGTAGATTTTCGAAATACACTAGTTGTTAATCCAGAACCCGTTTTCATTACATTTACATCCAAAAAAGGTAGGCAGCCTCTTTTTCTATTTCCGAAGTGAACTTTATATTCGTATGCTGTCTATTCATATACTCTAAAAATATATTCACATGTTCAGCCTTCATGAAAATTAAAAAGCTATCATTTACATACCGCCTATAGAAAACAGGTTTAAAACTTAAGGGGCACTAATCTAGTCATTCAACTTCGAGTTTACACATGAACGCATTAGCATAAACAGGGCCCAGAGGGGAGCCCATGGCAATTCCGTCTACCTGATTGTATAGAACATTATCAAACATGAATAACTATCAGAAGTGGCAAATGTTAACAGCTTATTCACAGTCTTTCTATCGAGTCCATAAAATTCATCAGGATGGTATTTGTCCAGAATAATATTTGTAGTTTCTTGAAGAGGGACATTTGTGAAGAGGGACTGTACGTCGAAACTAGCCATTACACAGTCTTGAGGAAGATTTAATGATTTGAGGTCATTGACCAATGTTGCTGAATTATTAACTGTATATTCATTGTTGGTAAAAGGTGAAATTAATTTGATTAGAAATTTACCCACGTTGTAACCCACCGTGTTTATGGTAAATCCAGTTACGACTTTCGTAAACAGCTCCAAAAATTGCTTCATTCTAGATTCCCAGCTGTTAACTTTCGCATAATTTTCACAAATGACTTTAACATTCGCTCATTTTTTAGAATAAAGGACACTGTTCCCAATAACTTATGTTCCAATATTGTTTATGAATTTAACTGTCCCAGCTGCCTTGCTGGGTATGTGGGATGTTCGTCTCGTTCATTCCGCGCTAGAATATTGGAGCATTTGGGGAAAAGTATCCGAACAGGTCAATATTTAACGAAAATGCCTTTTTCAGCAGTAAGGAATCACTCTTTCGAATTGGACCACAGATTTAATGAAAAAGATTTTAAGATATTGGCTAAATTCAGAAACAAGAACGATACTTTCATTGGGGAGAAATATTTCATAGACAAACTCAAACCGAACCTAAACTCAGTGCTCAGGTAGTTGATAGCTTGGGGCTTTAGGATCCCTTGCTATATATAATGTCTATAGTCAGTTAATCTAGTTAGTTCTCCCGGAATAGTCGTAAGGTGCAGGTCGAAATGGTTTGTTGCATGTTATTTTATATTTTGTATTACATGTTCAAGTTTATGAAGTTAGGATTATGTAATATTCTTGTAAATCTTGTTATTGTTTTCAATTATCAACTTATAGTCTAGCAGTTTTAAGTAAAGTATTATGTAGAATTGTCACATTAAACTTGTTTAAATAGATCCATATATTAAAATACAAAGTTTTAACAGATATCATGTTTATTTTCTAGGATCGTTGGTGTTTCACCTGATGATGAACAGAGTTGTTCGAAATATTGTCAAAAGCTTAATTAATAAACAATGAAAATGAAGTTGATGTTTGCTCTCGTCATCTTATTTATTCTGAAGATCCGGTACCCTAGCGGCCAACCTACTACTGATATATATATATATATATATATATATATATATATATATATATATATATATATATATATATAAATTAGATTAATATCCAGTATTCGAGAATGAATAAGTTGTAGGTGTGTGCATAATTAAACCTTTAACCGTCATGGTGGTGTAATGGTTAAGGTGTCTACAAATATGTGTGATAACCCAGGTGCGAATCCCGGTGGATCACATATATGCTTTCATTAATTTCATTGGAGGTGTTTGGTGGTGTGGTGAAATTAATTACAAAAATAGATTAAGAAGATAGTCAACTTTTGGTTTTCTAATCAAACCTTTCCAGCAAAAGTAAAACGTTTATTGAACTAAATGGACATTGTCTTAACCCTCCAGCCACGGGGGCTATAGCTTGCGACTGTGCTCCGGTACCGTGTGTTTTGACGATCTTTGGCCTATGTTAACTACTCTGTAAGTCAATGAATATGTCATGTAATGTTGTGAATAAAAAAGAATAATGTTCCACAAACCTTCCTCTGTCGAATGGCGTTGAGTAGAGGTCTCTAGCCCCTCTGGTTGCATAATGGTGAGCGCGGGAAGACGAGTGCTTTTCGGCGGCAAATTCTTCCCGCGTTCGGACGCGTCGCCCCGGCCATGGCTACGACGCACCTAGCCGCTCGTCGCGCCAAAGTATTTATCTCCCTTAGACGATTTTAGTGTTTGATATTGAGAATGTGATGTTTATTTGATATTTTCTAGTTATTTTGAGGCCAATTATATAAAATATGTTTATTAGGGTATCACTGTCACTGATATTGCTAATTTTCACTCGATACCGTACATTTTATTAGTAATTGAGGTAGCTTATTGTTGTATTAGGCACTGATTATTCGTTATCACAGGTGTTTATTATACTTTGGCCATCATATATTAGGTCTTGTGTCACTTTCACTTTGACAAATATGCTTTAGAGAGTGTCACTGTCACTGATAATGCTCATTTTCACTCGATACCGTACATTTTATTAGTAATTGAGGTAGGTTATTGTTGTATTAGGCACTGATTATTCGTTATCACAGGTGTTTATTATACTTTGGCCATCAAATATTAGGTCTTGTGTGACTTTCACTTTGACAAATATGCTTTAGAGAGTGTCACTGTCACTGATAATGCTCATTTTCACTCGATACCGTACATTTTATTAGTAATTGAGGTAGGTTATTGTTGTATTAGGCACTGATTATTCGTTATCACAGGTGTTTATTATACTTTGGCCATCAAATATTAGGTCTTGTGTGACTTTCACTTTGACAAATATGCTTTAGAGAGTGTCACTGTCACTGATAATGCTCATTTTCACTCGATACCGTACATTTTATTAGTAATTGAGGTAGGTTATTGTTGTATTAGGCACTGATTATTCGTTATCACAGGAATTTATTATACTTTGGCCATCAAATATTAGGTCTTGTGTCACTTTCACTTAGTTATATGATTTGTAAACGTTTTATATACAATTTATTGTGTCTTTTTTCACTGATTTATATATTTCTATAGGTTCTAATCATATGAATGTCACTTGGTATATACATATGTGTCACTTTCACATATTATTATGGTGTAATTGTATTTGTATCAATGTTCTCATAATACATGACTTTTGTATTACAATACATTGGTTTTCTTCCACTTTTTGCCTATATATAATTATAGTGTACATATTGTCATTTTATTTGGCAATTTCAGTATGATTATTAGAACTCCAGCTTGGAGTGGTAATCAAAGAAGCACTCTAAAGCACAGAGTGCCACCTTGCACTCCACACACTCCATGGTTGACTTTTTACCTGACCTCGGCTTCACCCTGCTGTTGTAGCAGACATGGCACCGCTTCTGCTGTGTTCTTCCTGATTCATTCTGAGGCAGGGAACCAAGCCTGTGCCTAATCAAATATTGAGCACACTGCAAGCGGTCAATAACGGCGGGCCCAGGATGTGCCACTGCCCTCTGTGGCATAGCATACTTCTCCAGGAGCTCCGTCAACACCTGCTTTTGGAACCTCCGCAGGCTATTGAACTTCATGGGTGTGTTCACATTCCGAAGCTTGTATATGTTGTAGGCATTCAGAACTGACATGTCCACCATATGCAGAAAGAACTTTTTGTACCATCTGCACGAGGTACGCAGGCAGTCAATGAAGCCTATCTGCATGTCGGACTTGTCCACCAGCCTCATGTTGATGTTGTAGTCCAGGACAGCATCGGGCTTGGTCACCCTGGCCTGGGTGCGGCGATCCACCTTGCCAGTCTCCACCATTTCCCCCTTGTGGATGGTGGTCAGGAGGTTGACCTTCCGCTGGTCGTGCCAGTGGATAGCCAGAATGGGCCCCGACTTCTTCTTGAACACATCACCTTTTTTGGTCTTTGGAGGGAAAGGTGGCATGCCCTTCCTTTTCCCTCATACTGTGCCTACAGTCCCCGTCTTGCGCTCATGCAGGTACTGTGAGAGAGTGGGGGACGTGTAATAATTGTCCGTGTAGAGGACGTGATTCTTGTGAAAGTAGCGGTCCATCATGGCTTGCACCACTGCTCCGCCAAAGCCAATGAGGGGGTCCACAAGCAAGTCCCCTTCCTTCCCGCTGTAGACCAGGAAGTCCAGGACATAGCCAGTTTGGCAGTCGCACAGCACAAAGAATTTTATGCCAAAGCGATGTCTTTTTGAGGGGATGTACTGCCGGAAGCTGAGTTTTCCCCGGAACAGCACAAGAGACTCGTCAATGACGACCTTGCGGAAGGGCTTGAAGTAGGAGGTGAAGCGTTCTCGCATCATCTCATACAACGTCCTAATCTTCCACAGCTTGTCTGGGAGGTGGACGTCAAGGTTGGTGACAAGATGGAGCGCTGCGAGGATATCAAGGTACCGGTCGCGAGACATATATTTCCCGAAGGCAGGGGTGGATATCAGATCATTGGTGATCCAATAGTCAGGCAACCTATGCTTCTTGACATGAGGCATTAGCATGGTGAGTGCCAGGAACACCATGAACTCTTTATGAGTCACTGGGGTCCACTGCCTCATGTGGCCCTTGGTCACCTTTCCCAAAAAGTGGACCTGGAATTGGTGCTGCTTATTTGTCTCTTTGACAACATAGCCTACCACCTCCTCATCAAAGAAGGCCTCAAATAGTTCGTGTGGTGGAGCATTGGGGCCTGCAGGAAAATTGGGGGTAACGCCTGAACCCTCCAGTACCTCATCAAAAGCTGGCACATCAGGGTTATATCCATCCTCATCAACTACGTCTTGCCACTGAAAAACGTTGAATGGGTCTTGTCTACGCTGACGAGGAGCTCCAGCTGGTGGCCCAGCACGCCCACGGCCAACTCGGGAGGCGCGCGCCCTAGGGCGGCGAGGGCGGCGGCCAGGGCGGTGGGCAGCACGACGGGCAGCACGACGCCGGGCCAAGCGGATGGGTCGAGGGTCGTCGATGTCCATATAGTCATCGTCAGAGTGGTCATCTTGCCCTGACGGTGGACCTATGTAATCATGGCCAGAGTCTTCAGAGAGGTGCCCTTCATCATCAGTGGCCCCCACATAATCTGGCGGGGAACCAGTGATGCGTGGGCGGCGTGCGGGTGGGCGAGGTGGGGAAGGAGTGGCAGGTGAGGCTGTGTCCCCCCGAGGTCCTGGGCTCCTTGGCCTGCGACGAATGACAGAAAGCAATGTTTCACTGTCACTAGGCCCAGGTATTGGTGATGCGAGCTCAAAGACTTCTTCAGGAAGACATGTTGAAGGCGGGAGAGGTGGGGAGGACCGTGGGGAAAGTTGCGGGGACGTATGGCTGGGGCCGGCCGGGGTGGACGCCGCGGGAGCCTCGAACAAAACTCTCTTACTTTTCTTAATTTTTTTGGTATATTTCCTACCTTTCCCCTTTTCGGCAGCAGTATGTCTCCTGTCGGGGGACCTAGGAGGCAAATAGGCCGAAAGTGTGGGGTCCTCAACCCTTGGCAATGGTGGGGGTGGTGGGGAAGAATGCGGGGCATCCGGGTCATCTTGGGTGGCGTGGGTAGATAAGGGAGACAATGGCGGACGAGAAGGGTCACCACGCTGACCCTCACTCACAGCCTCATCCTCACCAAGTAGTTTTGCTTGTTCCCTAGCTGCCGCGGCCGCCTTCTCAAGTATTTTCTGCTTATACAAATGTAGCTTGAAAGGCGATTTACCTGGGGAAGGGCTTGGCGTCGTGTCACTTATGCGAAATTTGGTGAGTGACCTTGAACTCTCCCACTCACTTACTCTCTCAAGTTCACTGTCTTTAGGTAAACCAGCTTCCTCAACAACTGGTACATCACCTTCATCACTCTCATCACTGTCATGTTCTCTCGCAAATCCCAGGAATTGCTCTTCTTTGTCACTCTCATGGCCATAATCACTCGACTTATAATTACTGGAGTCATCACTGACTTCATCATCAACATTATGCTTGGCATCAGCTCGCTCATAAAGTCTCAATGTCGTCTCAATACCTCCGGGAGATAACACATTTAGGCGATGGCGTCGGGGTAAGGCGCGACGAACTAGCAAGGGCGTCGTAGGAAGCACGGTATCGGACACAGCAGAATCACTATTTGGCGTACTGTCCATGATGGCGTCGGGGTAGATACTGTTGCTGTGGCGTAGTTTACGCCTGGTGGCGCCACCTACCGTCCCACGATACCGAAAATGTACGCGCGGCATTCGAAAGCACGCACGCAAGCAATGGGCGTTCAAGAGCCCTTCCTGGTTGCGCGGGCCGAGGTTGTTATTGGCGTTCAAGAGCCCTTCCGGGTTGGAGGGGTTAAACAATGGGAAAGGGGTTTACTTTTCCCCTTCGGTGTATAATTTTCAATGGAAGATAATGATTCTTTCTATGTATAACGCTATATCATTATTTTACTTCAACAACACACGTCCATGTTTCCAATCTACCGGCCACTTGTTACCCTGTCACCTCAGTGTTGCTCCATCTCCCGGTCTTTTCTGGGTCATTGACTGCGAGTATTCAGTTTATTGCTCTCGAAGACCATTTTATCGAGCCCCGCACTTTTCACTATAAAATATTCGTTGGCCGTCTTGGCGCTGAAGCAATATATCTCCTTGGCTTCGAACAAATAACCTGCCTCAAACATAACTTCAGAACTCCTTTCATTTAATTTCCTGCCACAGCCTCCATCTGTATCTGCCGACTATATCTATCAGCACCACCAACACTTTCAGCTCTCCACTACCACTTCCCGCTATTAAGGTTAGACTGTCTTCCCAGCCTTGTTATTACTCTCATTATCAATGTTTTATTCTGTACCACATTTGTCAAACACAGAGTTTTGTCTACGTTCACTCTACTATTTTCAGCCTTAACTTTTCGGTCTCTACCTTGAATTCTCATTTGGATTCTCATTTCATTCTCCTCATTTGGAATCTTCTCAGTTCCCTCATGTGTTCCTTACCTACCTTACTGCTATCCTCTCCCTTCTATGATGTGTACTAATAATTGATCAGGTAATGCTTAACCTTCCCTTCTCCATTTGTTTCTGACATGCCATTTTCTGTTTGTATCCATCTTCTCTTTTTCATTTTGTCACTCCTACCTTTCTAAGTATTTTTCTACCCTTCCTGTTCTCAGTTTCTTTGTGACCTAATTTCAGAGTACGGTATATCAATGTTTCTATTTTCATTCTGTCTACCTTTCCTTTCCCAGTATCTGCCTATTACCCCTGACACCTTCTGCCTACCTCACTCTCTGGCTCTTCACCCTGTATATTGCTTACCTCCTGTGAGTGTTTAATATGTTCTCCTTGTAGGGGCGCCCCGGCCCGAGTGGTAACGGAGGGAGGATGGGTGACGGGCCTATGGGACAGACAGTGAGGATGACGTGTGAGGCCTTGGGTGACGCCCCTCTAGACCTTACCTGGCTCCGGCACCACGCTCCAGTCACTCCAGACTTCAGGGTTGGGGGAATATATATATTATTAGTTATAGGTCGGCTTTATGGTAGACTTGATAGTAATTCAGTACAATGTACAAATACTGGACATTTTCTCTAGAGCTAGTATTTATTCATGTTTATTCACCAACCCACCAATTTACTTACAAATAAACCTAATTAATGAAATAAATGAAACTATACAATATATGTGGTACTCCAAGGACTCGAACCTAGGATACTCACACCGAAATTCGGCGCACTAAGCATTAGGCTATCAAGCTAGAGATACGGCAAGTCTCAGACGATAGGGTAAGTTCATGAAAAAGTATACCAAACAAGCGATTTGTTTATGCTAAAGAGGAATATTAAAGAGGGTATGCAAGCCTATTGCAACCTACATATATGCCTTTGTGTATTCCTATGTTAACATTTGCCATCTCTACCAATTGTTAACCTTTCATTCAATTTCAGGATATCTGTCCTAACAAGCAATCTAGAGAGAGGGCATAACGGTTGTCC
Organism: Paralithodes platypus; assembly: GCA_032716605.1. Taxonomy (NCBI): domain Eukaryota; kingdom Metazoa; phylum Arthropoda; class Malacostraca; order Decapoda; family Lithodidae; genus Paralithodes; species Paralithodes platypus. Next base: position 1,524,374 of record CM064516.1, read on the forward strand.
TTTAAATTCGTTCAATGATCCATGTTAAATTATCATCTATATCCACATATAACAATATAAGTTACCTATACTAAACTAGTTTTCCCTCTCCTCTGTAGGACATCTGTGCTTGAGGAGAGCTTTGGAGGAGCAATATATACAGTATTAATGGTGTAGCACTTAATTACAGACCATTGTGCCACCCGTGCCCCTTATAACAACGAAATATTCATGCCTACCTTTACTATACCTGAAATGACGGGGACCTGCCAACAAGAGCCAAAACCGGTCAAGCACCTGCTCCCGTATTCAAACAACAACCAAATCACCCAGTGCCGTATTGCCAGTATATAAAGTAAACCAAAATCCACCAGACCCCCTCCACCACAGACACCGCTTGAACAAGGTCACGTGAGAGAAAACGCGTCAAACCCCCTTCATGTGAGAGAAAACGCGTCACCCCCGGCCCCCCCCCCCCCCCCCTCTTCACGTGAGAGTGAACACGTCCATTCCACACCACCAAGACATTCCTTACCCCAAACCAAACCTGGCCTTTTCTGAAGAAATGTTTATGGAAGCTCACCACCAAACCCCCCAATATCTCTCTGTATCTTCTGCCCAAATTGAACTTGATCATGGCAGCCCAGCAGGTAAACAATTACAAACTCCATATCACCTGTCCTTCCAAGTCACCTCCTACAATCTAAGAATTCTCTATTTACCACGCAATCAGAAATCATTTTTTTCATCACCCCAGCAGGATATCTCCAAGCCTAAACTTAATACTAATAGACAGAGAACGTCCAAGCCATCGCAGAGATATCTCCTTCATTATTTTAGTGCAACTCCTGACCTCCCGATAAATAAAAAAACTCACAACACCATGTCCCTACTGCCCCGAGAGGATAGACACTTAACCCTCACTAAAAAGTTGATAGGATCTCACGGGACCCAAGGAAAGTTAGGCAAAACTGGCAGTTAACCAGTCGAGTACTTCTTCTTCAGACGAACATACTAAACTGCTAACTCCAGTTCGGATAAAAGACATCCTGCTAGCTATTCTCCCCTTAAAAGTGTTGACAAGCAGTGAATGATTACACAGTCGAGTACTTCTTCTTCGGACGAACATACTTAACTGCTAATCATTATTAGGATAAAAGACATTCGTATGAACTAACCATTCCCCCCTCAAAAAGTCTTGACAAACAGTGCAAATTAGTGTGTAGAATTGTGATCCCAAAGAAAGGACGTAGGAGAAAGAAAGAGAGCATCGCCTACCTGGAATGTGTGAAGACGCAATGACCCCTTGGTACAACAGGAGGGACAACTGAACTTGTCACCACGTGCGCACCTGACTCTCTACGGGCTCCTACCTTTCTTCTCAAACCTTTAAGTACCTTTGTTTTGTAAAGAGTCTTGACGATTACAATAAAGGTTAACCCGTTGAGCCCCGGCCAGTTATAATATTTTGTTCACCCCAGTCCCAAGCCATTTTCACTTATTTGTTTTGTTTGCTAAAATGGAAGACAAGGATGAGAAATGAAAAAAAAACAAAAAAAAATCACCTCTGACATTTTTTTGGGGGAGGGGGGCCGGTGGGGGGTTGGGGGGGGGGCGCTTCAAAAAAAATTGTTGAGCCAAAATGGAAGAGAATGGTGAGAAATGAACACACAAATAAAAAAAAACTCATTTCGGTCATTTGGGGGGCGGGGGGGGGGGGGGGGTTCAATAGTTCGTCTCCCCCGCATGACCACCCGCCCAGGAGCACTAGGGTAAAAACTGAGTATGGCATTGTACGGCATACATTCTAAAGAGTATCTCACATAAATCTCAAGCCTCTAGCTCCCATACGACCGGAGTAATGAAGGTTCAAAGTGGCGGTAAACTAGGGGAGTAAACTATCCCCACTAAGCCCACCACCACCAGCCGCGCGGCTGTCTCGGCCCGCTCACCCCTACTGGCCCAGCTCCCCCACACACTACGGTACCGCCCCCTCCTATTCTCCCGCCATTTCCTACCTTACGAGCCACGTAAGTGTTTTTTATATGTCGGACGCACGTGATGCGTCGCTGGGAGTTGGTGATCAAAGACTGCCGACGCAACACGTGCGACGCTGGGTCTCAACGGGTTAATAAGATATGTTATGGTTTACGTTAACGTAAACTGAAGATTTTCTACTCTCCTCTTCTCCTAGTATCCGGACCTCGATATAGAGAGAACACCACACTTCTATCTTTGGGATAAATATATATATAATTCTTCGAGTACAGGCTCCTATATTCTTGTGAAGAGTATATACATATATTTGTTCAGGAAATTATACATGCACCTCTTACACGTAAAACCAGTGAACTCTTATTCAGATCTTGTTTCTATGCTAATATCATCAGTAGGGTACGTAAGTAATAGACGAGTTGTTCACAGAGTGTTTTGATATTCAGTCTCTTAATTTGACTATTGTTATTATCACGCTTCATGACTTATAGTTCACGGAGTGTTCAGTTTGAGTTATTTCCAACTTTGTATTTTCACGTCATGTTAACTATCCTCCCGGTCACGCATACATGACTAGTGAATTTATTAAACCTATTTATGAATTAATATTCATAATTATAACTCTTCGAGTTCTTTCAGTTAATTCTCCTGTTACCATTCCACTAACGTAAAGATAACCGTAACCCACTTGACCCCAGCGACGCACGTGTTGCGTCAGCAATATAATATATGTAACGCTAAACCCCAGCACCGCAGTACCTGTGTCTGCAATTTCAACCTTATTTACTTCTGTCGTGTGGTAGCTAGAGGCTCGAGGATGGTATGGGATAATACCTTATGATGTTGCCGAACAGTGGCAGTACTCGGCAAACCCCTAGTCCAGCTGCGCGGGTGGGTACGGGTGGATCGGGAAAGCCAGTTTACCTACTTATCTCACTGCCACTTTCGACCTTATTTATTCTTGTCCTATGGTAGCTAGAGGGTTCAAATTTATATGGGATATACCTTATGATGTTGCCCAACAGCGGCAATACTTGGCAATACCCAAATACAGCGGCGGTGAGGAGTGGGGAGAGAAAGCGCAGGAGGAGGGAGGAACTGGAGGACTGGTCCGCCAGACTCGCCAGTTGTCCTGTGTAGTTCATGAGTGTCAGACCTACCTCATCGCCTCGCGATGTGTATCGCTCTCCTACTGCTCCCCATGACATAGTGGACTCCCCACCAAGTGGGGAAGAGGAGGAGGAGGATGACCCAGACCCCATGGCATTCCTCAAAATTCCGCCAGGTCATCGTAGGGGTAAGAAGAGACGAGAGACGAGAGAGTGTTTCGTGTTGCTACGTACACAACAAGCGAGGCGTATATCGTACACTGGTCCACCCTCAGTACCACCTGCCTTCACCACCACATCCCCTGTCTCCCCTCTAAAAAATACAATGTCAAAACCCATATTTCTAAATCAAAAGTGCCTAAAACAATGTGTAAAACTCATATTCTAACTATAGACCAAGATGGTCGCCAGTCGCCATGGTAACCAGGCCGCGCGCAAGGCTTGCCACTCGTCGGTACTTATAAAACTTGAATCTATGCACTTATCACACTGTAACTTCACTTAAAATGACATTATGTGATACATAACTATGAACTATGAACTACATGAACTATGAAGGCACACATGATGCTCGGGTGGTGTAAATAACCGTCACTCGAAAACTGGACGCATCGTACATCTGCCATGCTGCCGCGCTCAACTGTGGTTCGGCGGGCGGAAGGTTTGAAGACTGCCTGGCACCAGCTGATGGCTGAGACTCCCCCCCCCTCCCCCCCCACCCCCCACCTTAGGACCCCCAAATGACTGAAGTGAGTGTTTTGTTTTGTGTTATTCTTCATTATTCACCTATTTAAGCTATTTAAAAAAAAATATATATATAGCAAAATCTGCTGGTCCCACAGCGTGTTTTTATTATTAATTAGCTGGTGCTCAGTAGGTTAAATCAAACAGCATCTTATCTACCATAAAATCAGTGCTGTGTGTATGCTGCCGCAGTAACTATTATCTACTCTCAGTGCTCGCTAGCTCGCATTCGGCAAATTCCATTCAGGATACTGTTTATTGTTTGAGACTAAACATCTCTGTGTACACTTATCTGTGTTTACTATAGAACTTCATGATTATTATTTGTACTATTGTATAACCTAATCTATTCTCTCCTAGGACAATATTATTCTAGGATCAATTGCTTACATAGTTCATAATTATTGTTCAGTCGAAGTGTTCATCTCCCTATATGACATTCGATCTTGTATTTGTGTTTATCTTAATAAATATTGTACCCTAGCTGTTAACCCTTATTTAGCGGCGAGCAACATAAGTCGAGTTAAATAAAGCTGGACTATGTGGCGGCGCTCGACATAACTCGAGTGGCAATTTCAGCACGTAATGTGGCTGAGAGAGAGAGACAAGTGGTGGCAGGAGACTAGCGAGCGTATGACTGCTCCAGACCACCGCGGCGAACCTACTGACACAAATCTCAGCTCCCTCCTCCCTCTCTCACTCGCTACATACTCAATTATGTACTGAAAGTACCGAATTACCTGCTTTTTGCACTCGCGTTGCACGGTTATTGCAAGAAAACTATCCATCATACAAGGATCGTTATGGTGTCATTCGAAAGCTCTGTTTATGCCCTTTCAGGGATAGGTACTTGTTTTACGTTCTGGGTCTTATTTAGGCATGAAAATGATCACGTAAACAGCCCTATTTTGGCTAAAAACACCCCGCTGTGCGGTACACATAAATAAACCGCATAGGCCGCTCGTAAGGTGTTAAGGAATAAAACTTGTGAACCTAAATTGTACATTCCGTGTCCATTGAGTATCATTGTTTTGTAATCTATGATATCGAAGTTAGTTATGTTCCAGTGAGATAGTTGAGATTCCCATTCTTTCCTCAGGTAGAAAACGGGATCATTATCAAGCACGTTAAATTATAATGTCGCATAACACTGGTGGCAGCGGTGTCTCAATTCGGCATAGCAACTTCAATTTATAAATTCACCCAATATAACCAATACCACAAATCACAATGGCGGGTAAATCGCTCAAAATTATTCCTTTCAAGCAAGAAAATCACGACATTGCTACTTATTTTGAGGTCGTTAAGGGGACCGACCGACCGGTTATTTACTAACTTCCAGGCCTTACTTCCAATGTAAATGCAATTGGGCACAGGTGTATGTGACCATAAAACTAGGTCAAATTTTTTTTTTCTTTTTTCTTACAATTTAGGCAAAAAAAGGTTGCAAACTATAACACTACTACGACCCATTCTACTCCTACAGAAATCCCTATAGCACGTGTTGTATGTGATCAAACAACTCACAATAGGTGTGTCTGTAGTTGCTATAAGGAACATTTTATATATTTTGTGTATTTTTGGATTTAGGTGATTATGAATTAAGGTGAAATTATTTTGTAGAATTTTACGACTGTGACAACATGCTGCAACCAAACAAAGTTGGCTAGAGTAAATTGGCTTTATAGGACTTGTAGTGTTTTTAATTACCTTTCCAATGGTATATACACCATTCCTATAGGTCCAATAAAAATGGTAGAGTAACATCCGAAAGTGCGACAATATTGGATCTGAGAAAAACATGTGAAAGTCTAAGGTAATTAGGTGATTTTTTTTTTTTTTTTTTAGTTTTACAATATTTTACGCAGGAACACGGCAAAGTAGAAGATAAAGCGTATGGGAGGCTGTAGAGTAGCTTACGCTCTTTCAATTTATATAGATATGCTCCTCGTACGACCAGTAGTTACTGAGCATGTTAATTTCAAAGTTCGCTATATAACGTTTTTAGAATTACAGGAAAAGTTTGGAAAACATAAACAAAACAAAAATTCCAATGGGTTTTCACTAATAACATTTCACTGGCTTATGAAGGGATGTTGACTCTTGTTGAGTACACACCTATTGGTATTTTCAGGATTTCGAGTTTTTTAAGCCTAAATTAACCGGTCGGTCCCCTTAAGGGGAGGTTTTTAGTTTGTTTCCTACTCCTCCAGCAATCTTAAAATGTCACCCCCTTGACCCCCTTTCAAGATAATTTTTTACATTTTTCGGTAGAAAAATTTCCCGGCCAAAGGCCGGTTCTTCTTAAATTACAGGCTCGCTATCGCTCGCCAGGAAAAAATTGACACCTAAATGGGACGACAGGTCTTACAAGTGACATAAATGGGGTGAAAGTTCTTAAAATCACCAAACTAATGGGGCGAACGTCTTAAAATTTCAAAAGCAATGGGGCTAAACATGAGGGAGAAGGGGGTCAAGAAAAAAATCCCTCAAGTGGAAATCTCCCCTTAATTCAGTCCTTCATATTGTGTTCAAGGACGATGATACCTCTAAAATCCACACGGTTGTTATGAAGTTAGTCCGGCATATGTCCCTCGTTTCAGGTTATGTGCGTGATACCCCTCAATTGACCTGGGCTCAATTTGAAAGGTATACCAAGGGAGCCATTAACCCTTCTCTCGGTAAAATTATTGCGAATCACTGAGTCATGTTCTCTAGAAATCTCGACCACATCATCAGTCAATTAAACCAACTGGTAGTCACATTTCCGGAAGACAATGCAGCAACCAGAAAAGAGAGTGTGTTCAATGCCTTGCATAGTATATTACCCACGTCAGTGCGAGACCATTTCGCAATCACAGAACCCAAGGGTTATGACGAGGATGTGCCAATTATCCAGCATATCTTGGCTTTAAAGAAAAACCAAGAACAAGACAAGATCGCCGCAATCAGCCGTGCCACCACCCAACCCCAAACTTCTTCAACGCCCTCTTCACAAATGTCCTACCTCCGTCCGGTAGAAAAGATGGAAGACTGGGCAAGGATCCGACCCTCAGATTGGAGACCTTGCAACCCCAAATGCCCTCTTTTATCACTGAAAAAGTCTTTCAGTGAATTGGTAAAGCGTCCTAAACTCCATCAATTCTGGGGCCAGATCCCATGGATTTAACCTAGACGTGTTGCCACCATAAATGAGGACGGAACTGCAGGTATAGATGACGTCACAGAAGAAGGAATGACCGAAGAAACAGTGGAACTAGAGGCCGTGTCAGAACATCAAGATAACCTAGATTTTTAATCCGCCCCCGCCCACCAGTTGTCAAATTTAAATTGGCGGGGGCTCGTGACGGAACAATATTAGATAAAACCCCATATTTAATCACCTCACCATTCAAGGGTGAAAGCCAAACTCTTGATAGACATGGGAGCTTGCCGTTCATGCCTATTCTCTTCATTTTTTCAACAAAAGCAGGCAACTTTTGGGCCTCTGCAACCCTCCAACGATGGTATAATTCCAAACAGTGGTGAAACAGCCCCCCTTTCCGTAGCTACAAATCTCCCTAACCACGGTCACCACCACCCTTTCATCATATTCCCCTCTAAAGAAGTAAAATATGATGGATACCTCGGCTTTGACTTGTTACTTGTTACTTGTTACTTGGTGTGGAGTTTCTAAGCCGCGCTCCGTCACTAGATGTGACGCTCGTCGCAGCTGCCCTTTAAACCATCTAGCACTTGTAGTCTTGTCTCACAGTGCCATCTTCTAAGTCATAACACTCCCTGAACAAATGTGTTTTTAGTGACTTTTTAAAGGCCTTTATGTTCGCACACCTTTTCACATTAACTGGTAGATTATTATAAAGTCTCGGTGCACTCTTTTCGAAGGCCCTAAATCCAAATTCATGATTGCACCATGGCTCATTTAATTGCTGCAGCACTTTGCCATGTCTCAGCATCATATCAGTGCCAACATTGAGGTCTTCCAATAAGTCTCGCACATATTCCGGCTTTCCAAAGTTCAAAGCTTGATACACTATAACACACAGTTTGAATATGATCCTCGCTTTCACCGGCAGCCAATGCAGGTCAATTAATGCCGGCGTTATACTCGCACGGAATGGTAAACTCTTTATTAATCTTGCTGCTCTATTCATTATAAGTTGTAGTTTTCGTAGCAAGTAATTTGGTAGTCGATAATATAGAGAATTACAATAGTCTAATTTACTAATTACATGATTGTGGATCAACATTTTGGTTGTATTAATATCCAGATATTTTCTCACAAAAGCAATATTCCTCAGATGATAGGCAGAGATTCGCACTGTTTGATTAATCTGGTTTTTAAATGACATTTCACTATCAACCAAGACTCCCAAATCCTTCACCACACTACTCACAGTCATCACACTATCATTGATATTGAGGTTTTGCACGCCCAGTCTCTCAAGGTTCACCCGTCTGCCTACTAATAGGCATTCAGTTTTATTTTAATTTAATTTCAGTTGCTTTGACTCCATCCACTTCCCAATGTCTTTTAGTAAACCACTAATCTTCTCCTCAACATTCACCACGTCACTTAGTGCCAGATAGAATTGGGTGTCATCCGCAAACAGTTTGAATTTCACTCCATGTTTCATTAATATGCTAGATAGTGCAATTGTATATATACAGAATAGAATTGGTCCAACAACACTTCCTTTGAGGGACGCCCCTCTCTAGATGCTTCATCTCTGAGAATTTATTACTTATTTGCACACAATAAGTTCTGTTAGTAAGGTAACTTTGAAGGTATTCCAGCGCATTACCATCAATACCAATAGCTTTACAGTCTTCTATTAGTAAGCTATGCACCACTGTATCGAACGCGGCACTCAAGTCCAACAAAATTAAGATTCCACATTTCGCGTTGTCCATTTGCACGAGTAAATCATTAATCACAGAGCACATCGTGGTTTCCGTAGAGTAAAGTCTTCTATATGCGGACTGGTTGTCTGGGAGAGCCTTCACTAAACTCAAGTGATCCCATAACTGACCCAGAATTACATTTTAAGTAATTTTTGATAGAAATGTTAAATTGGAAACAGGCCTAAAAGAGCTCAAGCATTGAGAATCAAGGCTCCCTTTAATAATAGGCTCAATCGCATTCTTTTCAGACGATGGAAATACATTATTTGCAATGCTACAGTTTATTATGTCAACATATATGTCCAGAAAACTGTTAAAATTGTTACTGTGCACTATTTCACGTATCGGTATTGGATCATTACTACAATGGGTAAGTTTTGCTTTCGTAACTATGGATTTAACTGTATTCAGATCCGTCATAGTAAATTCTGTTAACTTAGTCACAGTAGGCTCAGCTACACCTACGTCTTGAGTCTCGACTACTCCAAAATTTCCAACAATGGCATTAATTTTATCACAAAAAAAGTCAGAAAAATAATTCGCCAATGTCATATCCGGAATCCCTTCTGGTAACTTATTTTTTGTTCTTGTTTCCCGTCAAGTTGTCAAGTACCACATACAGCTTATTCATATCAGATCCAGCTTCTTTTGCTTTATTCATATAGTATTCACGTTTTCTAAGCACAATGAGCCTGTTTTCTATATTCCGAGCTCTTTTATAGTTATCTCTTGCCTCTTCGGTTCGTAGACGTCTCCATAGCCTCTCATATTTCTTCTTGGCCTTTTTTGCTCTTTGAATATCAGCATTAAACCACGGCGCACTATCAAATATTACTATTTTCTTTTCAATAATGGGGCACATATCTTCGTATTTTTCTCTAGCAATGCTGTTATACAGATTAGTGAAACATGACGTACAGTCATCTATTAATTCACCGTGAGCACAGTGTTCTCTTTTCTTAATTAGTATTTCATTCGCAACAGTCGATATTAGTAGTTGTGGCTCAAATTTTCTTTTTGACCTACACTTTATTGTCTTAGATTGTCTAGGTTTACTTACAAACGGCATGTTAAAAGTAACTAGTTATGGACCGGCGAAATACAACACTCATCTTCAACATACAGCTCATTTATCATATCGCTTTCTCTATTCGTAAAAACCAAGTCTAATGCATGACCACCTCTTGAAGTTGCAGTATGCACTTTATTTATCAAGTGGAAAGACTCCATCAATTCTATAAAGATAGTAGCATAGTAATCATTTGGGAACATCCACCCACAGATTAAAGTCACCAAAGACGAATGTATTCGTACTAACCATATCAATTGTTTCCAAATATAATCTAAAATCATCAATAAATGTACTGGCACTTAAATTTGGAGGTCTATAAACAACAATAAAAGTAAATTTCCAGCCTCCAATCTCACAGCCCACCTGTATATGTTCAAAACTACCGAACCTTGCAGATTTACATATTTTCGTCTTCTTAAACGTGTTTGTAAGACAAATTCCCACACCACCACCTCCCTTCCCTCTTCGTGGATTGTGCAAGAAGGTATGCGTTAAAGGAGTCATTTCAAGTATTTTAGCAGTATCGTATTCACTCAGCCATGTTTCAGTTACCGCTAGTACATCATATTTTGCCTCCTTAATTAAGTCTCGAATTTCAAAGGTTTTATTTCCCACTGATTGAATGTTTATCAGTCCCCCCTTTATCTTTATTAAAGCACTAGATTCCATGATCAGTTAGGTCTCTCACCTTGACTATCTCACTCAAAAAGACCGGGCACCGGGTATCTGATGATGAATGATACACGTCTTGTTTCCCGTATCTCATACAATTTATGCACTTTCTCACAGTCACCTTACAATCCTTCGACCTATGTGTTCCAGCACATTTAAAACAAACAGGCACATCACTGTTTAGTTTAGCAGCACACTTATTTTCTGCATGCCCAAATCTCTGGCAATAGAAACAAGCCAATGCATGGTACCTGTCTCTTATATTATATATTCCCCATTGAAGTTGCACCTTGTCTTTATATTTGTAGAGAGCCGCACGGACTTCAGGCTCACATTTCAGGATATAATGGACTGTACCTCCAGCAGCTGGTTTATCAAAAATCATGGCAATCTTTCCTTTAATATCATCAATCGAATTCAGAAAATCATTCCTTGCAATTAATGTATCAATTATCTCACTCTTGGACTCTTCAGGACGAACATTGCAAATCATCACTTTTGGTTTTAATTTTTTCACACTCCTTGTAGTAACAGCCGTCACCTCTACCAACTTTTTAACTGCATCATTCAGCATATCCACAGTGCCAAAATTCATCACCATGTTCCCTTTAGGGGTAAACTTCGTATCGTGAATTTCAATCCCCTCTAGCGCCTGAGAAATTTCTCCTCTCTTGTCAGTTGCCTTTTCATTCTCATCCGTCGCCTTCAGAACGAGTAGATTCTTCTTTTCTTTCTTCTTTCCTCTCCACGCCACCACATCCGACCACCCAGGCGAGTCAGAAACCGCTGACGTTTGCGCGGGGTCAGCGCTTATAGCATCAACAACATTTCCCATACCACTAGTGACTCCTTGCATCTCCATCTTCACTACTTTCAAATGAGTTGAAAGTTCTTGAGTTATACCGTCTAGTCCTTGGGTCATCTTATCATTTAATTCACTCCTGATGTTTTTTAGTATATCGCTCATTACATCAAAACCTTGGGTCATCGTTTCTTTGAATTCAATCAATTCTTTCATCATTTCTTTCTTTATGTTTTCCATTTCATTCTTAAATGAAGTTAACACTCCAAGCTTTGTCTTACATGGATCACAGACATAGTTTATGTGCGCTACGTTTTCAGTCTTTATGCCAATCAAGTGTTCACATTTGATATGGGCCCAGTTTTTGCAAGTTGAGCATCCAATCCACTTTAACTTCTCTCTCTCCCCATCAGTTTTATCGCATTTATAACACTTTACGTCAGGAGCCATCCCAATAGTAATTAAAGGTTTCGATAGAACAGTCTTTGTAACATGGGAGGCAGAGCTCAGAGCTCAACCCTCAAAAAAAAAAAAAAACATAAATAAAAAAATAATAAAAAAAAAACACGAACCGCGAACCTAACGTAACCTCATCCATCCACCCAGAAAGTAACGTAACCTAAACTGCTCGCACCATCAAAACCACTCAGGCTATCATTTATAAATCCATTACGCTACCCCCCCCCCCCTCATCATGAAAAATGGATTCCTATCCTACCTACTTTATCAGGTGATGTAATCATCTCTCCGAACCTCCAAAGCCCCTTTGATAGAGACTGCCTTACCACTCCAGCCATAATGCCTGAAAAATTAAATTGCATAAAGATTGCCAACATATCAGATCACCCTCTTACCTTGCCAAAAGGATTAGCTATAGGAGAGCTAGAGAATCACGACGAAGAGTTATCCTTGCCGGAAGATAAAGAATCCTCCCCTCCCCCTAAATTCCCTGAGATTCCTTCCCAACTAACTCCGCAACAAAGACAAGACCTACAAGACTTGATGACTTCATTTCAAGACATCTTCGCCACATCCGGCCGCGACGTAGGGAAAACCACTTTGCTTCACCACCCCATCAACACTGTAGAACCATCGATTCGTCAACCAGTCCGCAGAAGAAGAAAAAAACTATCCAAAGGCAAGAGGAAGAAAATCAAGTACAAGAAATGCTACATACCGGAGTCATTAAACCATCTACCACCCCTTGGTCTTCCCCCGTGGTTCTAGTTAGAAAAAAAGACAGATCGACCATGTTTTGCATTGACTATCGGCAATTAAATGACGTCACTATTAAAGATGCAACTCCACTCCCTTGCATTGACGACTCTCTAGCCTCCCTCCTAGGCGCAAGATGGTTCACAACTTTAGACCTCCAAGCCGAATATTGGCAAGTGCCCGTACTTCCGGAACACCAACAGAAAACGGCCTTCTCCACCAGTCGAGGGAAACTATTTGAATTTGCCGTACTTCCTTTCGGACTTTGTAACGGACCCGCAACCCTCACACGGCTCATGGAATCCGTTTTGCAGGGATTAACTTGGGAAACCTGTCTGGCTTATCTTGACAACATCATCGTGTTTGGGAAATTTGGGCCGAACATCTGCAGCGTTTACGCTAAGTCTTTCAACAGATCAGAGATGCCAACCTCAAACTCAAGCCCTCCAAATGCACCATGGCGCAAAAAGAAGTGCAATTCCTCGGCCACATAGTATCAGAAAAAGGCATTTTGCCTGACCCCACCAAACTCCAAGCCATAAGTGCCATAACCCCCCACAATAACGTAAAAAGGAGTCCGAGCCTTTTTAGGACTAGCTTCGTATTACCGTCGCTTTGTAATAATGTTTACCACCATAGCCAAACCACTCCATGACCTCACTAGAAAAATAGAACCTTTCCTTTGGACCACACACCGTCTGCAGGCCTTCCACGCCCTCAAAGACCTCCTCGTAGCCGCCCCAGTTATTTCGTTCCCAGACTATACCCAACCTCTGCGCCTCTATACAGACGTGTCACAATTTGGCATTGGTGCAGTATTAGCCTAAATCAGAGGTGGAAAGGAGCACATCATTGCTTGCGCCAGCAGAACCCTCAACCCAGCCTACCCTGTGACGAAATGAGCGTGTCTAGGAATCATATGGGCCCTCCAACATTTTAAAACTTACCTAGCCGGAGTCAAGGTCACCATCATTACGGATCACCACGCCCTGCAATGGCTCCGGAAATCCGATACGAAAAATGCTCTGACGGTAAGATGGCGAGAGTCACTCGAAGAATATAACTTCGAAATAGCTTATAGGCCCGGAAAATTGCATACCAACGCCGACGCCCTGTCTAGACTGCCTCTACAACCTACCCCTACCAACCCTCCCCAAGAACAGGGCCCCACCCCAATCCGTGCCATTCACCATCAAGATTCAACAGATCAAGATCAACAATACCTAATACAACATTTTCAACAGCAACAAAAAACAGATTGGAAGCCCAGACATATTTGTTCTCAGTTGCAAAGAAGAGGAGACAATCTCTACACCACCGAAGGAAAAATAGTCATCAGCCCCAACACAGCTCTTTCCACCATGCAATCCCTACACTCCCACAATGGCATTCACTTAGTGCAAAGGAAACTTGTCTCCACTTTTCAGGAAATCTAATAGACACCCTCCACCTACCTAACACCCAAGAAAGTAACCGAAGCATGCTGAGCCTGCGCCCTTGGAAAGGACAAAACCCGAACTCCAGGACCCTGTGGCATCTAAGCCATGGCAATTACTCGCCGTAGATGTTATGGGCCCCATGGAAGGTGTCAAAGGATTTAAATACATAATTACCTTCATTGACATCTACTCGAAATATGTAATAGCTTGCCCCGCTAAAGAACACACCGCCTTCGCAGTAGCCGAAGCCATGTTACAACACATGTTCCCCTATTTGGGATTACCACAACCCCTCCACTCCGACAACGCCCCTGAGTTCACCGGACGCGTATGGACCCAAATCTCCCAAATGTTCGGTTTCAAGATTAGTCATTCTTCTCCTTACTGGCCACAACGAAATTCTATCTGCGAGAGGAGTCACCCCACCATTGCCAACCAAGTCAGAACTCGGTTGCAACAAATGAATACAACCGACTGGCCCAGCCAGGTACGCAACGTGCAATGGGGCATCAATACCTGCCCACGCCAAGACGGCATCTCCCACCACGAACGAGTTTTTGGAGAACCACCCCTACTCCTTCCATTATGACATCTTTCCGTTCCGCACGAGCCATCATCCAGTTTGAACCAATCCCTAGTCCAGCTCAAGAGCCAATTACGACAAATCCAATACCTGCAAGATCTTCAGCCTGACGAAACACTCAAAATCAACACCCACCATGTCGGCCACTTTTTCATGGTGGCCCATTTTCCTGTGCCCTCTAAACTAAAACCAAGATACAAAGGACCCTTCGAAATTCTCACAGTACCAAATTGCTATCAGGTCACCATAAATTACCACAGCGAATCATGCACATACCGTAACCGTTACGTACATAGGTTCCAACCTCTGGATGAAAATGTATCTATGCTAGCTAGCCCTGACAATGATAACGCATGCCCTGTTGAAAATAATCAGAACCTTTCTCCCACCCAAACAGAGACCTTGCCCCCGCCCCCCCCCTATCCCCCCCTTAACCCCACGCCACCTGTTCTCCTACCTACACCTGTCCCTAATCTCGATCCCTCACCACCTATCTCTCCACTTCTGCCCCAACTACTCCCCAATATCTCAACTACCCCACATAATTAAACCCACCTAGCCGTGTCTCTCTTGCCCCCCCCCCTCCCCCCCCCCACACACACACTTGCCACAACCGCCCCCTCCAAACCTACCCCTTCTACTACCATCCAACACACCCCACCTTCACTAAAAATAATCCCCCCCCCACAACACAAGCTTCCTCCATCACCCCCACTTCCACCGATGCCGAAATTCGAGTTTTTCCTTCGTCACCTACCTCTCCACCCTACCTTCCCTTCTCTTTCCCTCATTCCCCCTACCACAGACTCTCCTCCCCTCCCTCCTCAAACCCTTCCCTTTCGTCTACCAAGCCCTACTCAGAAACCATCTACCTCCAACATCACCAACCATCCACCTTCTTCTTTTTCTTCTTCCTCTCCCTCTTCTTCTATTTCTTCTTCTTCTTCTAAGCTAAATTAAATCTTCCCTCTCCTCTGCAACCACCCCCAGCTAAACCCTCCCCCCTCTCCAGACCCCCCTCTCCAAACCTAAAACAAAACGATTATGTAACTCCCCTCTCTTAACCCTTTACGAGCGGCCTATGCGGTTTATTTATATGTACCGCCCAGCGGGGTGTTTTTAGCCAAAATAGGGCTGTTTACGTGATCATTTTCATGCCTAAATAAGACCCAGAATGTAAAACAAGTATCTATCCCTGAAAGGGCATAAACAGAGCTTTCGAATGACACCATAACGATCCTTTTTTGATGGCTAGTTTTCTTGCAATAACCGTGCAACGCGAGTGCAAAAAGCATGTAATTAGCCACTTTCCCGATACAATTCCGTATATAGCGAGTGAGAGAGGTAGGAGGGAGGTGAGATTCGTGTCAGTAGGTTCGCCGCGGTGGTCTGGAGCAGTCATACACTCGCTACTCTCCTGCCACCACTTGTCTCTCTCTCTCAGCAACATTACGTGCTGAAATTGCCACTCGAGTTATGTCGAGCGCCGCCACATAGTCCAGCTTTATTTAACTCGACTTAAGTTGCGCGCCGACTTTTAGGGGTTAATCCCTTCTCCTCCTCTTATCTCACAGCCACCACGTACGAGAGCTGGTCACCTTATCGCCCCTACTAAACGATGGTCCCCTGCCATCCACGTACCAAAAACCCGGAAGGCCAACCCTACCACTGCCAGACCACCACCTACCAATGACTGCCCCAGTACCTCCAGCACCAGTCCAACCTGCCCCCCCCCCCCGAAGTCTCCCCTGCCACACCTACACCTGCCCACTCTGCACCTGCCATCACCACACCTGCCGATCCTCCAGCTCCAAGCAGCCCTCCTGCTGCCCCTCCCTTGACCCAGCCCACCCCAACGGACCACCCCCCAGTGATTACACAAACCCATACCCTTGAAAGTAATCCCAAGAGCACACCCCCCTCCACCCGCACTTCTCACATACAACCTAACCCCCCCCCCCATTCTCAAACTTCTCACCAGCCAGTTACACCACCTGACCCTGACCGCCCTCAGCTCCTCCCTCCCTCAACCAATGTTACTAGTGACCCAAAATCACCACCAGAACTAACTCTCGACCCTGACACTGCTCCAGCAACACCTCCCACCATGAAAGTGAACAGCCTCTCACTCTGGATGAACGAGACAGACGTCCAGATACACATTCCGGCACACTTAATCCATCTCACCCAATCCTCCAATAAACCCCTTCACCTCACTGTATTCCGAGAAGTGGACGCTCCCAACAACATTCAAGCAAGAGTATCGCATTGTTTTTTACAAAGACTCACCCCTTACATCCGCATTAAATCCTCGAAAACATACTTACTTCAAGCCCGTGGGCGGGACTTTTTTCTCGAAGGGGATGGTGAAATGACGGGGACCAGCCAACAAAAGCCAAAACCAGTCAAGCACCTGCTCCTGTATTCAAACAACAACCAAATCACCCAGTGCCGTATTGCCAGTATATCAAGTAGACCAAAATCAACCAGACCCCCTCCACCACAGACACAGCTTGAACTAGGTCACGTGAGAGAAAACGCATCAAACCCCCTTTATGTGAGAGAAAACGCATCACCCCCTCTTCACGTGATAGTGAACGCGTCCATTCCACCCACCAAGACATTCTTTACCCGAAACCAGACCTGGCCTATTCTGAAGAAATGTTTATGGAAGTTCGCCACCAAACCTCCTCAATATCTCTCTGTATCTTCTGCCCGAATTGAACTTGATCATGACAGCCCAGTGGGTAAACGATTAGAAACTCCCTATCACCTGTCCTCCCAAGTCACCTCCATACAATCTAAGAATTCTCTATTTACCACAACATCAGAAATCCTTTTTGCATCACCCCAGCAGGCTATCTCCAAGCCTAAACTAAATACTAATAGACGGGGAACGTCCATGCCATCCCAGAGATATCCCCCTCATAATTTTAGTGCAATCCTGACCTCCCGATAAATAAAAAAAAAACACGACACCATGTCCCTGCTGCCCCCCGAGAGGATAGCCACTTAACCCTAACTGAAAAGTGGATAGGATCTCACCGGACCCAAGGAAAGTTAGGCCAAAATGGCAGCTAACCAGTCGAGTACTTCTTCTTTGGACAAGCATATTTAACTGCTAACTCCAGTTCGGATAAAAGACATCTGTAGGGGCTAGCTATTCTCCCCTTAAAAGTCTTGACAAGCAGTGAATGACCACACAGTCGAGTACTTCTTCTTCGGACGAACATACTTAACTGCTAATCATTATTAGGATAAAAGACATTCGTAGGGGCTAACCATTCCCCCCTCAAAAAGTCTTGACAAACAGTACAAATTAGTGTGTAGAATTGTGATTCCGAAGAAAGATGTAGGAGAAAGAAAGAGAGCATCGCCTACCTGGAAGGTGTGAAGACGTCACGACCTCTTAGTACAACAGGAGGGACAACTGGACCTTTAAGTAACCTTTGTTTTGTAAAGAGTCTTGATGATTACAATAAGGGTTAATAAGATATGTTAAGGTTCACGTAACGTAAACTGAAGATTTTCAATTCTTCTCTTCTCCTAGTATCCGTACCTTGATATAGAGAGAACACCACACTTCTATCTTTGGGATAAATATATATATAATTCTTCGAGTATAGGCTCCTATAATATTGTGAAGAGTAATACATATATTTGTTCGGGAAATTATACATGTACCTCTTACACGTAAAACCAGTGAACTCTTATTCAGATCTTGTTTCTATGCTAATATCATCAGCAAGGTACGTAAGTTATAGATGAGTTGTTCACAGAGTGTTTTGCTATTCAGTCTCTTAATTTGACTATTGTTATTATCATGCTTCATGACTTATAGTTGACGTAGTGTTCAGTTTGAGTTATTTCCATCTCTGTGTTTTCATATCACGTTAACTATCCTCCCGGCGAGAATATCACTGTCACACATACAGTACATGACTATTGTATTTATTAAACTTATTTATGAATTAATATTCATTATTATAACTCTTCGAGTTCTTTGAGTTAATTCTCCTGTAACCATTGCACTAACGTAAAGGTTAACCTTAAATCAAACAGTATCTTATCTACCATAAATTCAGTACTGTGTGTATGCTGTCGCAGTAATTATTATCTACTCTCAGTGTGAAGCTAGCTCGCATTCGCCAAATTCCATTCAGGATACTGTTTATTGTTTGAGACTAAACATCTCTGTGTACACTTATGTGTTTACTATAGAACTTCATGATTATTATTTGTACTATTGTATAACCTAATCTATTCTCTCCTAGGACAATATTATTCTAGGATCAATTACTTACATAATTCATAATTATTGTTCAGTCGAAGTGTTCATCTCCCTATATGACATTCGATCTTGTATTTGTGTTTATCTTAATAAATGTTGTACCCTAGCTGTTAAGGAATAAAACTTGTGAACCTTAATTGTGTATTCCGTGTCCACTGATTATCATTGTTTTGTAATCTATGATATCGAAGTTAGTTAGGTTCCAGTGAGATAGTTGAGATTCCCATTCTTTCCTCAGGTGGAAAACGGGATAATTATCAAGCACGTTAAATTATAACGTCGCATAACAATACCAATCTATGGCAGCCAATACTAATCAACACACATATGTCTGATTTTCTCCCAGGACGTCAGTGTGAGAGGGTAGTTATGGTGGTGGAGTGCGGGCGGTGTGGAGGTCCGCTCAGTCACCCCTGCTGATGCTGGCCCCTACACCTGTCAGGCCATCAACCCTCATGATGCACACAGTATGGTCTTCACTCTTGCTGTCATTGGTAGGTGTGTGTGTGTGTGTGTGTGTGTGTGTGTGAGAGAGAGGGGAGCTGCTTGAATGGTAGTTGTGGGAGGATATTAGTTGAAGGGTAAGGGGTATGTGTGTTTGATGTGAGAGGCAGGTATTTGAGTTATACATGTAAGAGAGGTAGTGGAGGCAGATGTGCAGAGTAGGATGGGGTTAAGTGTGTATAGTAAGCTATAGTTTATTCGCTGTAGGTAGGCGAGAAATCATGAGCTCTAACCTCTGTAACTCAAAAACGACTAGAGTAATCGAGCTATTAATTTTACCATTTGGGAAGAGTCAGTCAAGGAATAAATGTGGAAATTTACAGACAATTTGGTCTAGCCCTTTTTGAGTTACAGAGGATAGAGGTCATGATTTCTCGCCTACTTACAACGAATAGACTATAGTATGTGATAGTTCTGTTCATGTTAGGTATAAACAAGAATACATATGAAATCAAATTGATTAAATAATATATCAAGAAAGGAAGAATTAAATGCCGCCTATGACTGGGAGCAAAATATTTCCCTCCACGAAAATCCGAATTTGTTGAAGCCAGAGAGATTGTCATGCATTTAGGAGAGAGGAGGGGAAGTGGGAGTTAAGATAGGCGATGGGGAGGAGGGGAAGGAAATATGGAGTACAAAGGAGTACAAAGGAAATCAAGCAACAACAGGTATTGTGACCCTTCTAGGCTGCTTGTCCTCCAAAACACTTAGGATCAAGTGTCCAAACAGTGGTTTAGAGTTGGTAAGGGAACATTGGAAAGGGAACTACTGCCCTGGAACTAATGTCCGTGGCAGGATTAGGAAGTTAGTAGGGGACAGATGGGTTAGTAACTGAGGGGAGGATAAAATAAAGTTATTCATTTACAAACGCAGTCAGTCGCGGGTTTGATGCGAGATATTTGTCTAGGCGAAGTTTAAATGAATCAACGGTGCTGCAGTCTATAACATCTCGGGGAAGCCCATTCCATAAGTTGACAACTCGATTGAAGAAGACATTTTTAGCTTCGTGTGAGTTAAAAGATTTACCAATAATTTTGCACCCGTTTCCCCGAGTGTAATTAGATTGGTCGATAGTGAAGTACTTACTACAGTTCATATTGTCGATGCCTTTGATGATTTTGAACACTTGAACTAAGTCGCCTCTAAATCTGCGCTGGGTTAAAGGAAATATATTTAATTCTCTAAGACGCTCCTTGTATGGTTTGTTCTTTAGGCTAGGTATCATTTTGGTAACTCTACGTTGAACTCGTTCTAGCTTGTCTATATCTTTTTGGTAATAAGGGCAGCAGGATTGAACGCAGTGTTCCAGAAGAGGGCGGACTAAGGAATTGTAAAGGGTTAGGATAACGTCTTTGGATTTATGCTCAAATGACCTGCCTATAAAGCCAATTATTTTGTTTGCCTTCTTAACAACTTCTGACCATTGTTGACTCGGTTTTAGGTTACTCGATATTGTTACTCCCAGATCGGTTTCTCTGTTTACATTCTTAAGCTGAATGCCATTCATCAAATAATTTGCTTTTTCATTTTGGTATCCGATATGTAGTACTTTACATTTATCCGCATCGAAACTCATTTGCCAAATTTGGGCCCAACATGACAACTTATCTAGATTGTGTTGCATATCGTCAACTTGTTCTTTTGAGAGTACGCTATTTGCAATTTTTGTATCGTCAGCAAATTTTGAGATTGTACAGGTGAGACACTCATCTATGTCGTTGATGTAAATTAGAAAGATAATTGGTCCTACTACCGATCCCTGGGGTACCCCGCTAATTACATTGGTCCATTTAGATGCTTTACCGTTTATGACTACTCTTTGCTTTCTGTCGCTGAGACAATTTTCAATCCATTTCAACACACCGTCTTGTATTCCATGCGCTTTCAGTTTTACCAGTAAACGTTTGTGGGGAACTTTGTCAAAGGCCTTTTGAAAATCAAGGTATATAATATCTACAGCTTTACTCTCATCGTAGAGGTTGAGGATATCGTGGAAGAAGTCTAAAAGGTTTGTTAAACAGGAACGTTTTTTACGAAAGCCTTGTTGAGTATCTTTAAGCATGTTATCCTCTAAGTGATTTACGAGTCTGTCTCTTATGAGTGTTTCTATAATTTTACATACAACTGAGGTTAAGCTAATTG
Organism: Paralithodes platypus; assembly: GCA_032716605.1. NCBI lineage: Eukaryota > Metazoa > Arthropoda > Malacostraca > Decapoda > Lithodidae > Paralithodes > Paralithodes platypus. Next base: position 1,545,829 of record CM064516.1, read on the forward strand.
GACGATAGTTACTGGGTAGGGATTTGCTGCCTTTTTTTTAATATCGGTGTTACGTTGGCTAGATTCCACTGATCAGGCATAGTTCCAGACAGCAAGGATTTATTGAATAGCAATGTCAGTGGTTTAGAGACCTCATCCTTAGCTTCCTTTAGGATTTTAGGTGAGATTGTATCAGGTCCAGGCATTTTATTTACTTTGAGTTTATCTAAACAATTCAATACTTCTCTCTCTGTAACGATGATATTGCTTAGAACATCTGAATTATCAATCTGAATCGGCGATGGTGTAGGGGTATCACTGAGGTCTTCCGTTATAAAAACTGATGCAAAGAAGGTATTGAGGGCATTATTCATTTGTACTTCGTCTTTGGTGTATTCTCCATTTTCATCAACTAACGGTCCAGCAGTTGAAGTAACTACTTTTTTCTTTCTGATATAACTATAGAATTATTTTGGGTTTGTTTTACTTTGATTCGCAACATGTAACTCCAGGGTCTTTTTACTTTGCTTAATTAACTTTTTGGCTTTGCGTCGTAGCTCGACAAATCTCACCCGTTCTTCGTCATTTTGTAAGGATTTTAATCTATCATTAGCAAACTTTTTAGCAAGCAGACAGTTTGAAATATCTTTATTCCACCATTTGGGCTTATTATTATGGCCTGTATGCCGTATTTTCGATGGTATGCAGTCCTGCACTGCTTTTAGGTATGTGGTTTCGAATAATTCCCAAGATGTATTTATGTCGTTATTGTTAATTAACCCTTTATTAGCGGCTCACCACATAAGTCGTATTTAATAAAGCTGGACTATGTGGCGGCGCTCGACATAGGTCGAGTGGCAATTTCAGCACGTAATGTTGCTGAGAGAGAGAGACAAGTGGTGGCAGGAGAGTAGCGAGCGTATGACTGCTCCAGACCACCGCGGCGAACATACTGACACGAATCCCATCTCCCTCCTCCCTCTCTCACTCGCTATATAAGGAATTGTATCGGGAAAGTGGCTAATTACATGCTTTTTGCACTCGCGTTGCACGGTTATTGCAAGAAAACTAGCCATCATAAAAGGATCGTTATGGTGTCATTCGAAAGCTCTGTTTATGCCCTTTCAGGGATAGGTACTTGTTTTACGTTCTGGGTCTTATTTAGGCATGAAAATGATCACGTAAACAGCCCTATTTTGGCTAAAAACACCCCGCTGGGCGGTACATATAAATAAACCGCATAGGCCGCTCGTAAGGTGTTAAAAAGCTCCAGTCAGTTTCTTTAAACATAGCTCTAAGTTTATGAAAGTTTGCTTTCTTGAAATTAGGTACTTTTTCGATGCTGCTATTTGGTTCGTTACTAGTAAACTTTAACCCTTAACTGTCGGCGCACAACATAAGTCGAGTTAAATAAAGCTGGACTATGTGGCGGCGCTCGACATAGGTCGTGTGGCAATTTCAGCACGTAATGTTGCTGAGAGAGAGAGACAAGTGGTGGCAGGAGAGTAGCGAGCGTATGACTGCTCCAGACCACCGCGGCGAACCTACTGACACGAATCCCACCTCCTCCCTCCCTCTCTCACTCGCTATATACGGAATTGTATGGGGAAAGTGCCTAATTACATGCTTTTTGCACTCGCGTTGCACGGTTGTTGCAAGAAAACTAGCCATCATAAAAGGATCGTTATGGTGTCATTCGAAAGCTCTGTTTATGCCCTTTCAGGGATAGATACTTGTTTTACATTCTGGGTCTTATTTAGGCATGAAAATGATCACGTAAACAGCCCTATTTTGGCTAAAAACACCCCGCTGGGCGGTACATATAAATAAACCGCCTAGGCCGCTAATAAGGTGTTAAAGTGATAGTTATCGTACGATGGTCGCTGTTACTGAATTCATCACCAACATTCAAATTCTCTATTAATTCTTCTTTTGTTGCAAGTACAAGGTCAAGAACGTTAATACCACGGGTCGGCGATCGAACAAATTGATAGAGTGAACTCTCTTGCAAGTTCGCATACAAGTCATGTCCGGAGTGTGAAGTAAGAGTATCGCCCCACTTGGTCACAGGAAAATTAAAGTTGCCAAAAAATACGGTATCTTGTGAGTTACTTACATCTGCAATTTGTTTATAAATTTCTCGGTCAGTTTGCACTGATTGAGCTGGAGGTCTGTATATTAAAGCAAGTATTATTTTTGTACCTTTATTATTCTTTATTAGCACAAAAGATGTGTCGACGTTCATAATTTGAGGTTTTGACAAGAGGGTCGGGTTAAGACTTTATTTGATATCAAATAAAACGCCACCTCCATTTTTATTTATTCGGCTGTTCTCAAACATTACATAACCGGGAAGTGAATACTCTGCTAAAAGTCTCTATCTTCTGTATTGAGCCCAGATTCTGTTTGCCAATCACATCATCATTTTCTGTAAACTCTAGTTCCTCTAAATCTGAAAATGTATTGCGTATGCTACGACCATTTGCATAGAAAACCTTTAAAGTTGAGGTTTTAGAACTCACAGAACGTTCTTTAATCAAATTTTTGGTTCTGGTCGGATCTACATTTACATTCATGGCTGTCCTCAGTCCTCGGTCGTTATCCCTGGCGGTTTTGAATTTGGGTCGTGTTGGTGGAGCTTTATCCAAATTCGCTGTTCTTGACGGATTAGCATTTAATTCCTTTGCAGGTTGCCGTCCTCGCTGTCTTCGGTCCTCCTTCCTGGTTGTCTTGTGCTGAGTCGATTTCTTCTCCGAAAATCCTTCACCGCATCGTTGAGAAGAGGCCAAAAACGTGCTGCTCCCACCTGGTGCAGATGAAGTCCGTCGTCCGAAAACAAATAGTCATCGTAGTAGAAATTGTACCAGGTGTCGACGAATCCCACGTTCTCCTTCCTGCAGAGGTTTGCTAGACAACGATTTGTGCTGGTGGCTATGTTGTAAAATCGGCTCTCTACACCGAGCTGGGGGACGATTTCTGAGACGATGATCCTTGATGACTTCTCCTTAAACGACTTGATCAGCTGCTGGTACTTTAAAAGCAAATCTTCCAACCGGGTTCGCTGTACATCGTTGGATCCAACGTGGAAGACGTACATTGTATTAGCAGGTGCCAGCTTTGATACTTCGTCAACTGCAGCAACTACGTCGTCCACACCACCACCAGGGATACAAAAACGCTTCCTGGTCTTAGGTGCCCTGGCGCAAAACTCTGTGAGCTGACCACGTATCATCGAGTCTCCCACGAACCGGACTGCTTCTATTTCCTCTTCGTCATCTGAGTCTGTGAGTATCTGGAAACGGTTTTGACACTCGGTAATCGGTATGGGTTTCCTGGTCTTGGGGCAAACGTTGTTCCTCACGACACGGAAGTTATCTTGACGGGGAAGAGAGTCACTATTTGTTTCTTGAGTATCGGAACCATCAGCTGCAGGCGTTGAATTGTTGTCAGTTGACGTTTGGGCGTTGGTGGCTGCTGGAGTTGCGGTGACAATTGAAGTTTGTGGTACTCCAACGTTGAGTGTTACAAACTCTTGGAGTGATTCCAGCTTCATGGTGAGGACGTTGATCTTGTTGTAGGCTTCATCTTATTTCACTGTAAAATTCTCTCGTTACTGGCAGAGCCGGCAGACTTGAAGATCGACAGTAGCAAACATGGACTCACCAAACCAACCGGCGCAGTTCGTACAAGCGCGAGGCATGGTGACAGTCACTTTCTTCAGATCACTTCACTCACTTAAAAAAACACTTCACTCACTTTAAAACACTTCACTCACTTTAAAACACTTCACTCACTTTAAAAAACACTTCAATCACTTCAACCGAAATCAAATATGTTGAAATACGCAGAAATAGGTTATCAGGGGTGATAGCCTAACCGAAAAAAAAATGTTGAGATACGCAGAATTAGGCCTCCAGGGGCGATAGCCTAACCAAAAAAAATAAAAAATAATTAAAATACGCAACAATAGGCTACCAGCGTTGAATAGCCTAACCGAAAATAATAAAATTGAAATACGCAGAAATAGGCTACCAGGTGTGATAACCTAACCTTAAACAATATATATATATAACAGAATATGTAACTAAATATACAATTCACCAAATAGAGATTATATAAAAATAAAGTGTGACTGCACACAAGGGGTTAATATACTGTGTCAACAGAAGGCCCTGGTGTCGCTGTACCCTAGTATAGAAGTAGTCTACTCTTTTTAGATACAAAAAGTGTATCAGTCAAAGGTTACTACAAGATCGTGCAAGCAACAACTAAAATTACAGATATATATATATATATAGCTACAGTAGGATACTAAATACAATATCAACAAGAGTTAATAATAAAAAAAAATTGGCTGGCTATAGGCTAGGCTAGGTTTGGGATAGGTTAAAAGCTTGGCAGGTTGGGTTAGGCTAGGTTAGTTTGTACAAATACCACCCTTAGCTTAAAGTAAAATCAGTCTGAGGAGAAAAAGTCAAGAATATATCTAGGGGGAAAAGATAAATGAATGCTCTTAAATTTGGTACACAATTGGCTGGAATTTAATACTGGTATGTATAATCCCCCAAAAAAGTTTGTTTACAAAATAGCGTCGGCGTTAGTCCCTATAGGCAGGTTAGTTAGTAAACAATATTGTTTTTTAGCAAATTAATATGCAAAGCTTTACTTATTATACAAGGCAGTTAAATATATACTTACTACAGTAGGTAATGGGTAAAATTAGGGGCTACGATTTTATATAAAATAGTAAGAGGGCGTTTATTTACAAAACAAAACAGAACAATAGATGGCGCTAGTGGCGCCCTGTCCGAGCAGGAGTCTTGTGATAAACACAAAGTTTATCAGTCAATACACAGCGAAATATCGTGCAGTGTTACTTACTAAGCTACAGGATGGTTAAACGTGCTCTTAACCACCTTTCATGCACAAGAATGAAAAGGATGAGTAGTTAATACTCAAATTATGATCGATATCGTGAGAGCGTTGACAGAGCGTCTGCAGCGTCTTGCGGTAGCGAGCGTGAGGAGTGTAGGAAGAACTGGGAGGAAGGATACAGGTAAAACGAGTTACATAGAGTTATATAGAGTTACATAGATACACAGACCTTGCGGTCCCTACTAGGTAGTCCGGACTTAATGCTAAAATAGAATTTGCTACAAAGTGGAAGGCAATGATAGCAAAAAAGAAGGCTCTCTCCCCACTCACCTCTCCCTCCGACCGTTGGTCGGCATGAAATTAAGATGGGGAAAGAAGTACCACAGCAGAATGAGAAAAACTTCTACTGGGAAATTTATAGTGAAGAACGAAGATGTGAAATATTATATACCACTGATGCTTAACCTTTGTTGTTGTTGTTTTTTGTTTTGTTTTTGTTACCTATATTATTCCCACCTCCTCAAAATGAACGTCAAGACTTCTTTTGAATGTGTTAATTGTCTTACATTGTACCACTTTCTCAGGCAGTTTGTTCCACTCGATGACCACACGTATGTGAAAAGTGCTTTGTGACATCGAGATTCGCCCTCCTGGTTTTGAATTTCATTCCATTTCCCCGAGTTAATGACCTATTATATATTTTGAAAAGTGAATCTACATAAATGTTTTCAAATCCCTTTAGTATCTTGAAAAAGTCGATTAATTGACCTCGCAATCTTCTTTTCTTAAGTTAAAATACATTTATTTTGTTTAGTCTTTCATGATATGATTTATTTCTTAGTAACGGAATCAACTTTGTTGCTTTACGCTGCACCGACTCGAGCTTCCCAATGTCATTGCTCAGATAAGGAGACCAAAATTGCACACCATATTCAAGATGGGGCCTCACTATGCTTCTAAATAAAGGTACTATAATGTTCTCATTTTTATAAGTAAAATTTATCTTAATATATCCCAATGCTCGATTGGCCTTATTCACAGCTGCTGCACATTGATCTGAGGTCTTTAGGTTTTCAGATATAAGAACCACCAGGTCTTTAACTAATGCACTTGTTTTGATTGGCTGCCTTTTCATCTTGTATTCATATGTTTTGTTTTTATTACTTATTTGCATGACCTGGCATTTGTCAACATTGAATGGCATCTGCCATTTTTCCGACCACTCTACTATTATATTTAAATCAGATTGCAGTTTATTTCTGTCTTCTTCGGTTAATACTGATTTTCCTATCTTTGTGTCATCAGCGAATTTTGAGATAGTATTTGTTATGCTGGATGCTTATTTTTACCAGCCGGGTTATATATTATGATATTCACCCTTATTTCAACCATTTAGATTCTGAATATGCTCAACAGGAACATATCTGGTTTCATGAATGATACTTTTAATAGGTTCCATGTCAGTTGAACCAGTGCCACTTTAACCAGTGACCATTTCAACCAGTGACCATTTTAACCAGTAACCTAACCTAACCTAACCTAACCTAACCTACTGGTTAAAATGGTCACTGGTTGTTGTTGTTGTTGTTGTTGTTCCCTAAGCTGCCTGGCCGAACAGCCCCGAGTCCCTGAGAAAGGCCATGGCCACGATCGGGCTTTCCCACAGAGCTCTCATTGAGTGTAGATTGTGTTGTTGGCGTAAGTGGTTGTGTGAAATGCAGTCTTCTATGATGTGTTTAATGGTATGGGGTGCTGTGTTACATCCCGGGCAGGCGTCGACAACGGAGTCATCCAGTCTCTTCTGATAGCTCAGGAGAGCTGGATGGTGTCCGCATCTCAGCCTGGCCAGGTGGACTCTGTCCTCGCGAGGAAGGGAGGATTCGGAAGGATGGATTTCGGGAGGTCGTGCATGCAGCTGTGTTGTCTGTGAGTGAGTGGATGGATCGGTGAGAGATATGAGTATGGATGTGCTTCTGGATGTTGGTTCGGGGTGGGCAGGGAGGGAGAGAGGACAATAATTGTGTGTGATACCGTGTGCTGGGTGTTGTTTTGATATTTCTTGGTGTCTGTGGGTGTGTTGCCATGTAGTTTAGTGGGTGGTCTTGGTTCGTGGAGGCTGCTGCCAGGAATTGAGTGCCTCTCATGTCCAGATGGTCTTTGACTTTGAGGATTTTGGTTTCTTGATGTAGGTGATCTGTGGGTGCAGTAGCTGTGCAGCCTGTAATGATCTTCAGGGCTTTGTTTTGAATAGTCTGTAAGGTCTTATGATGTGTTTCAGCTAGGTTAGAAGCCCAGGCTGGGCTTGCGTATTCCATCACTGATCTTATGTATTGTTTATATACTGTGGTGGTAGTTTCTTTGTTGTGTCCAAATTGTGTGTGAGCAAGTGACCTGAGGGCGTTAAGTCTGGGTGTCAGTTTCTTTTTAATGTTTGTGGTGTGCTGTTTGAATGTCATATGAGTATCATATGTTACTCCTAGGATTTTGGGTGTGTGTGTATGTGTTAGGGGTGTGTTGTTTATGGTGAGTTGAGGGATGTATTCGTGTTCTCCTGTCCAACTTGTGAGCAGGGTTGCGGTGGATTTGGCTGGGGCTAGATTAAGTCTGTTTGTAGTGCACCAGCCATGTAGTGTGTTGAGATAGGGTTGAAGGAGATCTGTTGCTCTTTTTGGGTCATGGTGTGTGCATGTGAGTGTTATGTCATCTGCATAGGAGGCTAAGTTTATTTGGGGCGTATTGGGTGTAGTTATATCGTGCATGTACAGATTGAAGAGTGCGGGCGATAGGACGGATCCTTGTGGGACTCCGTTTGGAAAGTTTCTGATTTTAGATGACTGACCGGCAAAAGATACGTGTGCACATCTGCCTGCTAGGAAGTTGGCCAGCCACCGTTTTGTGTTGTTGTGCATGTTTGTGTTGTAGATTTTGTTTGTTAGGTTGTGGCGGGGGATGGCATCGAAGGCTTTACTAATGTCGAGTGTGGCTAATAGTGATCTGTGTGGTGGTCTAGCTGAATTGATGCCGTCGAAAGCTCTTTGTGTAAGGTCTGTGAGAAGAGTGTTTGTGGAGTGCAGTGGCCTAAAGCCATGTTGTGTTGGAGCTAGGGGTAGGTCAGGTGTAATTAGTTGTAATACTAGGCGTTCCATGACTTTGGAGGGGGAGCAAAGGAGTGTGATGGGGCGGTGCGAGGAGGGTAGCGTGGGGTCTTTGTTGGGTTTGGGGAAAGTGATGATGATACCATGCTTCCAAATGTCTGGTATTGTGTTGTGTGAATAGCTGTAGTTTGATATGTTAGTGAGTGCTTGTATGCCTTGTGGTCCCAGGTGTCTGAGGTGTATGTTGCTTATGTTGTCTAGGCCACAGGCGGGTGAGTGCTTGAGATTGTTGATGATATGCTTTGTCTGGTGATTGGTGAAGGGTGTATAGTCAGGGTCTGTGGGGAATTGTCTCTTACGTCGGATGACACGTCGGTCGTCTTTGTGAGGTTTTAGGTGGCTGACATGTGAAAAGTGATTGATGAGAGTGTTTGCTTGTTGTTTACATGAAGGAGTAGAGTCTGTTGTTGTGATTGCAGCATGTGATTGTGTTGTGTTGCTGTTGGAAAGTGTGATGCTGTTTAGTGTTTTGTATAGTTTTTTGGGGTTTGTTTTGTGATCAAGTGTTTGTAGGAAGTGTTTGTAGGAAGTAGGAAGTGATCAAGTGTTTGTAGGAAGTCACTGGTTGAAATGGTCACTGGTTGAAGTGGCCACTGGTTGAGTTAGTACTGGTTAAAGTGGCACTGGTTGAAGTGGCACTGGTTCAACTGACCTGTCACCCTTTTAATATTGCATCAATCACACTCCGGTAAACACAATAAACACACAGGAAATGTTATACTCGTATATATTCAATATTATATTGAGGTACATATAAATTGCAATCCGAGGTGCTATTACAGAGTAGAACTCGAATTCATGTGACTTCAAAAGAGTTGACAAGATTTTATTCTTTTGTGAATATTGGGTTGTCACTTACAGTCAGTTATGAATGGTTAGATATCTGCATAGGACATATATGATACATAAAAATAAATAACATCAATGACAATATTATGTGGGCGAAGTGTCTAACGCAGAGTATATTAACTAGGGTATGACTCAGCGGTCCAACGGTTCGAGAGGTGTGAAAATACGCGGAGTCAGGGATCAAAGGGGTACCGCGCACAGGTATGTGATTAAAGGAACCGCTCATGAGAGTCTAGGTCAAATGGACTGATGTAAAGTTAAATTTACTCTTAGTTTAGTGCAATGCTAAGTTACACTAAGGAAAAGTTAACCTCGCCTTAGGTCTTAAGGAAAGATAATTTAAATAGGCTTTTACCTATCCAAATGGTTTTGTGAATATTTACTCACACGAAGCAAGAAAAATCAATCGATCGTAAATGAGGTATACTTTCATGGAGTATGGAAATCAGATTCACTATTAAAATAGAGTGAATAAACTATAGCGGTACAATTGCTAAGACAAGTAGGCTTGAATTAGATAATCAAACTAATCATGAACGCAGAACGAGGTAGCGCTGTATATAATGAAAACAAAGTTATATTAAGAAATTAACAAACTAAGTAGTATTGTATCACTAGCCGAATATATAGGTGTGATGAATGGAGGTTAAATAATCTGATTTCCTCAATCAGTGATGAAAGAATTATAAGACCCGAGCAACGTATATGATTAAACTATTCACATAAGGAATGAAAATAGGAAAATTGAAATACATTTATTATAACTGAACGGACGGGTTCTTTACTTTAAAAAATGGGGGGCGACTTTTACAAGGAGTACTCTATGGTTAAATAGATAAAATAAGGTGTTGAATAAAAAGATTAAATATGATGTTCACTTAGAAGGACTATAGCCTTCGTTATACACTTCACTTCGACTTGGACACACAACGAATAATAACACACAATAATAGAATCTGGGGGTATTCACTGATAAACATGTGGAATAATGACTATATAACGCATGTAAACATGTATTATTTAAATGCGGGTTACGAATTACACAGATAGAATATCGCACTTCTATAAATTCACTGAGTAGATAGAATTAGATAAATTTCACACATGTAGTATATTGACAGGGAAATCCTTGAACGAAGATCTAGGCACAAATTAAGTTGAACACTCACATATTCTATATTACATTCACAATAAATCACAACACTTAAAACACATAAGAGACACTTAGGGTATGGGGTAGAGGAGAAGTAATTTCCAAGAGGGAGAATCTGGCCGGCGTAGGACTCGTAGGTCTTCCTCTGGCTGGACGGCAAAGGGAGCTGCCTCTCTCACGGACAATAGAGAAGTTCACTCCTGGCTCCTCCACACCTCTAGTTCGCCACCCTTGCTGGACTCGACTACAGAGACAGGCATGTCTTATAGGAGTCTGCAATCCTATTCACGATCCACGGATAGCTGTGACACTAACAGAGGACTGGAACCAGTACTTGCATACCTTCTCTCAGTTTCAGTTTGGCTATAGTTTGGTTATAATTTTAACTAAATTTGGTCTATTTCGTTAACATAAGGACATGGTGATTTCATTATTTTCTTTATTGGGAAGGTAATATTTATTCTAAAAATATAGCCAAACTACAAATACATATCTAATGGTATTGTTTACATCTTAAAACTCTATTCTTTATTTACAAGGCATATATGGCTGCATAATAATTGTTTTAATGATAATGGTCTTGTCTGGAATTTCCTGTTTTATATGTTACTAGCAGGGGTACCCGGCATTGCCCGGGTAATCACCATAATCACCATCACTACTACCACCACTACTACTACCGTAATCACCACCATCAATCACTACTACTACAATCATCACAATACTACTACTACCATAATCACTGGCCTCGACCTCCCTGTGCCTCATTAAACGGCGACCTCGATTTCGGCCGCTAAATGACCTCTGATTTTGGATCTGACCTCATCCGTACCCCCATTTTGGGGGGCTGCGAACAATTTTCGTTCCATACACATTTTCGATCGGAGGCCTCCTTCTGCCCCAAACGGAATATTTTTCGCATTTTTTTTGCTCCCGTATATACATAAGTTCTGCCGAAAATTGTATTAAACAAAAGTGTCTCTGATTTCCACTAAACTCGCCTAAAACCATCTCCAAAGCCTGGGCTTTCCAACGGTGCCCAACACTCCCACCTGGCACCAAAACTGTGGGAGGAGTTTAGTAACAAAGGTCGGGTAGGTCGGGTAACTGACAGACAGACAAACATTGACCTTTAATTATTAAGATAATTCTGTCCCTTTCTTTTCTCTGTTGGTTACTGCCATTCCTCATGTGAGGTGATTCTCTTGGCTCCATTGGTAGAGGTATTGTCCTGGTTTCAGGTGCTGCATTTGCATAAAATCTTGTTCGTAATACAACACCTGCAGTGGTTGTTAGCTCCCTGCCTTAGGTACATGTGCCGGGGTCTGCCATTGGCAGGGCATGCATCCTCGGGATTGGTCCGGGCTTGAACTCCTGTGGGGTCCCGGATGGAGGGACCTTTTATTGGTAGACTGTGTTAATCCGGTAGGAATTAAAGCAAAGGTAGATCCTCTTTATGGGGTAGACTGTGTTGTTGTGGCAGGCTGTAGAGCATGGGAATCCTGGGGGAATTCTATTTCTGGTTTCCTCTTCCTTTGGGGCTTCCATCTCGTTCTCCGGCTTTCCTTCACTGCGGCTAGCTTCACCATGGCTTGAGGTTCTTCTTCTGACATCATCAGGACCTCTGCAGTATTTAGTTTGCCCTTCCCTTTCAGCCCCGTCATCTCAGTATTATTTAGTTCATCATCGATGTCATTTATATAGATTATAAACAAAACTGGCCCCAGGACCGGTCCCTGAGGCACTCCACTATAAACAGGCTCCCACTCAGATTCTACTCCATTTATCACAACTCTCTGCCTTCTGTTTGATAGCCAGCTTTTTATCCAGGCATGAATTTTTCCTTTAATGCCCAACATTTCCAATTTCTTCAATAATTTTCCATGAGGTTCCTTATCGAATGCCCTTAGAAAATCTAAGTAAATGATGTCTAATGATTTAGTAGAGTAAATAGTGTATTATAACATTCTATCAAATTTGTTAGGCATGACTTACTGGATCTAAAGCCATGTTGGCTTTCTCTTATTAATTTGTTTGACTCCAGATAATCTACTAACTTGTCTCTCAGAATTGTTTCCATAATTTTTCCAATGATTGACGTTAAACTGATTGGTCTATAATTACTTGCTTGGGCTTTATTTCCTTTCTTAAATATTGGAGTGATATTTGCAGTTTTCCAATCACTAGGTACGGTTTCCTGATTGAGCAACAAGTTAAATATGTTAGTTTAGGATTGTGCTATTTCTTCTTTCACGTTTTTCAAAATTCTTGGGTGAATATTATCTGGCCCAGTGGTTTTATTAGAACTTACATTGTTCAGCTTACATAACACTTTACTTTTGCTTATGGTAAAGTTTCCTATTTCATGCGTTGTTACGTTTGTTTCAGGAGTAGTGTTAAGTTATTCCTTAGTAAAGACGGAACAAAAATAATCATTAAGCAAATTTGCAATGTTTTTATCTCCTGTTACTGTCTGGTCATTATTTATTAATGGCCCTATTCCGTTTTTAATTGTTCTATTACCATTAACGTAACCGTAAAATTGCTTTGGATTTTTTTTCTCACTTTCCTTTGCTATATAAATTTCGTAATTACGCTTCTTTGTCCTAATTAATTTCTTTACTTGTTTCTACTTTGTTTATATAGATAGCTGAAATGTGCATTATTTATGTCATTTTTAGTTAGTTTATGATATTTATTCCTTTCCTTTAGCGCCTTTGAGAGAGAGAGAGAGAGAGAGAGGCGGAGGAGGAGAATGGAGAATGGAGGGAAGGAGAGAGAAATAGTAATTCGAATAATGAAATCTCAAAAGCTTGAATTTTCGAATTATATAAATGTATAGTATAATTTACGCAGAGCAAAGTTTGGAATAGGTCGAGATGTAACGCTTTCATTTAAGGGCAGAATTGTATATATACGCATCCTTTGTTTCCTCGCAAGACCTCCATCAAGCTTAACAAAATACCCCTAAGACCACCCTTTGAGATAAATTTGTAAATTTTTTGGTAGAAAAATGTTCCGCCCGAAGGCCGGTTCTTCCTAAATCACAGGCTCGCTATCGCTCACCAGGAATAAAATCTACACCTAAATGGCACAAAAGGTCTTAAAATCGCCAAACAAATGGGGCGAAACATGAGGGAGAAGGGAGTCCAGAAAAAACAAAGCTCCCTTAAATGCCATGTGACGGTGTGGTATGATTGTTGTAGATGGTGAGATTGTAATACTACTAGTACTACTACTACTACTACTACTGTTTTGTTTTTTTTTGTTTTTTTTTAATATAAACCACTCAGCCTGTGCATCCCCTCTTTGGACTCTAAGCCAGGACAGAACAGTCATCAAAGCACCCGACTTGGTAGTCATTCAGCTACTTCCTATTCCGGGGTAAACACTCAGACTCATCATCGTGGATTACTACTACTACTTTGATTTGTATTTAATATTGTTCATACATTATATTTTACAAGCATCAGATATTACTATTCTACACCATGCAACTTCAATCCAGTCGCCTCCCTATGCGACCCTTCGCCACTGCTGCCTCGTAGTCCACTTCTGCCACCGTCGCTGGTTGTGGTGCAGACCGTCTTGTTCCCCGCAGGCATAGTAGTGCTGATCTGAGCAATGAGAAAGATAGACGGCACCTCATCCAGGCTACGACGTGGCTCCTGGGCTGTTGCTTCTTCTCTGCGATGATCTCTGCAAGCCTTGAATAGAAGCACTGGGCCCTTGGTCCCATCCCTCCAGATGTGGTGAAGACTAGTGGGGTAAAGCTGCCTTGTTCGATATTTAAGATCCTTTCCCCATATGCCCTGACCTTTTCTTGTTCGTTCCTCTTGTGTGCAGCATCCAGAGACAGCTCACTGTAGCTATGGGCCATTGGGTCAAATACTCTTTATGTCAAAGAAAGCTCGCTGTGCACTTGTCCAAAAACCTCTTGCACTAACGTCCACTCGTGCTTCATTGGATGTGTTGGCCGTCCTGTGCTGCAAGATCTCTCCATCTAAGGGAATGAGTGATGGTTCGCGCACCACATCTCTACACACCTCCCTGAGCATGTTCGCCGTTACATCTCTTACTTCATCGTGCCTGATGCTGATGAATCCTCCTTTCTTACAAATCATGGAGTGGTCTGCATCGTTGTTGGTTCCACAAACGCATCGATCGGGCAGTCCTTCAAACGGCCAACCATACCTCAGTGCAATAGCATCATTAAATTCTTGTTTGTTAAGATTGAAGCCTTTTGCCTTGATTGGTAGTGTTGTCAGCCAATTTGAAGCACCCGTGTCTTGTGCTATTTGTAGTTTTCTTGTTAGTCTCCAGGAAAGTTGTCCCATCAATTGCGCCAGGTAATTTTTCTGTGAGTTTTGCCTCTCTGACGTGATGGTCTTTCTGATGTTGTAGATGTCCGCCTGGTCCACTTCACCGTCGGAATCTTGTGCTACGATACGGTCAGTGAGAGATCCTGTTATCTTTACCGACTACTACTACTACTACTACTACTACTACTACTACAAATAATAATAATAATAATAATAATAATAGTAATAATAATAATAAGTTTTTATTTAGCCAATCCAACTACAATTAATATATACAATTTGTAAAACGTAATATAATGGCTGAACCTTTTGAGATAAATCTCTCTTAAAAGCCCCTTGTGCATAAGTAGATGACTGCAGTAAACTTAAAATAAAGGTATTGCATTTAGTAGTGAGGAAGGCAGTTGTAGGCAGCCCACGCCCACCCCAAACCCCAACAGACACCACCATGTGGGTTGACCATAATTGTAATGTATTACACAACACCCACAGAGGCCACACCCAGCGGCCACACTCATGAGGGGAACGAGGGGCTCCACACCAGTCAACCTATAGCTACAATACTTTTAAACTAAACCCTTAAGCTATAATCCGCTTATACATACACATACACCTATATCCATAGCATTACTCGATAAATATATACACACGCCTACCCACACATTAAAAATGTACAGATACTTAAATACAAACACACGTACGTGCATACTCACATGTTCATACATGTACACTTTAACCCTTCCTACCCGGGCAGCCTTTCTTAATGACGGAGGCTGTATCCGGGCGATCTGGCTGAAAACACAACAAAAGTAAACTAAGGCTAATCTCGCTTAATATACTACCTACAATAATCAAACATATGTCAAAATGGGCGCCTTACCTTCCCGCATAGAATGGCGTTGAGTAGAGCTTTCTAGCTCAAGTAGTTCAGGAGTTATGGTGATGGAAGTGGAGGTAACTTTTGCCGCGCATTTACCTCGCCGCGTCCGAACGCTCACCCGCGGCCCAGGCTACGACGAACGTTTTGACTCGTCGCTCTACCTTGAATTATGGCGGGAAGCGATTTTTTAGTGTTTTATTGTTTATTATGCCATATATTATTGTTATTATGATATTTTCACTCAATAAATATATTTTTCTGAAGTAATTTGTGTCTCTGTCACTTATACTTAGTTTTATTGTTATTATTATAATAGTTATGATTATTTATACTGGACTATGGTAATTGATAGTGTCATTTTCACTTATTTATTGTTAGGAATACATATTTTAGTGTCACTTTCACTTGTTCATATTGTTCTGAAGGCACTTATTATTACTTATGTGTGTCTCTTTCACTTAGACTTAGTTTTATAGTCATTATTATAGTAGTTATGATTATTTATACTGGACTATGGTCATTGATAGTGTAATTTTCACTTCTTTATTGTTAGGAATATATATTTTAGTGTCACTTTCACTTGTTCATATTGTTCTGAAGGCACTTATTATTACTTATGTGTCTCATTCACTTATACTTAGTTATATTATTATTATTGAGTGTCACTATCACTGTCACTTACACTTCAATAGTTTGCCAGAGTGTGGAAATCATTGAAGCAGGTGCCGGCACACAGTCCCACCTGACACTCGAGGCATTGCCAAGTGTTTTTTGTGGGTTTGCATGGTTGTCGAGTTGTGCGGGTGCACACATAGCACCTCTTCTGCATCCTTATTCGGCTGTTAGGACCCTGGAAAGGAAGGGCGAAGAGCTGGTGCTTTCTGATGAAGTCGGCATACCCTATTCTGTCCATCATGCCTGGTCCTTGTAGTGGCCTCCCTGGTGTACCCGCATGTTTTACCAGGAGCTCATGTATCAGTTGCTTTTGGAAGGTCCGCAGGCTCTTGTACTTGATGACTGGACACCTCAAACGGTAGATGTTGTACGCGTTGAGGACAGACATATCTACTGTATGCAGGACAAACTTCTTGTACCACCTGCAAGATGTTCGCAGGCAGTCTATGAAGCCCATCTGCATGTCGGACTTGTCGACGAGGCGCATGTTGAGGTTATAGTCCAGAACAGCAGCTGGTTTTGTGATAGGGTTCTTAGTTTTTCGGTCCACCTTCCCTGTGGGGACCATCTCTGCTTTGTGGCATGTGGTGAGGAGGTTGACCTTGCGCTGGTCATGCCAGTGGATGGAGAGGATGGGGCCACTCTTCTTATGGAATATGTCTGTCTTCTTAGTTTTTGTTGGGTAGGCTGGCATGCCCTTCCTCTTCCCCTTCACTGTGCCGACAGTTCCGGTCTTGCGGTCATGGAGGTACTTGGTGAGGATAGGCGACGTGTAATAATTGTCGGTATAGAGGACGTGGTTGTCATGGAAGTACCTCTCCATCATCCTCTTTACCACAGCGCCGCCAAAACCAATGAGGGGGTCAATCTCCACCTCACCACCCTTGCCGCTGTAGACTATAAAGTCGAGCACATATCCCGTCTTGCAGTCGCAGAGGACGAAGAGCTTGATGCCGAAGCGGTGTCTCTTTGACGGGATATACTGTCGGAAGTGCAGCCTACCACGGAACAGGACCAGAGACTCGTCGATGCACAGCTTCTGAAATGGAATCAGGTAGGTGGAAAACCGATGACGTATCATGTCCTACAGTTGCCTGATCTTCCAGAGTGTGTCGGGCTCGTGGACATGCATGTTATTTGTCAGGTGGAAATATGAGAGGATGTCGAAGTACCTATCCCTTGACATGAATTTGCCAAATGCTGGAGTTGTTGTGAGGTCGCCAGTTATCCAGTAGTCGGCCAGAACGTGCTTCTTTATGTGTGTCATCAGCATTGTGAGTGCCAAGAACACATATAATTCTGCCACAGTGAGAGCTCTCCATGCCACCATCTTTGCACTTGTCTTCCTGCCAAGAAAGTTTGAACAGATAGCCTGGTGGTGATTTGTCTCTTTGACAAGGTATTCCATGACTTCATTGTCGTAGAAGCCACAGAAAAGTTCACTGGGGGTGGCATTTGGGTCACAGGGATATGCTGGTGACACCCCAGAACCCTGTTGTACTTCGTCAAAGGCAGGAAAATCTGGCACAAAATCCGCCCCATCTGACCACACAAACATTTCAGCAGGTCGAGGACGAGGACGTGGAGCTGCAACAGGCACACGCCATGGACGCCCTGGCACACGCGGACGCCCTGCACGCCCACGCCCACGCCCAGGCCCAGGGGCAGCGGCGTCGGCAGGCTGACCACGTCCACGACCTCGAGGTCCTTTGACTCTTCTTGTCGGGACTCCCTCTTCCTCTTCCTCTTCCTCTTCCTCTTCGTTTTCCTCTTCCTCAGGCGACGTCAGGTCATCTGGGGCAATGTCGGGGTCGTCAGCAGCCTCTTCAGGAGTCAACTCTGGTGAAGAATAGACCGGGCGTCGGCGGCGTGGGGCTGCGGGAGGTTGAGCAATGGGAGCCTCGGCCTCGGGAGTTAGGCTCCTTTTGCGGCTAGCCGGGGACTTTTCCGCTGGAAATAATGACCTACGATGCGGGGCCTGTGGTGACACACTGCGGGAGGCCAATAGCGCACTTGTAGAGGCCCTTTGGTCATCTTGAGGGACAGATGAAGCTGAGGGCTGTGGGTGGCCCTCCCGGCGTCCCGGGTCAAGGCGTTGTGACAAAGGAATGCGGGTGGTTGCTAGGCCTGGGTCGGCGTCACTCTCACTATCTACGCCTTCCCTCACTTTTTCTGCCTCCCTGCGTGCTTTCTTGGCTGCACTTTTCACTAAAGACTGTTTATAGAAGTATTTACCCACTTTCAAGGGCGTACGGGCAGGCAAAGGGGAAGGTCCTGGCGTAGGGCTAGGGCTAGGCCTACCCTGACCTACGAAACTAGGCGAAGGGGTTGGCTCTAGCACACTTGGTACTTCAATAGCACCTTCCTCCACCACTTCCACATCAGGATCATCACTACTATCACCCCCCTCAAATAAATCAACATTGTCATCAGCACCAAATCCCACAAAATCGTCAATTTCGCTCCCACTTCTACTCTGAATATAGAGGTTTTTGTCCACAGAGCTTTCACCACTGCTCAAATCCTGGTTGAAAAGTTCACGGTGTATTGCACTGTCACTTAGCAAACGTTTCACTTTCCTTACTTTCCTTTTCTTCTCGGTTGGCAGATGCGTAGATGTTGCAAGCGGGGTAGCACTGGGACGCGCGGGAGATTGCACAGTATCGGACGCGTCGGAATTCATTTTTTTGCTGTAGCTCTCAATGGCGGCAACGTAGGAACTGATAAGCGTGGTAGTTGAGGCTTGGTGGCGCTACGATCGCCCCCGCAAAGTAAAATTTGCCCGCGCAAAATTTAAAGCACGCTTTCAAGCAAATGCCTTACATAAGGCATACCGGGTTGCAGCCCTTCAGCCGCGCTGTCCTTACCTAAGGCAGCCCGGGTAGGAAGGGTTAATAATCATATATAAAAACACATACAAGACACATATGCACACTTTCACAAGCGCATATCACACTTATTTGCGTGCATACGCACCAAAGACACATATGAGTTTAAATAAACATGTACATACAGTATACACGAACAAATCAGTAGACGTTTAATTGCACAAGGTCATACATCAATGTTCATATTGTGCACTGATATTTCGAAAGTATATGTAACTTGATTGCTATTTTGAAACTGGAGATAGTCTGTTTGTTCTGTATATAGAAGGATGGTCTAGAGAAATACACAAGGTTCGGGCAGCCTCCTATAATGATACTTGGTAGTATGTGGAGGATCAGGTATTATAGTCTGTATGATCAAATTTTTCCCTGTATATGAAAGTGTTGATTACTATGTTCTGGTAGCCTGTAGTCAACCACGGTCAATATGCCTAACATTAGTATTCATATTCTGGACATATCACTTCCTAACGTCAGTGAAACAGATTGTGATATATATCATATATGGTAGCTAAGTGTTACCATTATACTGTGATTTAATATAGAATACAATTACAAATTATTAACACTCAAAATGATAATGTTACACAACACGCAAAACACCAGTTGTTTAGGTGATGTCTACAATTAATGTCGGCATTTGATAATGTGTATCCTCTTCTGGATTAAGAATTATTGTGACAGTATTATCTTCTTTAGTCTTATAATAATTTCATATAATAAGTAAATATCAAACAAATACAAAATAAATAAATAAATTGTGTTTACATTGAGTTTTCGTTGTCCGCCAACTTTTAGTCCATGAGCCAGGCCAGATATCGGTACCACCTGGGGTGACTAAACACGAATGGTACTAAAATGTTTATAGAGTGACTGTAAGTACATTAAGATATGATAGCCTTCTCGCACTGGTAGCTTAGTCTAATTTTTTTGATGCAATAGGGGCGCTACCCAAAAATAAAGATTTTTAGCGTGACGCTCGGCGTTTTCCTCATTTTCTTTAAAATCCATCACACAATCATCGCGAAACTTTGAACACCTATGTAGAATTATATTCTCTACCAGAGTTGTTCCTAGGTATTTTTCAAATTTCCTCATATTTCGGAATATACTCTATATTTTGGGTATTTTCCTCTAAATCTAGAATAAATCCTTAAATATGGGGAACATTGAAAAATATATTCTAACAGCTCTTGTAGCTTATTTGATTCTCTACAAGAATTATTCCGATGTGTATTTCAAGTTTCTCCATATTTAGGGGTTTATTTCATATTTGGGGATTTTTTGTAATATTTTGGGGATAATTTATTATTGGAAGGAGCAAACATATGTAGAGTGGTTTCCATGTAATGTGTTTGTTTGTTCATGGTTTAATGGTGATATTTTTTGCAGGTGTGTGTCGACTGTTTGACGGCAGGATGGAACCATCTGCGAGGAAGAGAGCACGGATCGACTGTATCATCCACTGCTCTGATGATGACAGCGATGCTCTGGTGTCACCACAGGATTTGGACTCCTGGAACACATTGCTCAGGGCTGCAGAAATCAGGCAGCATGATCCAGTCCTGGAAGCAGCCAAGGGCCTTGAAGAAGGAGGAATACCACACCTCGAGTTTATATAATTGTTGCCCCATGGACAATATCTGAAATAATATTTACAGTTATTATTATTATTGTTATTATTAGGGGTTCGACCCCTACGGGGAACCCCTATTGTAATCATTAAACCCGGTTATTCATCCAAATTCTTCTTACACGCCGGTTTTGACGCAATAACTCCAGAACCGCTTTTTGGATTGGGATCAAACTTTCACAAGAGGTGCGTTTTTGTATTGGGCAACTTTTGATATGCTAAACATCCGGCATGGCGGCAAAACAGGTCCGTGGCAGCCGATTTCCCGATAAATTTGACGCCTAAATACCGTCTCTCTCACTCATAGGAAACGATTGGGCTTTGGCATATGGACTCCACTACTAATGCTCTGCAAATGTTATAGAAAAGGTTTTGCTTTTGCACGTGGGTTTTTTCCGGCAATCTTGAAAAAAACTCAAATTCCAATTAAAATTCCACATCTTGAAAACTACGCCGATGATCAAAGCCATGTTTGCGTAGTTGGGTGAGGCTCGCGATTCCGAACGTTTTGATACCAAAAGAATATAAATGGGTGGAATAGTTTGGCCGCAGCATTGAAAACTGTCAATTCTTAAATGACTTTAATTAACCCTCCTGGCCCGGGCTAGCTCTCCTAATGACAGTTCGGCGTACCCGGGCGATCTAGCCGAAAAACGTCTAGGCCTAGGCTACCGTATTTTGGTTAATTTTAACTGCTAGAAATTTCCCACACATCTATAAATGTAGTGCGGTTTCCCATCTGTAGACTGGCATTGAGTAGAGCTCTCTAAGTCAACTGGTTCAGTTGTGATGACGATTTTAGTGGAGAGCATTTTCAGGCAATGTTAGCAATACGACGATCTTTTCACTACTGAAACAACGACATACAGACATACAATAACAAACGAGTCTTCTCCTTCTTGTTTTCGGAGGTGCGGTGACGCAACGATCGGCTTTGTTTACATGCGTCGGACGCACGGCGTTCAGACCAAGCTGAATAGGCTTTCAAGCTTACTGTCTATTAAAATGACACCCGGGTACCTGCCCATCTGCCGTGGTGTCATATTTAAATGACACCCAGGGAGGAAGGGTTAAAACCGTATTGGCTACCCACACAAAGTTTACGGTCTACAGTCTATAGACTTCCACGCATCCCCCAGTTTTGCTTAATAACATAGTCGATTTATTATTCAGATCTATTATTATTTTTTTATTTAACTCTCTCAAAACAGTTCGAGTCCCTACGAATCCCACCAATTATTTAGCCAACCTACCTATACATACCTACCCTACCAAATAATAATGTTAATTCAAATTCATTTTTGGTGAATAGCAGAGTATTGGCTAAGGTTTTTAACAATTCCTCCCTTTGCCAAATGCTTTGTTTAATAACAATGATAGGGACCTTTAAAGTTTTGGCAATTGCTGTGTGACTCGTATTTTAACCCTGAACAGGCAACGTGGGGTCACATATGAGCCCACCCCATGCGCGGTACACGTTTTTCGTCATAGCGCAGCCTTTGTTCGAGTCTGGCGGTTCAAATCCTGTCCAGAAGCCAGTCTTCTGCGCGACTTGGTGGGGTGTAGACGCTCGGTCCCGTAGCTCCGCCCCTTTTGGCTGAGCACAGATTTTCATGGCTTTTCCGGCACATGCGTACCAGGTATGTACCTTAAAAAAAAAATCGCATGTTTTGCATTTGGTTATAGTACAGGATAAGTATTCGGTGTAACTTTGTGAAGTTTTGAGGGAAGTTATGGGGTTATTTTGTGCACATTTTGGCAAAAACAGATTGGTGATACGTGGCCAAACGTTGCCACTAGAGCGATAGTTCTAACATTCTGTTTTCTTTCTAATTTCTAGTCACCGCAATGGCACGCAAGTCCCTCACTCATAACGAGATTGACGCCCTGTTGCTGGACCCTGATGTCATTGCAAGTGACGAGGATGGTTCGGAGGATAACACTGATGAGTTTGGTGGCAATGATGATGATATGTTTGAGGATAGCGAGGTGGAGAGCGAGTTGGCAACCCGCGACAACTTATCGCGCGAGGCCGTCATAGTCGGCCTCCACCTCCCACGCTCCCCACACCCCACGTGCCTTGCCTAGTCTCTCAGACACTGCCGCTAGGGCTAGGAAACGTCTGTATTCCTATGCTAGACATGCCAGTTTGTCTGCTGCCGAGCTGGAAGAGGCGGAACTTGACGATCCAGGCCCACATATTCCTGGCCCACTTGACCCTGTTACACCACCTAGTCCCGACCCTTCTGCAGCCACCGACTCGCCTATTCCCATCGATGCAGAAGCTATCCTAGGCTCCCCTGTTAGTCCCGACGTGTTGCAAGTGGACCTAACAGGGTTTTCATCCACAGTAGTGAAGTCAAGAAAGAGGGAACGGGGGCAACTCGGCCCTATGGTAGGGGCACCGCTGGTGGTGCTTGATAAAGAGTCTGTCAAGGCTAAGAATGGTGCTGTGTGGCACAAGGACCCCAATCCTTCATTGCCCAGGATTATAGAAAATTATAACTGTACTGGACACCCAACTGATGTAGCTGCAGGTGCTATAACCCCAGCTGATTACCTAGGCCTCTTCCTGGATGACAGAATGTTCACAGGCATATGTGCTCATACTAACGAGAGAATTGAAAGATACAGGGCAAAATTCAAGAATGTGGAGCACAGCACGCTCAAAGACCTACACCTTCTTGAGTTGAAGGGTCTGATAGGCATACTCATCATGAGTGGTGCAAGGAAGGATAACCACTTGTCAACCACAGAGATGTGGGCCAAGCTCGACGGGGCTCCTTTGTACAGGGCAACCATGACGGAAAGGCGGTTCACATTTCTCATTCGCTGCATTAGATTCGATGATGTGACTACACGACAGGCGAGAATGAATGATGACAGACTGGCCCCTGTTCGGATTCTCTGGAATGCCCTTATCTCCCACTGCCAAGAAAACTAATCTCCAGGGATGCACATGACGGCCGACGAGCAGCTCCTGGCCTTCAGAGGGAACTGCCGCTTCAGAATGTACATCCCCAACAAACCAGCTAAGTAAGTATTATATATTTTATATTATAGCTTTCAATATTTATGCACATATATTTTTAACTATTAGTTTATTATCTATAACTTACCTGATACCTGCAATTACCTAATCTTACCTGCTACTTATTTATTGATACCTAACATATAATTACACTTACTTACCTGCAAGTACCTGTCCTAATTTTAACTTTACTTACCTGATATATTACTTACCTGCAAGTACCTGTCCTAATTTTAACTTTACTTACCTGATATATTTAGTTATTGATACATAATTTGCAATAACATGTACTTAATTGCAATTACCTGTCTTCATTGTTGTTACTTTACTTACCAGATAATTATTATTGATACATACTTTGCAATTACATATACTTACCTGACACTTACCTGCAATTACATATACTTACCTGAAACTTACCTGCAATTACATTATTTTAATTTAATTACCAGATATTTTGTATTGATACATACTTTGCAATTACATATACTTACCTGACACTTACCTGCAATTACATTTATTTTAATTTAATTACCAGATACTTTAACATTTATGTTGCCTTTGAAAACTAACACTTATTTTTCTCCGCAGGTATGGTCTGAAGATCGTCATGGTGTGCGACAGTGAGAGCTACTACATGTACAACGCGCTACCATACCTGGGCAAGGGGACCATCATGCAGCTCGCGGCCGCCACTAACCTCGGGGAGTATGTGACCACACAGCTCATCGACGGACTGGGTCGTAAGGGACGGACACTCACCTGCGACAACTGGTTTACCTCTTTGCCACTGGCAAACAGTCTATGCCGCGTCAAGATCCATGTGGTGGGTACCATTCGGCCCAAATCATATCTGCCCACCAACCATCTAATGGGCTTGAGGCTACATATCGGGCAATCTGTGGCCGTCTTCAATTATGACTCCAAAACCACCCTACTCTGTCACAAAGCTAGCCTCAAGAAAAAGGTTATGCTGCTATCAACAGTCCACCACGACCCGACCATTGTCGAGAAGAGAAAAACCGACATTCAAATGTTCTACAACGCAACTAAAGGTGGGGTGGACACGTTTGATCAGCTTTGTGCAGGGTCGACATGTGCTCGCAGGACCCGGCGATGGCCCCTCTGCATGTTCTATGGCATGCTAAACATCGCCATGGTTAACGCCTACATCCTCTTCAAGAGTGCCCACCCCAACTCAGCCAAGGTCCGGAAGCTATTTCTCAAGGAGTTGGCCGGCGAGCTCTGCCTACCTTGGGCTCGCTGGCGGCTCGACAACCACCCAACCATGAACCGCGAGATACGGACCTTGATTGTCTACACCTTCAGCATCAAGAACGATGTTGAACCTATGCCTGAACCAGACAAGCTGGAGAAGAAGCTAAGGTGCCAAGTGTGCCCCAGTACTTCCAACAGCAAGGTCAAGACTGTCTGTCTCAGGTGTCGACGGCCAACTTGCTTCAAACACCTCCTAACTTCCTGTTTGGGCTGCAGCACCTCGTCTTCCTAGTCTCCTACCAAACACGTAAGCAGCATATTCCTATTTACTTTATGCCATTGTAATCAGGGGATCTTCCACTTGTTCCACAGTGATTTTGATTCAATTTGGAGACATAAGAGTTGAGTAATCAAGGTTCAAATGTCAAAAATGACCCCATGTCACCCAATATATTTAGTCAGCAACATTTTGGTGGGGTTGAATATATTCCAAAAAAAAGTTGGACTGTTTAGGCTGTTCTATATAGTTAGCGGATACATCCATGCAATTTGCATGAAAATCCTTCCATATTTACAGCTTCTACAGAGTTTAGAAATTAGGGTCAGCTGGGGTCCTTTTTTTCGATTTTTTCGGGATTTCAAAAACTTTACTTATTGCAACACCCACTCAAGGGAAATCATCCGATTCCTATTTACTTGATGTCAATGTAATCAGGGGATCTTCAACTTGTTCCATAGTGATTTTCATTCAATTTGGAGGCATATGAGTTGAGTAATCAAGGCTCAAATGTCAAAAATGACCCCACATCACCCAATATATTTAGTCAGCAACATTTTGGTGGGGTTGAATATTTTCCAAACATTTTGTTGTACTGTTTAGGCTGTTCTATATAGTTAGGAGATGCTTCAATGGAATTTTCATACAAATCCCTCCATATTTACAGCTTTGGTTGATTTTAAAAAAATTGGTAAATTTCCTAGAATTTGTGTGCCGTCAAAAAAATAACCTCTTGCCATTTTTGTTCTAGATTTCTTCTGGTGCTACTGATGGTGCTGTGATTTGTACCTGAAGATCCCCCAGGATCGCCCTACAAGTTCCTAGACTGTGATTGGAATCACCTAATTTTAAGTATTTTTTTATATTTTTTTATACATTTTTTTTTCTAAATAGAGATAATTGTGTACCACAAATAGTAAACATTATTAAATATTAATATTATTTTATTTGCTCTTTACACAGGCTTAAGGGATAGTTTAAGTAAGTTAAGCAATTCAAAAATCTAAAAAAAAAATCTTAGTTTCGGTGTAATGGATTTTTAAAGTTGCTAGACGATTTCGTCCATGCGTACCTAAGACTGATCGATTTTTAACCGTACCTATTCAGGGTTTAACCCTCCTCCTTCAACCCTAAGTGTTACCACAAAATACCGCTAGATCCTTTCTCAAAAGTCGCTAGCATGTTGCTACATAGTCAAACAATGTTAGAATAATGCTGCAATTTCTAAAGAGTTTTGGTTTGTTTGTTTTGCAAATTTTACAATGTAGTATGACTAGAATGTCTGAAATTTTCAAATTATCCCTAGTAAATGTCTCTAGATATAAAAGAAATGGCTGCTAGATTGAAGTACATAGATCTACATTTAGCGATAATATGTAGCGTTACAACTGGCAACACTGCAACCACCACCTCCCTCCCCAGAATGTTACCACACAATACCGCTAGATCCTTTCTCAAAAGTCGCTAGCATGTTGCTACATAGTCAAACAATGTTAGAATAATGCTGCAATTTCTAAAGAGTTTTGGTTTGTTTGTTTTGCAAATTTTACAATGTAGTATGACTAGAATGTCTGACATTTTCAAATTATCCCTAGTAAATGTCTCTAGATATAAAAGATATGGCTGCTAGATTGAAGTCAATACCTCCACATCTAGCGATAATGTAGCGATGTTAAAACTGGCAGCACTGTAAAGCCTCCTCCTCCCCCAAAATCAGGACCCACTTCCCTGGCGCTCATCTCCCAATAATTATGGTCTGAAGTTTGTATTTCCTTATCTTATCCTGTGTATAATTGTAAGCCTTCCACGTGTCTCTATTAAGTAACGACATTTAACAGGATTCATTATTTAAATACAAGGCTGAATATTTATCGGAAGTAGTTATTTGCCTTCGGAAAGCTGAAATATAATGTTTGCACAAATGGTAGGTATAACTATTTGCTCTGTGCTAAAGAGAGAGAGAGAAAGATATAATTCCTTTTCGTTGCCTACTATATCCTTCCCTCCTCTCTCTCTCCATTCCCTCCCCTCCCCTCTCTATCTCCATGCTCTCGCTCTCTCTCTCTGAGCCTAATGTAAATATTTGCGCTATTTATAACTCGCCCTAACGGGCAAAATATTGAGTGGAGGGAACTAAAATGGTGTGTAATAAGAAGAGATAGCCGATATCTCCCCATAGACGTCAAACTTAGATAGTGACGGGGATAGATGGTGTGTTTGTGTGTCAGATGGGATCGCCATCTCTCTCTCTCTCTCTCTCTCTCTCTCGTCCAGTATTATTGTATGACACCGTATTTCACTTTCGCCATTTTACTTGCAGCAACAACATCCAATGGTATGTTGGGGCATGTATTATTATAACCAAGTAAACAATTATAGTTACAGCAACAACATATATA
Organism: Paralithodes platypus; assembly: GCA_032716605.1. Lineage (NCBI taxonomy): Eukaryota > Metazoa > Arthropoda > Malacostraca > Decapoda > Lithodidae > Paralithodes > Paralithodes platypus. Next base: position 1,573,163 of record CM064516.1, read on the forward strand.
TATACTGTACTAGAGTGGTGGGGGATGTACACATAGGCAATTATACCTTCAAAAACAACATTCCAAGTAGTGTTGGGGCTTGTAGTACAATGTTGAAATACAAAGGGAACACTTCATGAGGGCCAGAGCAAAAATAGCCAAACTCATAAACGGCCACTACCAAAAACGCCACTCTCCTAAGGCCAGTCCAAATCAATAACTCTACCCAAATCAACCAATCAACCCAAATCAACAACTCAACCCAAATCAACCAATCAACAAAAATCAACCTTGCAACCTAATTCAACAACAAATTAACTTAAATCAACCAATCAACCTCTCAGCCAAAATCAACCACACAACCCAAATTAACCAATCAACCCAAATCAAATTATCAACACAAATCTACCACTCAACCCAAATAAACAGATTAACCACACAACCCAAATCAAGCACTCATCCCAAATAAACCAATCAACTCAAGTAAAATCAACCATTCAATCAAAATAAACCACTTAGTCAAAATCAACCACTCAACCCAAATCAACCACTCAACCCATATCAACCACCCAACTCAAATCAACCACCCAACCCTAATCAACCACTTTATTGGTATTGATCCCACTCGGCAGCCTATTCCACATATCTACAACTCTGTTACCAAACAAATAGAGGCAAATCCCTTACACAGCCAATCTCTCTCTTGCTCATGTTTGTTTGCACACTGGTACGGTCGCGCTAATAAGTCATGTCTCGGCTGTCATTACGTTCGGCTCGCTCTGTGCTGTATTAATGTCTGTCAGATGTTGAATAAGATGTGTAAAGATAGGAAAATGTTTGTATATCTCACTCGAAAAAATGAATTCAACCTTAGATAGTGGTGATACTAATGATTGATCGAAATATACTTCCTTCGTGCCGAGACATCACTTATTAGCGCGACTGTACAAATGAGGAAGATCCCATACACATGCAACCAAGATGAAAATGGGAGCCTGCAGAGAGACCCTTTCACACCCAACCCATCTCATCCTATCAAATTTTATGTTGAATCTCTATTGTTATTGATCCCACTATAGCACTCGGTAGCCTATTCCACATATCTACAACTCTTTTACCAAGCTAATAGAGGCAGATCCCTTACACAGCCAATCTCTTTCTCTCTCGCTCTTGTTTGTTTGCACACCGATACAAATGAGGCAGATCCCTTACACATGCAACCAAGATAAACATGTGAGTCTGCAGAGAGCCAAGTGGCCCACATAAGGCAGATCCCTTTCACACTCAACCCCTATCATAAACGTTACCTGTCATTTACACTATTTACTATACACTCCTATTATCATATACCTGCAACCAAAACACATTTGTAAGAATTAGGAACATAAGAAAATGGGAGTCTGTGGAGGGCTAATTGGCCCACACAAGACAGATCCTTTTCACACCAAACCCATCTCATAAAAACTCTCTCCGATTTATCTCTGTCTCCCTTACATTTATGACATCCTAGTCTCTCTCTCTCTCTCTCACAAATGAGAACATAAGAAAACAGGAGTCTGCAGAGAGCCGATTGGCCCACACATGTCAGATCCCTTTCACACCCAATCCATCCCGCGCTCTCTCTCTCTCTCTCATATTTATCGCTATCTTCCTTACGTTTACGACATCCTATTCTCTCTTGCCATACTCTCTCTCTCTCCCTCACAAATGAGAACATAAATAAAATAAGAAAACGGGAGTCTCCAGAGCCGATTGTCCTACACATGGCAGATCCCTTTCACACCCAACCCATCTCGTTCTATCTAATTTCAAGTTGAAGCTCTATTGTTCTTGATCCCATTATAGCACTCGGTAGCCTATTCCACATATCTACAACTCTGTTACTAAACGGATAGAGGCAGATCCCTTATACAGCCAATCTATCCCTCTCTCCCTCTTGTTTGTTTGCACAATCTGCTCCTTCTGTAGTTTTTCGATGCCCGATAAGTTAAATGATCTTTTGATATCTGTGACACAGCATTTGCATCCAACACAATACCCTGCTTGCAAAACCGCTCGAACCCCGGACAACGTTGCTTGCAACTTTAATTATTATTATTATTATTATTATAATATACTGTATATATATATATATATATATAATTTAGAGATGGACCGAATATTCGTTTCGTATTCGTATGTGCGAATATTCGCTATGTTTTTCAATATTCGTATTCGTATTCGAATTCTCATTTCCATTCATAGCTATTTGCAAACATGCGAATATTTTCACGAAACCAATAGAAGATAATATTATACAAAAATGTAAAATATTACATTTTAAAGTCAAGAGTGTGCAAAATATAAATATGCTCTAATATATAACTAGGAACCCCAAAAGGTTCACCAAACCCAAATATACGAAGCGTTTGTAGACGTTCTTAAAAAAAAAAAAAAAAAATAACAGGTTGCGTTCCCTTGTACGATGTCGGGGAAAGAAATGCTTCTTTATTAAGCCCTCTAAGTACCATAGTATGTGAATGGTTTTTAAACTAATGGAACTGAAATTGTGTACATCGACTTCCAAACCAATCTGATGATCTCTGAACTTTGAAATAATTGTAATAGTTCCGAAATCTGACCTTGTTCATTATAACGGAATAAATGGTATTGGTACAATGTTGCCAATGTACCGGCTACCGCTAGATCCAGCGAATCACTTCCATCATTTCCATCTAGCGACATCAAGATGTCATGAATTCTAGCGATATTCAAGTTATGTTCCCTATTTTAAGGAATTGTAGAGATTTTTCGATTGTTAAAGATTATTCTAGATACTTCAACGTATGTTTTCTAGTGACATACAAGTTTTTAGTGCTGGTGACTATCTAGCGATTTGTCAATGCTATTCTAGCATACATTTGTGCTTTAGTTTGTCATGCATTGTTTAATAAATTTGCCCTATTTCTCCAGAAGACTTCCTACATGATATAGTGTATTGTTCTAGTGATAATTAAATATTATATAGGGCTATTTTAAGTTGGCTGATGATTATGAAGCCGTAGTATGCTGGACGATGAGAATACTGTATGTAAACATGTCTCGGATATCACTGATAATTTTTGGCATTTTCTGCCAAAAGCCCAATGGCTAATCAGTGGTGGTAACGCAGCTTTACACATTTACATCGTCATTGGCTTCCGGTAATTAATTTCATAGTAATTTAATTAACGTTTATTGGTGATATAAAAAGAATTACCAATTCTTGAAGGATGACAATTTCATCCTTCAAGAGAGATTGAAATATTCGCTATTCGTATTCGCGAATTTTACCAACAAAAATTCGTATTCGTATTCGTATTCGCAAATAGTGAAAATTGATATTCGTTCCATCTCTAATATATATATATATATATATATATTTTATATACAGTATATAATATATATATATATATATAATATATATATATATATATATATATATATATGTATGTATATCTATATCAATATATATATATATATATATATATATATATATATATATATATATATATATATATATATATATACACAGTAAATATATATATACAGTACTGTATATATATAATTATATATATATACTGTATATATATATATATATATATATATATATATATAATTATATATATATATTTACAGTACATATGTATATACTGTATATATATATATATTGTTATGCCGGGTTGTAATCTAACAGGCTTCAGTATTATATCTTAATAATCCGAATGTCAGATATTTAGATGTGGACTATATCTCAACAGGGTCACGTCGAGCTTAGTGAATTTGATAGGTTAAATACTCAATCAGGCAACGATAACACAATAAACACACAGATTAGATTACACTCACATTTATTCAAAGGCATGGGCATATATAAATATGTAATAAAATCCAAATGATAACAAAATATTTTGGTCTACTTGTTATGCCCTGTTTTTCTACAGGTTTAACTTGGGTAATGTGAGTTCTAATTGACTGGGTATATAAGGCTGCATGCACAATACAAGATATGAGAAATAGAGAACACAAAGAAACACATGGTAGCAAGTTACACGATCACGTTTATTGATATACCACTGCAGAATACTTGTGTAAGACAATATAATAGAATCGAACAACACTAGCATAAGTGGATCTGGATGGAGCCTAGTCTCCCACTTCCAACGTTCAGGTATTAATCTTCTGATCACTGGCTTTAATTCAACAGGTTTATATACCGAAGACCATCAATGTTACTTATAGAATCATATTCACTGTTAGATTTATTACTGGTAGCTCTGGTGCACAAGTAGTAGTTCACAGACTAGATTAGACACGCGTATTTTAGAGCACGGGAATTCTAGTAACCTCAGGGGGTACTGATCTAAGTTTTATATTCTTGTCTCAGAAATACATAGAACGCAAATCAGTGGGCGAACCTTCAGATATCACTAGGGTTTCCTTCTAGGTAATAATATCTGGGCATATGGTTGATTACGAGAGTTAGTATCGCCTGTTAAATAATGAACACTGATACGCTTAGCACTTCCTAATTGAATGGTTATATGAATTATACTGGGGCAAAGAGACAGCCACTTCGTAGAAATATTAATTAGTGAATCTCTAAACAGCACAGTAATATGTAGTACTGCTAAAGGGAATCTTGGGTAGTATCTGATGGGTCTGGTCCTGGTTATCTTGCGTCCATGATGTTGGGGGCTAACGACTGGTTCCGCGGCCGTCCAGGGGGCCCATATGTGTGAAGTTCTCAAATACGTGGGCAGGTCCTTCTATCCAAATCTGCCACGGAGTCTGCCGGCTCTGGAATCTCACTCCGGAACAACACAAGGGCAGAGCTGTGGGCAGGGTAGTGACCCCTGGTTGGTGTCTAGCTTTCAACTGATTTGACTGGGGGCGGGAGCTAGATTTATAGGCTCGGTTCTGGACCCTGTAGACAGTAGGGATCTCGAGTCTTATGGACTTATTTGAGCTCTCAATAGATATGGGGACTAGGTAAGATGGTATTTACTGTTGTGGCACATGGCTATAGGAAGCCTTTATATTTTCATATAACTGAGCCTTAGTAAGAGGTACTATTTTGGCTATACTGGAAGTATTTAGGGGAGAGAGACTGGATCTACTTTGCGAAGAGGATGGGGACAGCTGTGATAGGAGCGTCTCTCTTAGATTGTTCAATCTTCATTCTATGGTATAGCTGAGGTGCTAATTTAGTGATCAGAGCATGCAAGAAAGGTAAATGGTTTATTGTGAGTTAATAGAGGTTAGTAAAGGTGTTAGTCATGCATGGTAAGTTCATTGATAGGAAGAATTCCTGTGCTACCTGGCAATGACTCGGAAGTCAAAACAGGGGCCAGGTATACCTCCGCGGGGGTGGGGGTCTCCATCCTCGGGTGGGCAAAAAGGGGGAGCTGGAGCCGGGCGACTATCTGTGATAGTCGTCCGGCGGCTGTGGCTAGGGGCTTGCCATATCATCAGTGTTTGTAATAACCCTCTGTGTATGAGACAGATGTGGCTGTCCTTAATACCAAAACCGAAGGTGCCTTAGCTAGCTGGTTTTACTCGGCTGGTTGTTAATTGTAGGGTTTGCTGGATGTGGTGGAGACTGGGTTGCTAACTCTGTCACATTTATCTGGAAGTATGGCAATAGAAGTTAGTTACTGGCGAGGCGGCTAGCCTCGCACCGACGACCATTGGGTGCAGGGTTGTGAATGGGTTGTAAGAGAATAGATGGCATGCAAGGGGCTAGTAAAGTTCTAATGTTGTTCTGGCCTACTAAGTGAAGGTAGGCTGGATAGGAGTATATATATAAAAGGTTGGCGAGCGTTAGCAATGGACAATTCAAGGATCTTCAAGAGGTATGAGAGAGAGGCTAGGTCGGACAAGAGTCGAGAAGCGCGGGTGTCTTAATGAGAGGGGGGGGGAGAGTTCAAGGGCTACAGGGAAATTTTGCCCCTAAGGTCCCTGGGTGTGGGGGTGGCATTAGGCTACAATTGATATTGGAGTTTGAAAAGGCAGTAGAATACGTTAGCCAAATGCTACCGGGGAATGCAACTATGGGGTGGTATATGAGTCTGGAAAAGATAGAGTTATGTGATCAGTCCGAGGGGTTATGGATACTATTAGTTGGCCCTGGGAACTGCGTTTTCTATTAAATATAAATATACCAACAACAGCGGCAGTTCGGAGGGGTACTTAGTTATTGTTTCGGGGTACTTATGACAGATACTGGTAACCAGGTTATCTTATACAATCTCTGGTTGGGGTAAGAGGTGCATGACACGAAGTAAATTGGCGTAGTGTGGACTGTGGATACGAAGGAGGCAAGGGGAAGACGTATGACAATTGTGGAAAAGTAAATGGAAAAAGGTGAACACAATGGCGGATAAAAATACTTAACCTAAGGATTGAATACATAGATTTATGGGGCGATGGGTCTTCAGAAGCTTAGTCTGGCAAGACAAGATGTTAGGGAATGTTAATATTAATCTTAAACTAAGGATTGCATACATCGATGAACGACGACATTATAGTCATCGTCCTAATAAGGTGATGAAACCTGGTTGATCTGTACTTGGCACAATACGACACAAGGACAGTGCCGCTATGTCGTATCAATACTGGTGGCAGTTAATATTAGAGACACTTAGTTACTAGAGGAACAATGCAAGGGGGCGACTGATCACGGGTTACATATATCTATACTCGTCATGGGAAATGATATAAGAGGTCTAGGGACAAGCGTGGGTGTTTTAACTTCTAAGATATAACATCTACTTCTCGGATGTAAGAACATACATAGATATAATTATGGCTGTCTGATGTGTTGGCGTTGGCTCAACATAGGGACAGGGCATGGGTGTTTTTAATATGAATGTATATTCCTGTTCATCATCTTTGTAGTTAGGAGTGTAGGACACGAGGGGTAGTGTACGTGAGGTGTGGAAAATGGTCAGTTTAGAAAAGGTAGGTGGGTGCGGCCTGGAGCTGCTTAGCCCTGCGGGCTTGGGCCTGTCTGAAATGGCTGGCTCGGTCAGCTGGTCCTTTCGTTCTGTGGACCTTTCCTTTGGGTGTTTCTGTGTGGTGTTCGTTCGTGGCTTCTGTGGTGGGCTTCTCGTTCTGGGGCATTTTACTTCCCTCTCCTTCATTATAGGCTCGTCCTCGAGCCTCAAGGGTGAAGTAAAAAAAGAAGCATAGTCAGAAAAGTGTAGGTTAACAAGAAAAGTAGTATGACTAAGGGAAAAAATATATAATATATAGTATATGGAAAACATGTAAATTTAAGAAAGAATAGATAATTAAGAACACAAGAAATTAAGAAGAGGTAAAGTGTTTAACAATGTATAAAGCAAATTTAAAAGATAGTCAGAAAAGTGTAGGTTAACAAGAAAAGTAGTATGACTAAGGGAAAAAAATAATATATACAGTATATGGAAAACATGTAAATTTATAGAATCATGCCCAATCCCTTAGGAATTGAAAAAAAAAAAAAAATCAAGTACAATAATATCCTCATCATCATCAGGGGGGGTTATTTAGGGTTGCCGTTAGTCTGGGTGACGGTCTGGTAATAGGGGGTGGTGGTGGTTGTGGCTTTGACCTTGGGGTTTCACTTTCACTTTGGAAGGGCGGGGTGGATATACCGTTAGTTCTTGTCGTTAGGAATGTGGGTCTGGGGGCGAGCTGGCCCGGGGCCAGTTTTGGAGGGGGGTCTAAGTGATTTCGGTCGGGGGTAGTGATAGGGGGGTTTTAAAGATGAAATGGGCAGGTCGAGTCGGGGTTGTTGTTGCGGAAGAGGTTGGTGCTGGGGAGGGGTTGAATTGTGTAGAGAGTTGTGGTCGTGAGTGGGGTTTGGGGAAGGGTGAGTAAGGCTGAAGGTTGAGAGTTTACTATGATCGGGTGGTTTGGAGGTTTGGGGTGTGGGGATTTGATAGGGAGATGGTGGGGGGGGGTCTGGGCAGGCAGGGTTGTGGTTTGAGAGGGGTTGAATTTGGACTGATTTTATTTTCGGGAGAGACATGGATGGGATTTCGAGGAGTGGTTGATGTTGAGAGGTTGATTATATTGTTTGGGGCGAGAGAGAGAGTATTTTGGGGTTTAGCCAAGGTGGAAAAAGTTTTGTGGTTGGATTGGGATGGGAGTGGTATTTTGTCGAGCGGGATCTTTGGGGGTGGAATTTGGGGCGGGTGGGGTAACGGTGAAGAGGGGGGTAAGATAGGGGGGAAAAAGGAGGTAGGGGTTATGTACGGGGGTGATTGTTCGTTCGGAATGTGGTCGTGAGAGGTTAGACTGGCAGGGTGGGAATTGGTGGAGGTTGAAAGTTTAGCTGGGCTCATGATGGTGGGGGACCGACTGGTGAGCAGGTGTTCGGTACGCATGAGGGGGGGGAAATCACTTTGGTGGGGGTCACGCGTGAGGGGGGGATTAACGGAGCGTGTGGGAGGATCAGAGTGGTGGGGTGTGTCGGTGGCAGTGACGGTTTGTTTAGAGGTTATCTGGGGTTGGTGGGTTTGTCTGTCATGAGGGGGTGAGTCAAGTGTGGGGTTTTGAAGTTTATTAGGGGTGTGAATTGTGGAGGGGTGGAAGGGAGCTACTGACGGAAAACTGTCACAAGGGAAATTTTGTTGGTGGGGGAATAGCTGAGCATTTCTGGGGGAAGGGGGGGAACATGGTTGGGTCCCTAGGTCGTCACGCGTGAGGGGAGGATTAACGGCGCGTGTGGGAGGATCAGAGTGGTGGGGTGTATCGGTGGCAGTGACGGTTTGTTTAGAGGTTATATGGGATTGGTGGGTTTGTCTGTCATGAGGGGGTGAGTCAAGTGTGGTGTTTTGAAGTTTATTAGGGGTGTGAATTGTGGGGGGGTGGAAGGGAGCTACTGACGGAAAACTGTCACAAGGGAAATTTTGTTGGTGGGGAAATAGCTGAGCATTTCTGGGGGAAGGGGGGGAACATGGTTGGGTCCCTAGGTCGTCACGCGTGAGGGGAGGATTAACGGCGCGTGTGGGAGGGTCAGGGTGGTGAGAGGTGAGCGAGTTAGGAAACGGGATTTGTTGGGGGGGCTGCGGCGGGATGGTGGGGGAAGAGTTAGGTGTAGAACAGGGGTTATTGGTAGAGGACTGATGTATTGATTTGGGGTTGTTAACAGGACGAATTTGGGGAATTTTCTTGGTGTCAGTCTCGGTCTGTTTAAAGGTTATGTGGGACTGGGGAGGATTAGTGGGGGCAGAGTTAGGCATAGGACATGGGTTATTGAGGGAGGAGTGATGTACTGATTTGGGGTTGTTAACAGGACGAGTTTGGGGAATTTTCTTGGTGGCAGTCTCGGTCTGGTTAGAGGTTATCTGGGACTGGTGAGTTTGTTTGACATGAGAGGGCGAGTCAAGTGTGGGGTTTCGAAGTTTTCTAGGGGTGTGAATTGTGTGGGGGTGGAAGGGAGCTACTGACTGAAAACTGTCACAAGCTACCGACGGAAAACTGTTACAAGGGAAATTTTGTTGGTGGGGGGATAGCTGAACATTTTTGGGGTCATGGGGAAAATATGTTGTGGTAGGCCTACATAGGTAGGCATAGCTAGAATACGGGGCTTGTTGGGGGGGCTGCGGAGGGTTGGTGGGGGAAGAGTTAGGTGTAGAACAGGGGTTATTGGTAGAGGACTGATGTATTGATTTGGGGTTGTTAACAGGACGAATTTTGGGAATCTTCTTGGTGGCAGTCACGGTCTGGTTAGAGGTTATCTGGGGTTGGTGGGTTTGTTTTCTGGGGTCATGGGGAAAATATGTTGTGGTAGGCCTACATAGGTAGGCATAGCTAGAATACGGGGCTTGTTGGGGGGGCTGCGGAGGGTTGGTGGGGGAAGAGTTAGGTGTCGAAAAGGGGTTATTGGTAGAGGACTGATGTATTGACTTGGGGTTGTTAACAGAACGAATTTTGGGAATCGTCTTGGTGGCAGTCACGGTCTGGTTAGAGGTTATCTGAGGTTGGTGGGTTTATTTGACATGCATAGAAAAAGGATGGGGTTTATGGGGTAACACAATTGATGGAAGATGATCGTTGGTGGATGGCTGGGCAGGGGAAAATTTAGGGATGGTCAGAAAGGATAGAGGCAAGGAAGAGTGCACTGGGGTTGGACTTTCACCGGAAGTCATTTTGGAAGGGTGCACAGAGTCTTGGATAGGGGCTGAAGGGTTGGATAGGGGGTTCATCGAACTGCGTAGGCATTCTTCTCTGATGGAGAGCATATGTTCTTCGAATAAGCCATAGCGACTGTACACTTCTAAGATAAACCATATAATCACATATATAACTCACACCAGTATAACTACCTTTTAAACAGAACTGTAAGTGTGTTGGTGTGATCTCCGTATAGAAGCTCACACCATCACAATAAAAGCTGGTAACTTTCCACTCTGCTAAGGCAAGCACGGATCCCACGATCACCAAAAGGTATCACACATCCGTTGCCAAGATATCGAGAAGTAATTGCTAGCAACTTTGTCACATCCAGTTGTCACATGGTGTTGCTGAACCACGCCCCTCCTTCAAGAGGCAGAGGGCGAGTCAGTCAGCACACCACCACACCCTAAGGAGGGTATCTCTCTCCAGCCCTCTGGGTAAGACTAGTGACCTGTATAAGTGTAGAAGTACCTTATAAGTGACATACAAGTGTTCTAGTGATTCCCTTCTAATCTTATGTTCTCTCTCTTTACAGGAAGATCATTATTACTTGGAAAACAGCTCATAGTTTTAGGTTGCTATTATTAAAGTGTTATCATTAAGTAGAGTACTTATCTTGGTACACACTCAACATCGAGTATACACCACATTAAGAAGTACTTTAAAATTACATTGCCCCAACGCAAGGGACGTCTAGTGTAATATATTCTAATATCGTAAAATTAGGATTAAGGGCTAAAAGACATATTTTTCTGCTAAAATAAATAACAAAAGCCTGTGCTTGTTTATTTAAGACCTCTTCAAATATTATCCAGTACATAAAACAATTTACAGAATTCTACAGAGTACTGTAACAGTGTTCAGGAAATATGAGGTAAGAATATAATTTAACCCTAACCATTCCGCTCAGTGCCTCAACCATAAACCGCCCGCTACATATTGGTGGCAGCGGTGGGATAAGAGAAATATGTAGCGGGCAGTTTATGGTTGAGGCACTGAGCGGAATGGTTAGGGTTAAATAGCAATGAATAAGAGTTGACTAAGCACCGAGGGAGAGCTTCGAGTAAATGCACTCGTTACAAGGAATGAACACACAAAAAAGAACATTTGAAGACAAACGGTTAATCAACACTTAGCACACTGCATATAAACTGTGAACTACTCTTAGTACACTGAAAGTGAAACTGAATCACAACTCAATTAAAGAGCGACATATGATACCATATAATATCACCACAGAGTGACACACAAACTCCACTTCACGGACATTTAATTAACATTGATTGACAAGCTAACGTGCTCAGAAAATTATCGCCAGATAACACTCGGACGACGTGTGCACTCAAGAACACGAATCAGTGTTCGTTACACAACACATAACCACACCAAAATACACAGAGCCCCACACAACACTAGGGCTCGTTACACATACATAACATATGATTGCCATCTCATCTCCCTTCCTAAGGACATTAACAGAGCACTCACCTACTTGTCCTAACTCACAAAACGGGAGACAGCATATCACGAACACAGAGGGGTGATCCCAGACTGGACTGGGGGGAGCTCTTCTCCACCACCGTCCTCTGGATCACTCGGGCACACACTAACTCTATAACTCTTCCCTCCTAACCGACATCTCCTTCCTAAGCCCTAACTGTCGGCAAGAAAATGGAGTCACATGAATATTAGATAAAGGTCTGGTGTCGTGGGAGCATAGATTTTCCCAGGCTTCTATGGTCCAAGTGTGCAGGTACAGTATATAGACTATCTCATGGGTCCCTCTGCTGCCGTCCACCCGATACTTGTTTATTTGTCTGGATAGATTAAGGCCTGGGTCGCCTCTCTCTCCTGCTCCGCTACTCCTTACACCCTCTCCCTTGAAAACAAATTTGACAGCGACAAATTTAAGCATTCACAAATTTTGTTTATATGCGGGACAGGTGGTCAGCAACGACATTACATTTCCCTGGAATATGAATGATACTGAGGTGGTACTCATGCAAGAACAAACTCCACCTTGCAAGCATTATGAACAAAGTTAATATTCTTGCTGTCACCAGACTCAGGATGTTTTACTTTATGATCATCCCCTTGCAACAAGGCTGCACCTGTCCCCAAATCATTTACATCCACAACCAGTTTGAACTTGGCAGCCCCCACGTGACCAATACATTCCTTAATTCTAGGCAAATGGTAAGTGTCACTCTTGGTGATATCATTGACTTTCTCAACATCAATGCAAAACCTTGCTGACCCACCTGGTTTTTCTATGAGAGTGAGAGTGAATGACCATTCACTCTGGCGTGGCTCTCTGAGGTTGCGTTGCAGCTCGTCGTCGACCTCCTGGCGCGTCACCTTGGCTCTCTCGGGGTTGACTCGGCACGGCCGCAGCTTGACAGGCTCTGCATCTGCCACGCCCACGTCACATTCCATCACCATTGTCCGTCTCGGAGCATTCCGGGGAACACTCTCCAACATTTCACTATCCTCTGCATCACCATCAAGAGCACCCGTGTCTTCCTTCACTGACACGTGTCCAGCCAAACCATTACCAAGCGCCGGACTTATGACCTCCATCTGGCTCACCTTGGCACTATCACACCTCCAACCTTTATCCTCTGCTATACAATTAAGAGGATAATTTTCGAGCATAGGCATCTCATTGGTTACACCACACATTGAATCATTTTCTGCAGTCTCCTTCACTCTCTGCAGCTCTGGATCCATTTTCTGCAACTCTGACAATCTTGTGACCTCGTGATTAGTAAATGGGCCCACATCAGGCATATTCTCTTCACCTGAGACTCCTCCATTCTCTCTCACACCATCATTTAGCAAGAATAATTTATCTAGCCCCACCTGATTAGGGCCATCTAGCACACTTTGCACCCTCGCAACATCACTCTTTGCCAGCGAGAACAATCTCTCTAGTCCCACCTGATTTGGGCCATCTAGCACACCTTGCACATCACTCTTTGCTAGCGAGAACAATTTATCTAATCCCAATTCATTAGGGCCATCCAGCACACCTTGCACACTTACAACATCACTCTTTTTCGCCATTACCACATTCATCCCATTATTTTTATGAGACATGGACCCGAACACAGTACACACAGGAAATGCAGCTGTTACCTTCTTCAGCTCTCCCGTTGCAGCACAATCAGTAGACCTGGAAACAATTATGGGAGAATTATTCACCTTCCTCCCCGCTAAATCATTTCCTAACACGAGGTCAATCCCAGGCACTGGCAATTCATTCATCAGTCCCACAGTCACCATTCCCGTCACGAGCCCACTTCTCAGCTCCAAGGTTATCAGTGGCACAGACAGACTGCCCCCCACACCATGAATGAGGATGCGATTACCCTCATACACAAATTTCTCCAGCACCTACGTTCTCATGAGCGTTTGGGCTGCACCTGTATCTCTCAAGATTTTCACAGGTTTAACTTCATAATTCTTACGAACAGATCCATACGACACAAAGGCAGCAAATGCATCATCTCTCTTTCTCTTCCTCTTCTTCAGTCACACAGACTTTCCCCAGGATGGACATCAGAGCTACGGATTTAAAGTCTCTCATGTACTCAGCCATACTGTTATCTGCCATAGGCCTATCCCCCATGCCCTTACGCCTCTGTTTAAGGAAACAATCCCGTTCTACATGACCAGCTTTATCACAGTAGAAACACTTCACCTCTCCCCTTACTTCCCTCTTACTTCCACCAGTGATGGGAGAAGCAGTGGGCTGCCATGGCCTTTCATTCCATTTTTAAGGTGGAATTTTCGGGGCCTGGTTGGTAACACTATCAGTGGTCGGTGACCTTGGTGACACAGGGTGGCGGTAATTGTTTCCTCTGTTGCATGCTTTACTGTCTATACCTATTTTGCGCGTTAGGACATATTCATCAGCGAGTGTGGCAGCCTTCTCGGGATTCATGGTACCTTTTTCTAGGATATGTGAAGCTACTTCTCTATTTACTGTCCTACAGAAATCCTCCAAAAGAAAGAGCTCAAACATTTTCTCATAGTCACCTTTGATCTCCCGAGAATGCAGCCACCTGTTTAGTTCCTTTTCCTTCTCATACATGAACTCCACATGCGTCAAATGATTAGGTTTATAGTGATTCCTAAACTGCAAACGGTAAGCTTCAGGCACTAATTCGTAGGCATGTAGAATGGTTTCCTTTACAGCCTCATAATCGTCACTTTGAGCCACGGAAAGAGCATTGTAGGCAACAAAAGCCTTTCCCTTTAACCCCCTTTGCAACAAGAGAGCCCATTTATCCCTAGGCCAGTCCATGTTACTCGCGACTTTCTCAAAAGCCAAGAAATACCCAGTGGGATCTGCCTCTCTGAACGTTGGCACCATATGAACGTGCTTAGTGACATCAAACACCCTGCCGCCTCCCTGCCCGTTCCGTGTCCCGCTAGTCCCGTTAGCACACTCGAGATTCCTCTCCTCCAGTTTCAGTCTCGCCTGTTTTGTTTGTTGTTTTTCCTGTTCGGTTTTTTGTTTGGCTAACTCCAGTTGCATTCTGAGCAACTCTACCTGGTCGTTTGTGTTTTGTACCGATTGTGATTGTTGTGTGTCTGTCACAATCTGCATCCCAGCGGCAACTAACCAATCCCTGGTGGTGGAAACTAGCCCCAATCTCTCTAATACCCACTCCACTAACTCCGCCTTAGTGTCAGCGATTACGTTATCTATCTCCAACTTGTCCGCCACTAGTTTAAGCTCCTGCCTAGCAAGACTAGAGATATTTTCGTAAATGGGATATGAGCGAAGAAATCTTTCTACGTCCTCATCGCTTATAAAAAACATCTTGGCCTGTTTTAATTGATCCTATTAAAGCAAAAACAAAATCGAATTCATGTACCAGAAACGAGAGATGAGCAGCAATACAGTACACCAACAAATCGTCTGAGTTGTGATTCAGTGAAAAGCAAAAACAAAGATTTTAAAAGTGCTTAAGTTCGAGTCCCGGTGAACAGTCGTAAGCAAAAAGACAAGTCCCTAATGCGGGTACAAGCTCGTATAATCCGGGTTCAAGTTCACCAGATTCTAAGGAAGGTCGCCAAATTCTTATTACGGCCCTACAGTGTTGAACCCAAGAGATTAAAATTCAAACACCGGCAACAACGTCATGCAATGGGGCGGGAGCCCAACCCCGAAAGGAGTTGAAATAGGGGAGATATCCCCCCGCCAAAGGCGGCTTTCTAGGGCCCTTCCTAGATGATGCTGAGAGGATTGGGTTCTAGTCATATGGTGATGGGCTGGTCTATCAGAGTGAGAGCTGAGCGATCTCTGCCATACTCATAGCTTACTCTGAGCATCCTGGGTTCGAATCCACGGACTGCCACATGTGTTTGTAAATTTCATTAATCGATTTTAGGAGTATAGTTGGTTGTTGGAAGGAACATAATAACTTATATATCTTCTAGATCTCAAGTGACGGCATCTTTTCCGTGGATTGACCTCCCTACTGCCAACTTAGAAGTTGGCAGATTGGGAGCCAAAGCGTCACATTTTTCCCTTGCCCCTCAACTTTCTCTTCATAATTGCTGAGGGGCACAGGGCCTTGGGTGGGGCTTTGGTTTCCCGGGCTTTTCCGCACCCTCCTAAGCTCCCTGCCTTGGAGTGGCTTCGGTCACCCGGGCTTTGTTAGTGGTAAGCAGGGAGAGTTTTGTGGGGGCGCTCGTTTATGGCCTTAGCCTCGCTCGAGACCTTGGGGCTGTTCGGCCAGACAGCCTGGGGAACAACAACAACAACAACAACGTCATGCAATTACGATCAGAAGGCAAGAAGGGTTATTGCCATAAATAATTAAGAAAGATGATATCAAATACCACTAATTTTCGTATTTTACTAGGAAAAACGAACAGGTTGATAAACACAATAATTAAGTTAATCAAGGCAAAGATCTTCGATATAAACGTCAGAAGAAGACGCCTGAATAGCAATGAATAAGAATTGACTAAGCACCGAGTGAGAGCTTCAAGTAAATGCACTCGTTACAAGGAATGAACACACAAAAAAGAACATTTGAAGACAAACGATTAATCAACACTTAGCACACTGCATATAAACTGTGAACTACTCCTAGTACACTGAAAGTGAAACTGAATCACAACTCAATTAAAGACCGACATATGATACCATATAATATCACCACAGAGTGACACACAAACTCCACTTCACGGACATTTAATTAACATAGATTGACAAGCTACCGTGCTCAGATAATTATCGCCAGATAACACTCGGACGACGTGTGCACTCAAGAACACGAATCAGTGTTCGTTACACAACACATAACCACACCAAAATACACAGAGCCCCACACAACACTAGGGCTCGTTACACATACATAAAATATGATTGCCGTCTCATCTCCCTTCCTAAGGACATTAACAGAGCACTCACCTACTCGTCCTAACTCACAAAACGGGAGACAGCATATCACGAACACAGAGGGGTGATCCCAGACAGGACTGGGGGGAGCTCTTCTCCACCACCGTCCTCTGGAACACTCAGGCACACACTAACTCTATAACTCTTACCTCCTAACCGACATCTCCTTCCTAAGCCCTAACTTTCGGCAAGAAAATGGAGTCACATGAATATTAGATAAAGGTCTCCTGGTGTCGTGGGAGCATAGATTTTCTCAGGCTTCTATGGTCCAAGTGTGCAGGTACAGTATATAGACTTTCTCATGGGTCCCTCTGCTGTCGTCCACCCGATACTTGTTTATTTGTCTGGATAGATTAATGCCTGGGTCGCCTCTCTCTCCTGCTCCGCTACTCCTTACACCCTCTCCCTTGAAAACAAATTTGACAGCGACAAATTTAAGCATTCACATGTTTTTATATGCGGGACAGGTGGTCAGCAACGACATTACATTTCCCTGGAATATGAATGATACTGAGGTGGTACTCATGCAAGAACAAACTCCACCTTGCAAGCATTATGAACAAAGTTAATATTCTTGCTGTCACCAGACACAGGATGTTTTACTTTATGATCATCCCCTTGCAACAAGGCTGCACCTGTCCCCAAATCACTTACATCCACAACCAGTTTGAACTTGGCAGCCCCCACGTGACCAATACATTCCTTAATTCTAGGCAAATGGTAAGTGTCACTCTTGGTGATATCATTGACTTTCTCAAGATCAATGCAAAACCTTGCTGACCCACCTGGTTTTTCTATGAGAGTGAGAGTGAATGACCATTCACTCTGGCGTGGCTCTCTGAGGTTGCGTTGCAGCTCGTCGTCGACCTCCTGGCGCGTCACCTTGGCTCTCTCGGGGTTCACTCGGCACGGCCGCAGCTTGACAGGCTCCGCATCTGCCACGCCCACGTCACATTCCATCACCATTGTCCGGCTCGGAGCATTCCGAGGGACACTCTCCAATATTTCACCATCCTCTGCAACACCATCAGGAGCACCCGTGTCTTCCTTCACTGACACGTGTCCAGCAAAACCATTACCAAGCGCCGGACTTATGACCTCCTTCTGGCTCACCTTGGCACTATCACACCTCCAACCTTTATCCTCTGCTATACAATTAAGAGGATAATTTTCGAGCATAGGCATCTCATTGGTTACACCACACATTGAATCATTTTCTGCAGTCTCCTTCACTCTCTGCAGCTCTGGATCCATTTTCTGCAACTCTGACAATCTTGTGACCTCGTGATTAGTAAATGGGCCCACATCAGGCATATTCTCTTCACCTGAGACTCCTCCATTCTCTCTCACACCATCATTTAGCGAGAATAATTTATCTAGCCCCACCTGATTAGGGCCATCTAGCACACTTTGCACCCTCGCAACATCACTCTTTGCCAGCGAGAACAATCTCTCTAGTCCCACCTGATTTGGGCCATCTAGCACACCTTGCACATCACTCTTTGCTAGCGAGAACAATTTATCTAATCCCAATTCATTAGGGCCATCCAGCACACCTTGCACACTTACAACACCACTCTTTTTCGCCATTGCCACATTCATCCCTTTATTTTTATGAGACATGGACCCGAACACAGTACACACAGGAAATGCAGCTGGTACCTTCTTCAGCTCTCCCGTTGCAGCACAATCAGTAGACCTGGAAACAATTATGGGAGAATTATTCACCTTCCTCCCCGCTAAATCATTTCCTAACACGAGGCCAATCCCAGGCACTGGCAATTCATTCATCAGTCCCACAGTCACCATTCCCGTCACGAGCCCACTTCTCAGCTCCAAGGTTATCAGTGGCACAGACAGACTGCCCCCCACACCATGAATGAGGATGTGTTTACCCTCGTACACAAATTTCTCCAGCACCTACGTTCTCATGAGCGTTTGGGCTGCACCTGTATCTCTCAAGATTTTCACAGGTTTAACTTCATAATTCTTACGAACAGATCCATACGACACAAAGGCAGCAAATGCATCATCTCTCTTTCTCTTCTCCTTCTCCTCCTCTTCTTCATTCACACAGACTTTCCCCAGGATGGACATCAGAGCTACGGATTTAAAATCTCTCATGTACTCAGCCTTACTGTTATCTGCCATAGGCCTATCCCCCATGCCCTTACGCCTCTGTTTAAGGAAACAATCCCGTTCTACGTGACCAGCTTTATCACAGTAGAAACACTTCACCTCTCCCATTACTTCCCTCTTACTTCTGCCAGTGGTGGGAGAAGCAGTGGGCTGCCATGGCCTTTCATTCCATTTTTGAGGTGGAATTTTCGGGGCCTGGTTGGTAACACTGTCAGTTGTCGGTGACCTTGGTGACTCAGGGTGGCGGTAATTGTTTCTCTGTTGCATGCTTTACTGTCTATACCTATTTTGTGCGTTAGGACATATTCATCAGCGAGTGTGGCAGCCTTCTCGGGATTCATGGTACCTTTTTCTAGGATATGTGAGCTACTTCTCTATTTACTGTCCTACAGAAATCCTCCAAAAGAAAGAGCTCAAACATTTTCTCATAGTCACCTTTGATCTCCCGAGAACGCAGCCACCTGTTTAGTTCCTTTTCCTTCTCATACATGAACTCCACATGCGTCAAATTATTAGATTTATAGTGATTCCTAAACTGCAAACGGTAAGCTTCAGGCACTAATTCGTAGGCATGTAGAATGGTTTCCTTTACAGCCTCATAATCGTCACTTTGAGCCACGGAAAGAGCAGTGTAGGCAGCAAAAGCCTTTCCCTTTAACCCACTTTGCAACAAGAGAGCCAATTTATCCCTAGGCCAGTCCATGTTACTCGCGACTTTCTCAAAAGCCAAGAAATACCCAGTGGGATCTGCCTCACTGAACGTTGGCACCATATGAATGTTCATAGTGACATCAAACACCCTGCCCGTTCCGTGTCCCGCTAGTCCCGTTAGCAAACTCGAGTTTCCTCTCCTCCAGTTTCAGTCTCGCCTGTTCTGTTTGTTGTTTTTCCTGTTCGGTTTTTTGTTTGGCTAACTCCAGTTGCATTCTGAGCAACTCTACCTGGTCGTTTGTGTTTTGTACCGATTGTGATTGTTGTGTGTCTGTCACAATCTGCATCCCAGCGGAAACTAACCCATCCCTGGTGGTGGAAACTAGCCCCAATCTTTCTAATACCCACTCCACTAACTCCGCCTTAGTGTCAGCGATTACGTTATCAATCTCCAACTTGTCCGCCACTAGTTTAAGCTCCTGCCTAGCAAGACTAGAGACATTTTCGTAAGTGGGATCTGAGCGAAGAAATCTGTCTACGTCCTCATCGCTTATAAGAAACATCTTGGCCTGTTTTAATTGATCCTATTAAAGCAAAAACAAAATCGAATCCATGTACCAGAAACGAGAGATGAGCAGCAATACAGTACACCAACAAATCGTCTGAGTTGTGATTCAGTGAAAAGCAAAAACAAAGATTTTAAAAGTGCTTAAGTTCGAGTCCCGGTGAACAGTCGTAAACAAAAAGACGTGTCCCTAATGCGTGTACAAGCTCGTATAATCCGGGTTCAAGTTCACCAGATTCTAGGGAAGGTCGCCAAATTCTTGTTACGGCCCTACAGTGTTGAACCCAAGAGATTAAAATTCAAACACCGGCAACAACGTCACGCCCAACCCCGAAAGGAGTTGAAATGGGGGAGCTATCCCCCCGCCAAAGGCGGCTTTCTAGGGCCTTTCCTAGCTGATGCTGAGAGGATTGGGTTCTAATCATGTGGTGATGGGCTGGTCTATCAGAGTGAGAGCTGAGCGATCTCTGCCATACCCATAGCTTACTCTGACTGTTCCTTTTACTTATATATCTTCTAGATCTCAATGACGGCGTCTTTTACGTGGATTGACCTCCCTACTGCCAACCTAGAAGTTGGCAGATTGGGAGCCAAAGCGTCACATTTTTCCCTTGCCCTCAACTTTCCTTCATAATTGCTGAGGGGCACAGGGCCTTGGGTGGGGCTTTGGTTTCCCGGGCTTTTCCACACCCTCCTAAGCTCCCTGCCTTGGAGTGACCTCGGTCACCCGGGCTTTGTTAGTGGTAAGCAGGGAGGGTTTTGTGGGGGCGCTCGTTTATGGCCTTGGCCTCGCTCGAGACCTTGGGGCTGTTCGGCCAGACAGCCTGGGGAACAACAACAACAACAACAACGTCATGCAATTACGATCAGAAGACAAGAAGGGTTATTGTCATAAATAATTAAGAAGGATGATATCAAACACCACTAATTTTCGTATTAATTATATTACTATTAACTAGGAAAAACGAACAGGTTGATAAACACAATAATTCAGTTAATCAAGGCAAAGATCTTCGATATAAACGTCAGAAGAAGACGCCTGAATAGCAATGAATAAGAATTGACTAAGCACCGAGTGAGAGCTTCGAGTAAATGCACTCGTTACAAGGAATGAACACACAAAAAGAAAATTTGAAGACAAACAGTTAATCAACACTTAGCACACTGCATATAAACTGTGAACTACTCCTATTGCACTGAAAGTGAAACTGAATCACAACTCAATTACAGACCGACATATGATACCATATAATATCACCACGGAGTGACACACAAACTCCACTTCACGGACATTTAATTAACATTGATTGACAAGCTACCGTGCTCAGATAATGATCACCAGATAACACTCGGACGACGACGTGTGCACTCAAGAACACGAATCAGTGTTCGTTACACAACACATAACCACACCAAAATACACAGAGCCCCACACAACACTAGGGCTCGTTACACATACATAAAATATGATTTGCTGTCTCATCTCCCTTCCAAAGGACATTAACAGAGCACTCACCTACTCGTCCTAACTCACAAAACTGGAGACAACATATCACGAACACAGAGGGGTGATCCCAGACCGGACTGGGGGGAGCTCTTCTCCACCACCGTCCTCTGGAACACTCGGGCACACACTAACTCTATAACTCTTACCTCCTAACCGACATCTCCTTCCTAAGCCCTAACTTTCGGCAAGAAAATGGAGTCACATGAATATTAGATAAAGGTCTCCTGGTGTCGTGAGAGCATATATTTTCCCAGGCTTCTATGGTCCACGTGTGCAGGTACAGTATATAGACTTTCTCACGGGTCCCTCTGCTGTCGTCCACCCGATACTTGTTTATTTGTCTGGATAGATTAAGGCCTGGGTCGCCTCTCTCTCCTGCTCCGCTACTCCTTACAATATATGTATATATATATATTTATATATATTCAGTAATATCAGCATTGCAGAGAGAGAGGTACTGAGATGTTTAGATAAACTCAAGGAAACTAAAACACCTGGACCCATTACAATCTCACCTAGAGATTTTAAAGAAGCTAAATTTGAGCTCTCCAAACCACTGACACAGCTTTTCAATAAATCCTTGACAACTGGGATTGGGCCCGATGAGTGGAAGCTCGCCAACGTTACTCCGATATTAGAAAAAGGCAGCAAATTTTTGCCTAATAACTATCGCCCAATCAGTTTATTAGCCTCTGTTGTATACAAAATGCTAGAAGCTTTGATAAGAGACAGACTTATAAACCACCTGGAGGAAAACAAATTACTAAAGGATAGTCAACATGGCTTTCAAAATTATCGTTCCTGCTTGACCAACCTTTTATATTTCCTCAATGACATCCTTAGCCTACTGTATATGACGAAATTAGATATTATGTACCTTGACTTCCAAAAAGCCTTTGATAAAGTTCCAGATAGATGCTTATTTATGAAGCTAAAAGCACACATAATACAAGTCGATGCTTTGAATGGATAGAAAATTAGCTCGGAGAAAGAAAGCAATGAGTAGTCATAAATGGGAGAGCATAATAATGGACCAATGAACTAGTGGTGTACCTCAAAGATCAGTATTGGGACCAATTCTCTTGCTAATCTACATTAACCCTTACAGTCCCAGGCCCGAGTATATTTGTCAGTAGATAAGTAACTCCCCAGTCCTAGGCCCGAGTATATTCGTCAGTAATGTATTTGTCTTGTAACTGCCTGTACAAGGCTTAGATTTTTTTCTTTTTTCTGTTTTTCTGTTTTTAAGCCTTGTAAAAAAATAAAATAAATGAGAGATCCAGTCTTGCCTCATCTCTTGAGGTGAACAGATGGTCTCTCCTGCCATTTTCGCCACAGTGCTTGGGACTGCTGGGGACTTTTATTACTGTATCCTACGGTACTCAACAACGGGTTAAAGACATAGACGACGGTCTAACCTATACAATCTCAAAGTTTGCAGATGATACAAAAATTGCAAATACTGTACTCACACATGAACATATTGAAGATAAGAAACACAATCTAGATAGGCTGGGGTAGCCCCTCCGGACTTCCCTCTCGGGGTGGTGATGCGGCTTGGAGGAAGAAGGGCGCGTAGAGGTGTAGTGCGTATGCAAGTGTTTGCTTGCCTTGCTTTCCTTTCCATATTTCCTTCTCTTTGGCGTATCTTGGTGGTGTGCGCGGGAAAACTGCTTGGCAGTAGTGGCGTGGTGCTTGATTTTTCTATTACTAAAATGTAAAACTTGCAAACTAAACAAACCAAAATTGGGACAAGGACAATATAAAGTCAAATTAAATTAACAAAATCGCTATCTGGAAACAACGCTAACTAAAATCAAATTTATGAAATAAAAGTACACAATCCACCACATAGGGTGTACATTACTACATGAGCAAGTTAATCTGTTTCCCAAGTAAACTAATCGCACACATAACAACGCACTATCGTCACGTGCAAGTAATTAGTCAAATTTGGGAAGTCCGGGACGTTCTGGTAAATTTTACTAAACTCTGCATGAATAAAGAAACTACATGTTAAATGTCAAAATATTAATTAAAAATCAAATCTGCAACATGACAAGACATTAACAATAATACAAAATACAAATATTGATAAGATATCTATACTATTACAAAATAATATATAACATATATTAGTTATCCTCACCAAGCCTGATGATTGGTGGGTAATGTTATTCTCACCAAGCCTGATGGTTGGTGGGTAATGTTATCCTCACCAAGCCTGATGGTTGGTGGATAATGTTATCCTCACCAAGCCTGATGGTTGGTGGGTAATGTTATTCTCACCAAGCCTGATGGTTGGTGGATAATGTTATCCTCACCAAGCCTGATGGTTGGTGGGTAATGTTATCCTCACCAAGCCTGATGGTTGGTGGGTAATGTTATCCTCACCAAGCCTGATGGTTGGTGGGTAATGTTATCCTCACCAAGCCTGATGGTTGGTGGGTAATGTTATCCTCACCAAGCCTGATGGTTGGTGGGTAATGTTACCCTCACCAAGCCTGATGGTTGGTGGATAATGTTATCCTCACCAAGCCTGATGGTTGGTGGGTAATGTTATCCTCACCAAGCCTGATGGTTGGTGGGTAATGTTATCCTCACCAAGCCTGATGGTTGGTGGGTAATGTTATCCTCACCAAGCCTGATGGTTGGTGGGTAATGTTATCCTCACCAAGCCTGATGATTGGTGGGTAATGTTATTCTCACCAAGCCTGATGGTTGGTGGGTAATGTTATCCTCACCAAGCCTGATGGTTGGTGGGTAATGTTATCCTCACCAAGCCTGATGGTTGGTGGGTAATGTTATCCTCACCAAGCCTGATGGTTGGTGGGTAATGTTATCCTCACCAAGCCTGATGGTTGGTGGGTAATGTTATCCTCACCAAGCCTGATGGTTGGTGGATAATGTTATCCTCACCAAGCCTGATGGTTGGTGGGTAATGTTATCCTCACCAAGCCTGATGGTTGGTGGGTAATGTTATCCTCACCAAGCCTGATGGTTCGTGGATAATGTTATCCTCACCAAGCCTGATGGTTGGTGGGTAATGTTATCCTCACCAAGCCTGATGGTTGGTGGGTAATGTTATCCTCACCAAGCCTGATGGTTGGTGGATAATGTTATCCTCACCAAGCCTGATGGTTGGTGGGTAATGTTATCCTCACCAAGCCTGATGGTTGGTGGGTAATGTTATCCTCACCAAGCCTGATGGTTGGTGGGTAATGTTATCCTCACCAAGCCTGATGGTTGGTGGGTAATGTTATCCTCACCAAGCCTGATGATTGTTGGGTAATGTTATTCTCACCAAGCCTGATGGTTGGTGGGTAATGTTATCCTCACCAAGCCTGATGGTTGGTGGGTAATGTTATCCTCACCAAGCCTGATGGTTGGTGGGTAATGTTATCCTCACCAAGCCTGATGGTTGGTGGATAATGTTATCCTCACCAAGCCTGATGGTTGGGGGGTAATGTTATCCTCACCAAGCCACCCCATTTCCTCCAATGCCCTTTTAAAGATCTACCCATATTACAATGGATAAACATAATTATGTTATTAACTTATTTACTAACCTGTGCGGTGACATGATATAATTTAATAATCTTGAAGTTTTTCATTGAACAACAACCAAATAAATAATACACCTGGTGGTAATATGACATTCATCATAACAATTGTTTTGTCTTACTAAACAATCATAGTATCATCCTTCATTATATATTGAATATGTCTTATCTGGGCAGCCAATCAATCTCTCTCTCTCTCTCTACTCATTTCGTATCGTGCAACCTCTCCCTCTTTTTAATCCTCCCATTTCTTAATATTCATGTTATACTTTCCATCCTACAATTTATTAATATTATTCTCTATCGTAATCTCTCCATCCTTCATTTTCATCCTCTTTTTCGTCCCTCCTCCTCCTCTCCTGTTGGCGTTTATAACTGTAGGTCTTTGTATATAAATACTGTTGGCGTTTATAACTGTAGGTCTTTGTATATAAATACTGTTGGCGTTTATAACTGTAGGTCTTTGTATATAAATACTGTTGGCGTTTATAACTGTAGGTCTTTGTATATAAATACTGTTGGCGTTTATAACTGTAGGTCTTTGTATATAAATACTGTTGGCGTTTATAACTGTAGGTGTTTGTATATAAATACTGTTGGCGTTTATAACTGTAAGTCTTTGTATATAAATACTGTTGGCGTTTATAACTGTAGGTCTTTGTATAAATACTGTTGGCGTTTATAACTGTAGGTCTTTTTATATAAATACTGTTGGCGTTTATAACTGTAGGTCTTTGTATATAAATACTGTTGGCGTTTATAACTGTAGGTCTTTGTATATAAATACTGTTGGCGTTTATAACTGTAGGTCTTTGTATATAAATACTGTTGGCGTTTATAACTGTAGGTCTTTGTATATAAATACTGTTGGCGTTTATAACTGTAGGTCTTTGTATATAAATACTGTTGGCGTTTATAACTGTAGGTCTTTGTATATAAATACTGTTGGCGTTTATAACTGTAGGTCTTTGTATATAAATACTGTTGGCGTTTATAACTGTAGGTCTTTGTATATAAATACTCACAATGACACACTTTCTACATGTAGGTACAGTCACGGCGGTAAATTGTGGACCAGGGGATGAATCTCTTTCTAGACACCACGCATGGGTATCGCATCCGAACACAGTTTACACTCAGTGAAACTGGGAAGTTTATACTGCCAGGCCCCGCCCACTACTGGGTCGCCAGTCAGTTGGCAGAAAACATCAAGTAGAGAAATCGTTTAGAAACCCACACACACACTTCACTATATGCTTTTAGAAAGAGTGTGCATAAGCTAAAAATATGTAGTATTAATTAAGTCCCGCAGAGAATGTAAAATTGGCGTTGTATATCGGAGGTATGCCAAGTTATATAATCAATACTATATAATGCAGAGACGGTTTTAGTTATGTATCGAGTATGTTATGTTCATCACATAACGGAATAGGCATCAAGATAAAGATGAGTGTTATGTTCAATACCCACGTCCCTTGCATAATGCCTACTGTCTCTAGGTGTTAACCTTTATAGCGCCAGTAACGTCTTTGACAATATATTATAATTACCATTAAACGATATTATACATATTAGGAAGGACATCTAGCGATTAAAAGCTGTTAATTATCTAAATAAATCCTTATAGCTACCACAAATCCTTACAAAGCTGCATAAAACCTTCTAAATATAGGTACCCAGTACAATGAAATAAAATAGACGTCTCCCAGACTGAAAGGGTTAAATTCTTACGTATCATTTATCATAGAGATGAGTAAAAGCGAAAGGCGAAATACAATAGGCCTATGTTACCTGTTATGTAAACAACCATATATTACACGTTTCTGACCTCGTTTAGGATATTTAAATTTTTCCATCCACCTTTTAAAACCACTCTTCATCACCGTAACCTTGTTTCGCTTCCCCACTTACCTGTACACTTTTCGTTTTCATGACATATTTTTGAATATTATTAGTCATACAGAGTAAGATTTACATAGATACACTGGCCACACAGATCGTACGATCCCTGCGAGGTAGCAGGACTTAATTTTCGTAGAGATAGCAACCCTAAGAGTAAGAGAAAGTGGAAAGAAAGGATAGCAGAGATGAAAGATCTCTGTCTCTCTCTGTCTCTCCCCCCTCCCACCCCCCTTCCGCTCCCTCCGGCAATTTGACGTACATGGAAACAGAAGTGAATAACCTTGCAGGGCTTAGAAATCGCATGAAGGGATATATAGAATAGCTAGAAATGGAAAGCATAATTATGTTATGCATACCTTCATCGCTTTTGTTTCTGCTCTCTTCAATTGAAAACGGTGTTAATTTCTGCCAGGTTCTCTTGTCAGTAATCATTTCCTACTCCAGACCAACTGTGGTATGAGTCTAACCTTTCTTTAAAATGTGTATATTGAGCCACTGTCTATAACTTCATTAGGGAGCTCATTCCACTCACCAATTATAGTATGGGTGAAGAAGTCTTTAGTTGTGTCTAGGTTCGCTTTCCTGCCTATTACTTTTAATTTGTTTCCTCTTGTGGAACTTTCCTTGGCTATCTTAAGTAGATTATTGAAATTTACGTTACTAAATTTGTTCAGAATATTAAAACACTATCAGCTGCCCGCTTAGTCTCATTTCTTTACCGAAAAGAGATCAAGTTCCCTTAATCTTTCATTGTGTGATATATTTGTTAAAGGATGGGATTAATCTTGGTCTGAGCTGAACTGATTCCAGTTTTAATGTCTTTTATTTATTTTAGTAGGGAGAAGAAAAAAATGCACAACATACTCCAGATACGGCTTCACAATACTTTTGTATAATGGTGTAATTTGTCTTTACTATGACAATAAACATTTCTGTTAATGAATCCTAGTGTTCCGTTTGCTTCGTTAGCTGCTTGTGGATTTTAGATTTTCGTTTATAAGCACTTGTAGGTTTTTTATCTGTGATACGCTCTCTACTTTTTCTCCACACATGTCATATTCGTATATATTGTTTTCGGAGCCTATTTGTAGTATCTGACATTTGTAGTATCTGACATTAGAGAGAGAGAGAGAGATAATGTGCTAACACAAAACAAGATTCAAGAGACTGGGCTTCTCAAATGGGACTCCAGACTTGAATGTCCTGATGTCCAGGTTTAGCAATATTTAAGGGTTCATATTTTCCTAAGACCTATTTTTACTAACTATCACTGTCATTGCCACTTTCCATTGCAAAGGTTAATTTCCATATATCATTACCCCATAAAAACGTGCTATGAAATGTGTAAATGAGATTAATGTATTCCTTGATTTCTATAATAATGGTGTCAAATATACACATTTGTATTTATAGTTAAAGTAATTAGTTAAAGTAGGGATATCAACACTGCTGGATATTTAAGCCAGGATATGTCAGTGGGCAAATCAAGATTGGAGCCTCTGTTTGAAAACCTTGTTGTCATTTGTATTCGGTAAAATGTTAATGTGTATGGAGTAATACTTATATTGTTGTGCTAATTACTTCTAAACCTCTGGTTGTCTCAGTAAAATTGCTAGGTGATACGTTATGTAGAGCTCGTAAAACTGTCAGTTGCCTGCTGTCACGTGAGTTTATTGTATACATGTAAATTGACCTACGGTAGTATAATACTATATTATTTGTCGTTTTTCATGAACAGTAGTTACTTATTATATTTATATTATTGCATTATTATCATAATCATCACCATCAGCAGCCTTAGTTAGCCCAAAATGTTTTTAATCTAGCTGCTAAGAAGTTTTCCTGTTTCACCCTACTTTAGCAAAGTTTCCGATCTCATCCCTCCATCTGGTCGTTAGGATAAACTTTGTCATCAGCGAATATGAGGTTACTTTGATGTCCCCCATTAACAAACACGCGTTAACAGATCTGATTTTGTATTATGTTGTCTACCTAAGTACTGGAGTGTCAATGCACGTTATAGTCTGATAATTTGTTATTGCAAACACTAGCATTTCAACTGTAAGGAACCACAAACAAAAAGATAATATAATAAAATGGATAAATACATAAATAAATAAATCGGAATACAATAATCACTATTACCGCTTTCTATTTTGTTGCCGTTACATATGCCTATACATATGCAACTGTGTATGGGTGGGCATATTAAACTATCAATGCACTTGTTTCACTTGCGTCGTGCCCGCTGAACCAGCAAAGATATCAATTGTTCGAACCTGTTACCAATGTGTGGCTAGGACTTTGGCACACATCTGGTCTACGACTTACCGCCGTGAGTGTACAATGGAAAAGCAAAATCAAATATTATATCGACTCCCACATATTGTAGACCTTAATCGTACCTGTATATCAGTAGCGCTTCAATGGAGGTGAAACTTTCATGTGTTAATTATGGTCAAACTCTGCAGGATTTTTTCAGTACTGGCACAGTTTACCGGGTCATGTATTGGAGTTCTGAATAGCTGTACTGTACATTTGTTGAGAGATTCATTTGTATCGGTTATGGTAACCCCGTGAATCCGAACAGTCTTTCATTAGCTGCATAAAATCGTGTAGTGTAAGCCAGAACAGAAACACATATAATATTATTTGTTTAACGTATTGAATGAAAGAGTCGATAAAACTAGACGTATGTTTGCCTAATGATCAACACAAATATGTTAGACTGTAATTATCGATGGAAACGTCGGTATCTTGGTCTCATGATTTTGTTTGAAGAGCTCATGTTTAAAACTTACTCTTTGTATTGCTGAGAATAATATTAAAGGTTGTACTGTATAATAATTACGTTCGATATTCATTGGTGATGTATTAATGGGATCGCCATAAATCATTATTCATTGCTATTATTGTATTAATTATATAACATAGCTTTATTAGCTATATAGGCCTATGGTAAATTATATAGCGAAGCGAACCTAATTTGATGCAATTGGGTATTACAATAGAAAAGGATAGGTTAGGTTAGATTTAAGGTAAATATTAAGATAGGTTGGGCTCGATCAAATTCGATTAATACTTTTTGTTAGCTTATTGTATTATTGTATAATAAGCCACAACAAATATTATTGTTGTGTTCTTTTACTGAGCCTTGTTGTACAGTATGAAGCATAATACTTCTAGAACAAACTTCATTGTAAGTAATTCTGAAATGTATCGGCATACAAAATGTTTCTGTATAATATGTCATGTTAGCTTAGAAACCCTTTCATTTGACAACTGCCTACTTATTGTTGGCACCATCATTATAGCCTAGGTCACAAGAAACCATTATATACAGTATTCATCTGAAAATATGTTTACCTAGACAACTTTGGAGGTCAGTGCTAATAATATGAACTGTTGGACTTATTTTCAAGTAGGCTACCCTAAGACATTATGACATATTTCCCAGTTACTTTCTAATTAATTGTACACCAATATTCTAGTATCATTTATAAATATATACTGTATATGCTGTATCATTGATTAAAGATTTAGCTACATAATATTTTGTATCAAATGTTATTTGTGAATAACAAAACGAGTCCAATGGCATGTAAACAATACCTACTTTGAAATATGTATTTTAGTTTCTAAGGGGATTTGAGAAAATGGCCTTACAACAGCATTGTTATTGACTTTGCGGCTCCGAAATTGCATCACGGTGAAAGTTGTCCGATATATATAATTATAATAACGAGATTCTGTATTAGAGCAGGTTGCACTTTGGTCGAGTATCTTATCCTCTCTTTGCTTATTAGGCCCCAGGTGAAGAAACAGTCTGGCGTACTGGGGTATCATTGTATTGTACAGTAAGACCCATTTTTAATAGTATTGTTATTATGATAAAGGAGGGATTAACGAAGATAGGGAGACGCTCACGCTACACTTCCCTGTGTTTATTTTTTGGAAGGGAAGGGGAGAGTTAACCCTTTCCCTGTGTTGTTATTATTGTAGGGAAGGGTAGAGTTAACACCTTCCCTGTGTTGTTATCATTGCAGGGAAGGGTAGAGTTAACCCCTTCCCTGTGTTGTTGTCATTGGAGGGAAGGGTAGAGTTAAACCCTTCCCTGTGTTGTTATTATTGTAGGGAAGGGTAGAGTTAACACCTTCCCTGTGTTGTTATCATTGCAGGGAAGGGTAGAGTTAACCCCTTCCCTGTGTTGTTGTTATTGGAGGGAAGGGTAGAGTTAACACCTTCCCTGTGTTGCTATCATTGGAGGAAAGGGTAGCGTTAACCCTTTCCCTGTGTTGGTATCATTGGAGGGAAGGGTAGAGTTAACACCTTCCCTGTGTCGTTATCATTGGAGGGAAGGGTAGAGTTAACACCTTCCCTGTGTTGTTATCATTGCAGGGAAGGGTAGAGTTAACACCTTCCCTGTGTTGTTATCATTGCAGGGAAGGGTAGCGTTAACCCCTTCCCTGTGTTGTTGTCATTGGAGGGAAGGGTAGAGTTAACACCTTCCCTGTGTTGTTATCATTGCAGGGAAGGGTAGAGTTAACACCTTCCCTGTGTTGTCATAATTGCAGGGAAGGGTACAGTTAACCCCTTCCCTGTGTTGTTGCCCGGTAAGAGTGAAGACAAGGTTTCCACGGGGAAAAGAGGACCAAGAAAAAATAATGAAGTGATTGAATACGGAAATGAGATGAATTAAAGAGAGACAATATAAAACCAAAGAGAGTGATAAAAAACAAATATATTTTTTTTTTATGAAAAGACAGTGATGATGTAATACTGCGATTCTTTCAAGACAAGAGGTCCTTCCTTTGTTGAATATGTTTGCCTGGCAATTAGTATTAATAATCATAGGGTACTGTCCACGGGATTGAAAGGGTTAATCAACTGATGAGGATAACATGAGATAACTAGACAGATAGATATATTGATAAATAGGCGTACAGATAGACGTATGGATGAAATGCGGAGAAATATAAAGTGCGAGAGAGTAAAATGTAAAGATTTAGTGAGAGGGGGAAAACCTATGATAGCCTATATGGATTAGCTTAGCAGGGTTGTGCTGTACGGTCGTGTTTTGACAGTTTATTCAGGCTAACAATATCACAGTATATACAGCTTTGGAAAGATATGTGGGAACTAAAAGGATAAAGACTGTCTCGAATACCCTTCTGAATTCCATTTACCCTTCCTAATCTAAATACAAATTTTATTATAATAGCCAGAATAAACTGCTAAAAATGCGCCATAATCCTCAAGGCGTTGACATCTGGGATAACAACAATATTGTATGTTGTGTGATTTATGAATCTAGATTTATAAAATCACCGCACAGATGGAAGGTAAAATATTAAATATTCCTAAGATGGTTTGATTCATAGATGGATAATTGTTGAATATAGGTGGTTGTAAAGATTATAAACATATAACTAATTACTTAGCTAATTTTATGTTGGTTTTTATTCATCCATATGACACTCCCAATCTCTGTTCCACATTACTGAATCCCATTTTTCGAGTTTCTCTCTCTCTCTCTCTTTTTTTTTCCTCTCTCTCTCTCTCTCTCTCTCTCTCTCTCTCTCTCTCTCTCTCTCTCTCCATTTGGGTAAATACTTGTGTATGTTTGCTTAAACTTGCAAGGTCTTTCAAACCTGCACCAATATACTTTATTCATTGCCTATATGAAGATGGAGCTAAACATCGTATAGTTTTGTATGTTATCGTATTCAATGTATTAACTTTATATTGTATTTGTCATCACATACCGCTGGCCATCAGTGTGTCAGACCAGGACTATTTGGTTTGAAGACGAATGAATATGATTAAAAAACAACAGGAAAATATATAAAGGAAGTTGCATTGTTTTGGCCATTTTATCACTTATAAGGATATAAGAACTATGAATCATAAATGTTACTGTATAATAGTAATGATGACTACAAAGATGGCAATAGGTCTTTGATACCCTGCTGGCCATATTAGTCCCTTGAGGATTGTCACGTGTATTAACTGTGTTTCTGGCTATCAATAGACGATATATTACTCAGGTTTGAAAGACCTTATAGGAATCAAAAGGGTAACGTTTATCTCAGTTAACCCTCTGACTAACACAATTTCTTCCTAGGCTGAATAAAATAGTCTACTATTTGCCATAATTAAAAGAAGACTAGCGTCCTTGCATCGTGAAAGAAGACTAGCGTCCTTGCATCGTGAAAGAAGACTAGCGTCCTTGCATCGTGAAAGAAGACTAGCGTCCTTGCATCGTGAAAGAAGACTAGCGTCCTTGCATCGTGAAAGAAGACTAGCGTCCTTGCATCGTGAAAGAGTAAAGGGGAGATTTTTAGTTTGTTCCCTAAACCTCCATCAAGCTTAAAATTACACCCCCTAGACCCCCTTTCAAGATAAATGTGTACATTTTTCGGTAGAAAAATGTCCCGGTCAAAGGCCAGCTACTCTTAAATGACAGGCTCGCTATCGGTCTCCAAGAAAAAATCGACGCCTATAGAGCACGAAAGGTCTTAAAATTTACATAAATGGGGCGAAAGTGTTTAAAATCGCCAAACTAATTGGGCGAACATCTAAATATCTCAAAATCAATGGGGCTAAACATGAGGGAGAAAGAGGTCCAAAAAAAAAAAATCTCAAGTGGAAATCTCACCATAAGAGAGCAATCTGATTTTCCTGGTATGCCAGCCAATCTTGGGGTTTGTTGATTCTCCTCTTTGTTTCTTGAGCTTCGGAGTTGCTATTTCCGTAGTGATATGGGGACAGGCAATAATATACATTCTTGGATATCGTATTTTGTCCTTTTATCTGCAGGATACCCCAACCCTTTGAAGATTATGACGCATTTTAACAGTTTAGTCTGGCTATCATTAGATGATTTTATGCGACTTAGGAAGGATCTGAGGGATTTAAAAGGGGAAAGTCTATCTCAATTATCCCTCAGATTTAAATATAGCCTTCTTAATCTTAATAAACTCGTCAAATAATAGCCAGAAAACAGAAAATAAATGGATATCGGATCTTGAGAGGGTTAATACTAGTCCGTAGATATGACTGTCTTCACTAATATGAATAGTCAGAGGCAAAACATTGGTCCCGTATTTAGAATATTTGACTAACTTCTCACAAATATTGACAATTCTATTTGTATTTATCTTAACCCGTACAGCCCCAGCGACGCGCCTGACGCGTCGGCGATGTATGTAACGCACAGCCCCAGAGACGCGCCTGGCGCGTCACCCTAATTGCGCCGACCGTAACCTCAGGTGTAGCCACTCAAGAGGGCTCAGATTTGTATGGGAACTGTGTACGTATCCCACGCAACCGTGCCGATGGTTGAAAACTCTCAAAGTCCACGTGCGTGCGCGTGAGCGCTCAATAACCTATTTGTTTGGGTAATTGCCTTCAATTTTTTACTCTTGCAAAATACGTTTTCGGGGGCTCTGTAGGACCATTCTTTAAGCTTTTTGATCGATTTTTCGTGGTTTTTCCTTTATTCCTAACCCATTCGCTATTGTTTCTGGAATAAAACCATTTTTGAAAACCGGCCGGGTTCCGGTGAACAAACATTACAAAACTAGCCGGGGCTGGACGGGTTAAAGGACATGAGGGATACATACAGTCGCGCTCATAAATGTTGTCTATAATTTGTCAGAGCTATTCCGGGGTAATTGAATCCTCATATTAATTCTTTACCAGATATTTGAAGTTCTATTAGTCATTTTGAGGCGTCTAAATGTATAAGAATTAATGACCGCGACTGTACCTTGGCTACAATCAATTATGCTTACAAATTTCTATGATCACATAATCTTTAGGACTCTTCAGTTGAAGATTGATTTGCAGGAGTCATTAAATATTGTTGAAACTATAAAATTTGGAATTGTGCAAGTGAGACTTAAATGTTGGATTAAACAATTCTAACAAGTGCCCAGGGGATACTGATGGTAGCTGTACACAAGGTAACAAAAATATTGGTTAAACATGAGCGCGAAACATGATGACACTACGGAACGAAGGAGAGTGAAACATTAGTGGCTGACCCTCCCACAACAACAGCGGTTGTTTGAATGTTTACGGTAGGTATTGGCCCCTCTTTCAGTAAAAAACGAACTAATGATACACAATTCAGCCGCTCTTTTGATATAAAACAAATCTGCGCTTCTGTAGATAAAACGTCACGCTGATCCGCGCTTTCTTAAAACGCCGCTTTGCACCAATACATTATTTACCTTTTGCAAAGCCATGTTCCACTTGTTCATAACTCATTAATTTCAATCTGTTTCGAAAACCAAAATATAAGGCAATTAATGTTAGATTAATTGTTTTTCAACTCTGCTTCCATGTCTCGAAGTCTAAAATAGTTCCTGATCAATACTGCTCCGTATGTATACAAAGCTAGAATTGGCCAAAGCATTTTATATTGCCTCTATTGCCTATAAACTCGTCCTACATGATCCGAAATTGTAAGTGTTATTGAACAATTGATTCCGAGTGCACTAGAGATAAAATGGGGGAACATAATTTAAGTATAACCAGAGGAATTTCAGAGGCATATTCACCCAATCCTCTCGAAAAACTTTGCCTTCATCTTTATCATCTTCATCTTTACCTAGTTAAATAATTCAATTTAACCCTTTAACACCTTACGAGCGGCCTATGCGGTTTATTTATGTGTACCGCACAGCGGGGTGTTTTTAGCCAAAATAGGGCTGTTTACGTGATCATTTTCATGCCTAAATAAGACCCAGAACGTAAAACAAGTACCTATCCCTGAAAGGGCATAAACAGAGCTTTCGAATGACACCATAACGATCCTTGTATGATGGATAGTTTTCTTGCAATAACCGTGCAACGCGAGTGCAAAAAGCAGGTAATTCGGTACTTTCAGTACATAATTGAGTATGTAGCGAGTGAGAGAGGGAGGAGGGAGCTGAGATTTGTGTCAGTAGGTTCGCCGCGGTGGTCTGGAGCAGTCATACGCTCGCTAGTCTCCTGCCACCACTTGTCTCTCTCTCTCAGCCACATTACGTGCTGAAATTGCCACTCGACCTATGTCGAGCGCCGCCACATAGTCCAGCTTTATTTAACTCGACTTATGTTGCTCGCCGCTAATTAAGGGTTAAAGGGAATTTATCCAGTTTAACACCGGGTCGAAACCATCGATAAATTATTTAGGCAATTATATTAGTTATATCATGTACTTCATTGCCATATATGTCCAAACCGTCGGTAATTCGTTATAATATACGCCCTAAATAACTAACAACAAATCTAAGGATGTAGTATCCGGGCTACGGTCCTCATAATTACATAGGTCGTACGCTCGCGGTATCGCTTTTGTTTTTGTTTTATTCTGTTTTTGCCCCCTGCTGGCAACATATATGATGATGACAAAAAGTCATTGGGGGGTTGAGGGGGGCAAAGCTCCCCCTCAACTTATTTTTGTATCCCACGGCAGTCAAAATTGCCGGAAATGTGATCGCGAGCAAGCGAATATGTTTTGTTGCTTTTGTGTCTTAAGATTGATGGATAATCTTTGTTTTGCAATTTCCGATGGAGTTTATAAAATAACACAACTAAAAAAAAAAAAAAAAAAGGGAAAACAAATAAAAAATACTTGTAAAAATCTTCTCCGGTGTTAAACAGGATATTTGATAATATTCAATACCTCTTTCGCAGCCCTATTAGAAATAATTTATTAAGGAAAATAGGGACCAATAGACTCGCCATATTTTTCTCATTATAGTCCGCATGGAGGAATTTCGTTATGACACTTGAAAAACCCTGATTACACCGAAAAATAACACAATATTAAGAAGTTCTGACCGTAAACAAAGCATTGCGCACAATGAATCCTTCGACATGACTCCTCTTCTTCTTGTTTTGAAAGATGCGGCGGGTGCGATTCACCCAATAAATGGCGTGAGCGTTACTCAAAAAAACGAAATACTTGCAACCTGTTTATGCCCCCTTAAAGATCTACATATATGAGGATTACAATAAATCAAGGGAGGGTGAGGGGGGCAACGCCCCCCCCCCTCAACCCATCGTGTATCCAATGTACCCCACAATTTTCCTTACCTACTGTAAAAGCGCGATTCACCCAATAAATGGCGCTATATGACGCCGTATCTTCAGATTAACCCTTCCAGCCCGGGTGTCCTTTTATAAGGACACCGCGGCAGATGGGCCGGTACCCGGGTGTCCTTTTAACAGACAGTAAGCTTGAAAGCCTATTCAGCTTGGTCTGAACGCCGTGCGTCCGACGCATGTAAACAAAGCCGTTCATTGCGTCACCGCACCTCCGAAAACAAGGAGACGTCGGATCAATGTTATTGTTGTATGATATGATGAAATTAGTGTCTGAAAAGCTCCGATATTGTCAATATCGCGGAAAAATTTGCTCCACGGAAATCGTCATCACAACTGAACCAGTTGACTTTGAGAGCTCTACTCAACGCCAG
Source organism: Paralithodes platypus (assembly GCA_032716605.1). NCBI lineage: Eukaryota > Metazoa > Arthropoda > Malacostraca > Decapoda > Lithodidae > Paralithodes > Paralithodes platypus. The sequence goes on from CM064516.1 coordinate 1,610,550, forward strand.
TCTACAGATTGGAAACCGTACTACGTTTAGGGATGCATGGAAAATTTCTAGCAGTTAAAATAACAAAGATACGGTAGCCTAGGCCTAGACATTTTTCGGCCAGATCGCCCGGATACGACCTCCGTCCTTTTGTAAGGCAGCCCGGGTAGGAAGGGTTAATGAATAAAGGGTAAGTTAATGCAAATCCTCCACTCAAACCATGAAGAACAACAATAAAACTCTATATTCCTTGAAAAAATATAAAGAAAACTTGGTAAATAAGGCAGCTCTAGCTGTCTTGAATGTTACCGGATATTTACCCTTTAAAGTTTATGACGCACTCTGACAGCAATTTAGGAAGGATCTGTGGGAATTATAAGAATTCGGCAATAAACAAACTCTAATTTACCAAGAACTTATAAGTGTTAACTTACTTTAGGTGTTGAAAGTGATGGATAGCTCAAGGATAGAGTTAGGAATAGATAGAAGCTATAGTGGCCACTAAGAGTTAAGAATTAGAATGACTTAGCATGAATAAGGTGGTTGTAGTGGAAGCGGCTAGAAGTTGTTGTTGTTGAGATGGTCGTCAAAGCGAATCTGACGTTTCTATTGCGAGGGACCCGCAGGTTCCCAAAATTACGCATGCGCAGTGAACATCCTATTCATCAATAATTCATTTAACTAACTACAAGATATACCAGATTAAATTTAATAATAACTTGATACAATTATGGATAATAAACCCATTGAAATTTAATACGAAAGAGTACATATCTTTTATAAAGATTATAGTTTAGTCTAATACTGGTGCCTAATTTAAACTTCCAGTATATCTACTTAACCTAAATTGTCAAGTTACTTACGAGTCTCGACACATTCCCACCACCAATATATACATTATCTACAATAATCCCGCAGCGATGTTAGATCTCCAAACCTGGGAAGAACTAACAGCGGCTCGGCAAGAGGTAGTTTTCTAATGGGATCGTTACAGGCGGATGGTCCAGCGACCGCTGGTGACATAGGGGTGGAGTCGTGAGAGCTACCACCATCATCAGCTACCGCCAGCTGAGGGATCGAAAACATTTTGACATCCTATTCCAATGGATAGCCTACAACTTGACGATGGGTCGAGTGGTCAGGCCAGTTTTTGTCCTAATCTGGACCACTCTAACTAGATCATCTCGTCCCGGATAGAGTTTGACTACCCTACCTAGTTTCCAAAGGACACGAGGTCCCTCATCATGTACAAGAACTATGTCATTTACTTTTGGCCATACACTGCTTGATGAGCCTCCATTAGTCTTATAGGCTTCTCGTAGTGATGCCAAGTATTCACTAGACCAACGCTTCCATAGGTCCCGGATCAATTTATTGATGTAATTATACCTGTTGTGTATTTTGGCTTTACTATTGTAACTAGGATCCTGCAATTCATCTAGCTGAATCACGTCCTTTGGGAAGTCACAAAGTCTACGACCCTTACCCAGCACGGATGGAGTAATAGGACTAGGGTCCTCCAAATCACCTGAGACATATTTTAAAGGGTGATCATTCACGGTAGCCTCCAGCTCCAATAAGACAGTAGTTAGTTCCTCAAAGGAGACTAGAGCACGACTTAGTACCTTTTTAAGCCCAGCCTTCAAAATACCTATGGCTCTCTCCCAAATAGCTCCGAACCAATGCGCACTTGCTGGTATATAACGCCATTCACATTGGATTTAGGTAAAATGAGCCTGAAGACTAGGGTCGCTTTGAATGCCTTCCAGGTGCCTGGAAGCTCCTACATATGTAGCAGCATTGTCGCTCAACATTATCTGTGGAAATCCCTGCCCACTACAAAATCTCTGGAACTCATGGATAAAACTGTCACAGGTTATATTGCTAACTACTTCAATGTGAATAGCTCTGGTAGTAGCGCATGTAAATAATAGCATATAAGCCTTGTTGTTGTGTGAGTCCCGGACAGGAATTGCTCCTGTATAATCGACCCCTGTGACCTCGAACGGATCTCTAGGAGTAGTCCTGATGTCTGGCAGGGGAGGTACTCTAGCTGTCATGTAGGTATTACCCTGTATTTTACGACAGGTTATACACTTACTGGTCACTTGTTTTACAGCTTGTCTTATCTTAGGAATCCACCACCTTTGCCGTATATGCGCGACCACGTGATTGACTCCATAGTGACAACAGACACGATGGCACATATTGATGAGCATGGTAGTGAAAGTATGTTTGGAAGGCAGTAGTATCGGATATATCATTGAATCCGGAAGAGCCGCTAACTTCAATCTACCTTCACATACAATTAAACCTCCTTTCATGACAAGTCCTAATTGGTTTACCAAATTATTGCGAGTACCCTTGTCACCACCAGGCAGCATCTTGTACTCCTTTGGGAAACATTCCTGCTGGCATCTTTGAGCTACAATCTTTTCTGCTACTTTTAGTTCCTTATTGCTGAGGAGAGTACAGTCTGTGGGAGATGTCCCTTTAATTTTTGCCTTCAAATAATTCTTGTATCGAATATTCTATGCAACTACCCGAATTAATTTTTCATAACTGCCATATTTTTCCCAGTTCCATAACTGTGTGTCCTGTTCATCATTGGTCCCAATGACTTGGCTAGTTACTTGTGGCGTTGGGTCATCTGGTAATATATCATCTGGCCACTAGTCTTTGCTTCGGACCCACATGGGCCTCTCCCACCAAAACGCAGAAGATTTCAGATGTTTTGCCGAAACACCTCTAGACAGCAAATCACTAGGGTTTTCTTTAGAGGACACCTACCGGAATTCTACAGTCGGAAGAAGGGATTTTATTTCAACAAACCCGGTTTGCGACATACACTGGAAGCTTCTTCATACTGTGCAACCAATGCAATGCAACCTGGCTGTCGCACCATAAAACAATTTTGTTGACTTTTACAATATCATGATAGGCTTCCTCCACAAATTTGATTTATCTGGCAGCTATTAAAGCAGCAGTTAGCTCTAGTCTTGGTATAGTTATGGACCTTATGGGACCTTTGCTTTAGCGATGGCCAGACAGTTATGTTCCGGGCTCAAAAAATATGTCGCGGTGCCATAGGCAACACCACTTGCATCGCTAAATGCATGAAGCTCTACCGAATCGGCAAATACCGTCCTCCGAGGATAAGTAAAGTCGCAGCAGAGGCTCAGGTCCTTGGAAATTGTAGACCATTCGGTAGAGCAGTCTTCAGGTAGCGGATCATCCCAATCTAATTTCAGTCTCCATAATTGCTGTAAGAGAATTCTGGACCTTATTGTAACAGGCAGTAGTACACCGAGTAGATCGAACAGTTGTGCCGTCATTCTTAAGCACTCTCTTTATGTAGCCGTACTGGTCTCAGGAAGATGAGTATTGAACGTTAACAGATCAGAATCAGGTAGCCACCAGAGTCCTAATGTCTTCACTCGCTATTGATTTTTGGCAGCAACACCATCCAATTGTAAGAGGTCACGTAGTTGAGGACTATTGGTAGCCCACTCTCTGAGATATAAATGTGCTCGAGACATTATTCTTTGGGCATCCCAGTAACGCTTAATGACAATCTCTTCATCACTGCCTGTTCCCTGGAGGTTGTCAATGTACAAACCTTCCTTTATAGCCTCCACAACTTCGGGATCCTCTTTTATAATATAACGGAGGCCGTGGCATTAAGAAGAAACTGTGAGCAAGTCGCCCCGAACAACACTACCTTAAATCGGTAGCAAAGTAAGGGTGAAGATAAGTCCTAGGGATCCTTTGGCCACAGAAATCGGGTGTAGTCATGATATTCTTCATGAAGTCTCAACATGAGAAAGGCTTTCTCAATGTCACTTATCCAGGCAAATTCGTGTACCCTGAATTGCAGCAATATTTTTGCTAGATCTGGCACCAGTGATGGCCCTGTGTAAAGGCAGCCATTAAGACTTGGCCTGCCTTTGCCAATACTAGCGGAGCAGTCGTACACAATACAAACGGGTGTCGTTACACTGTTTTTGGTGACCCCCGTGGTGTGCCAAGTATGGAGACTTTTTTGATGGGCCTAGAGTAAAAAGTTACAGCACGGGCATAATCATATTCTCCAACACCCCCGCCAAAAGCACCGGAAGGAAAAACATGGTGGCGGCTTATAAGGTCGGGTAGAATCGGCGGCGCCCGGCGATAAGTAGGGCCCAGACACAAAGATACTGGCCACAAGCCAAGAGAAGACACTAGAAAAGCGGAAGCAGCAGTGGCGTAGCCAAGGGGGGGCATTGGGGGGCACGTGCCCCCCCATGAGAAACCTGTGCCCCCCCCCACCAGACACCACAGCCCTACAGTATACCTAGTTTGTTATTGTTAATTTGTATTCAATAGGAAGTTAGGAACTTCTGGATAGAAGGCACCACCACCTAAAACAACAATTAAAATTATTAAAGATCATAAGTATCTACATTTAAAATTATCACTTCACCAACAGCAGTAACAGTGAACATTTGTAAAGGAGTATACAATTATGATAGTTACCGCCTTAATTATCGGTTAGAGGCTCGTTTTTTTTCGTTTTCATATAAGTTGAAGCTTTGATTTTTCATCCATCCTAGATTGGAAAATTTAATATTGCAGTAATGTTATATCTGAACTATTTCTTATTCTTAATATATCAAGTTTAAACTTGTTCACTTAATTTAAGGCAGAAAGAAAAAAAAAATTACTGCAAAAGAAAATTATTTCTCGAATGAATGCTAGGAAACTGTTTTTGTTTTGTTTATAATCGCTCAGCTGATTGATGCGTGGTGAAGGGACGAGGGAGGACACTTTAGGTAAGAAATGTTTCTGGTTTGTGGCATTTATTGTACGATTATCATGATGTATTATTATCTATTCAACTCTAAAATAATTTGCAGGCATTGTGTAAACACAATAATGTCACTAAACCTTAATTATAGAGATTATACAGTACACCATATCAATACAATATATAGCCTAATCCTGCAAGTACTGTACATTACTATTTTCATAACTTAAGTGAATCAATAAATCTCTCTCTTCAACCTTCCTTTGTTTTACATAAATACGGGAATTGGGAGAATTATGATGTTTGGGGTGGCAGGGTAGGCCTAGTAGGGCTACTAATACTGTTGAATTAGTTCCCAAAATTCCCTTCAGGGTTAATAACATTTCTGTTCTTTAATAAATCTTTATTCTGGCAATTAATTTTAAAATTTCTGTCCACAAATATACAACCTACAAGTGATTGATAAAGCTCTGAGAGGATTGTGTGTTTACAGTATTTATATACCAAATTGGTTATGTAAAATGAGTTAGTGTTTGTTGAGTTTAAATTAATACAATATAGGCTAATGATTAACCATATAGACAAAGCTAAAGATAAAGTCAAATATGAGTTCCTTAGAATCATTAGTTTGATAATGTGCTATTTATAAACAAATATATGGCTTCAGATGGAGTTTATTAAGTAGTGAAATTTAAAAAAAAATCTCGGGGGGGGGGGGTCACAGACCCCCCCCCCCCCCCCAGCTGGATTGGCTCGCTTCGCTCGCCTATCAATTTATAGAAGCCCACAGCACCAGGGCCCAATGAACTCTCTACCTGGCCATGAGTATTAGGTGCCTCCCATGATAATGGTGCCCACCAGGGTGCCCGCCTGCTGAGAAAACCCTGGCTACGCCACTGGGAAGCAGGCAACAGAAAGAAGGAAAAGCTAGAAAAAAGTGGGCAAGAACTTATAAGTGTTAACTTTTTTTTTTTTTTTTTTTTTAAGAGACAATGAACGGAGGAAGGAAAAACACAGATAAAACAAAAAGGTCCATGTGCCTAAAGGCATCCTCCATTCATAAAATGTTTGTAACAACTGGATTTAAACATTTGTTGATTGTAAGTTTGTGGAAAGCAATTCGAGGGAAGTGAATTCCAAAGAGTAGTAGCTCTGGGGATAAATGAATTCTGATAAGCAGAAGTTCTGCATTGTGGAGGAGAAAGTGTAAATTCATGGGCGCTCTCAGCTGCCCTAGTTCTACGGGGAAAGATGTGGAGAGGCGGCACAATTGAAGCAAGTTCCTCGGCACAATTGCTGTGAAAATATCTGTAGAATAATGCAAGGGATGCAACGTTTCTTCGTATGGCTAATGTAGGAAGGTCCTGTGTGATTGCAGGGTTATTGATTAATCTAATAGCTTTATTTTGAATTTTGTCCAACTGCCTCAATGCAACCACTCCACTTCCACCCCACAGAGGTGAACAGTAATCCATCTGAGAGCGCACATGACTTTTATATATTACGGCCAACTGCTCGTCAGTGAAGAATTCTCGAACTCTGTACAGGAGTCCCAGTTTTTTAGAGGCATTCTTAGCAATGCCTCTAACATAATGTGTCCAGCTCAAGTTAGTAGTTAATGTTACACCGAGAATGTCAATACTAGGGGAAGTGGGAATATTTACATCATTAAAAAATATATGGGAGTCAGTGAGATTCTGTCGGTTAGAAAATTGAATGTACTTGGTTTTCTGTGCATTAAAGGAAACTAGATTCTCTTGTCCCCATTCATTAATTCTAGAAAGGTCCCGGTTCAGAGAAATTGCAGTGTTTATTTTTGAATTTATAAGATCGGGTTGGGTGAAAGAATTGGTAAATGTGAAGGAACTGTGGAGTGTTGAGTCATCTGCGTAGGAATGTATTGGATTATGAGTGGTAGATATGAGATCATTGATATGAATGAGGAACAGAGTTGGGGCCAAAACTGATCCCTGGGGAACACCAGCATTTATTGAGTGAAATTGAGAATAAAGGCCATCTACCATTACACATATTTTTCTGTTATGAAGATAAGAAGAAATTAGTGGAACTAATGATGCAAGGCCGTAGTGTGACATCTTCGACAATAAGGATTGATGCCAGACTCTATCAAATGCCTTTGATATATTTATATATATACTTATTTTAGATGTTGAAAGTGATGGATAGCTCAAGTATAGAGTTAGGAATATATAGAAGCTATAGTGGCCACTAAGAGTTGAGAATTAGGATGACTTAGCATGAATAAGGTGGTTGTAGTGGAAGCGGCTAGAAGGAGTTGTTGTTGAGATGGTCGTCAAAGCGAATCTGACGTTTCATTTGCAAGGGACCCGTAGGTTCCCAAAATGATGCATGCGCAGTGAACATCCTATTCATCAATGCGTCATTTAACTAACTACAAGATATACTGGATTAAATATAATAATAACCCGAGATAATTATTGATAATAAACCCATATAAACTTAATACGAAAGAGTATATAATTATCTGTTATAAAGATATATAGTTTAGTCTAATACTGGCGCCTAATTTAAACTTCCAGTATATCTACTTAACCTAAATTGTCGAGTTACTTACGAGTCTCGACAGGAATGATAACGGTAAAGACTAGCTCAGTTAACCCTCTGGCTTCCATATACCCTTCCCAATATGAATAAAATAGTAATAATAGCCAGATAACAGACACGAAATGCGTTATCGTATCTACTAAGACTTAATCTAACTTTATCCCGGGGGTGAGGTAGTCGAGCTGCATTCGGTGATGCTGCATTAGCGTAAGTGATGCTATAGTCCAACAGATCTTAACAGGCGGTCCTACCCGCGGTTACTCCCTTTACATTGGAGCCATATGTATAATTATTTACAACAAAAATATATTATTTTCGGTATTAAGTAACTTAAGTCGGTTTGAAATGCTCAGGCAATTTCTACATGTACAAAAAAGCTTTGTTTTTATAATTAATTCGCTTGTTATTAGTAAATACAACGGACATTGTACACAACTTGGCACCGTCGCAGTAGCTACGTTGCCAAGTTTCTGGGCAAAAAACTCCCTCACAGATTATCCCTTTAAACTATAAAAAAAACATGACGTGATGGCGCGCTGCCAGGCGCACGAAATTAGTACTGTCACGTCTAAACTAAATCAGTTCATTCCTGACTTTGCCACCATCCACAATGGAAGCCTCTCCAAATCGCCCCACACACTTGCATAGTCAGGTAAAAGAGATGGCCTATAACGTTCACCAATACTTCCAGAAAGAGAAGGAGCTTGGATGCCCTTTTATTGCCGTAACAAAAGCTACTTCCCGGACAGCTGCAGCCACAAAACTGGGTGAAAGAACAATTTCAAGAATAATGAAAGAAGCAAGAATTAATGAAGAAAACAATAAATCGCCCAAATTTATGTCACCCAAGAAACGACAACGCACAACACCCATTACAGATTTTTTTGATGGATTCAATGAAGGTGTTCTAAGAAGAACAGTGCTCAATTTCTACAAAACAAAAGAGATTCCCACACTGGAAAAAATCCATGAAGAAATTAAAGAGAACCTTTCTTACCCCGGCAGCCGAGAAACGTTAAGACAGGTTCTGAAGAAAATTGGGTTCCAGTATGCAAAGGTTGACGGAAGAAGATTTCTGATTGAACGTAGTGATGTTGTATATGCCCGCTGCAGGATTTTGGGAGAAATGAGGAAACATGTATCTTCAAACAAAAACATTGTCTACCTAGACGAGACTTGGATTAACCAGAATTACACAATTCCTAAATGTTGGGTTGACAACACTACGGATAAGGCTGTGGGAGTGAAGGTGCCAACAGGGAAAGGAAGCCGATTGATTGTACTCCATGCTGGAACAAAACATGGATTTATTCCCAATGCTTCACTTATCTTCAGGGCAAAAAATTATGGGGACTATCATAATCAAATGAATGCTATGACTTTTGAAAAATGGTTTGAGCATCAACTTCTCCCAAACATTCATCCATATATATATAAGAGAGAGAGAGAGCTATATAAATAGTAATATAATTTATTATAACAATAATAATTATCTATGCATTCATGTGGGCTACACAGTAATACGTGATGAATGCGTTCCCATTCTCACTCATACACAGGGCAAGGTCAATGTACGATCGCGCTAATAAGTCCTGTCCCAGCTGGCATTACGTTGGGCTTGCTCTGTGCTGTATTACTGTCTGTCAGATGTTGAATAGGGTGGGTAAATGTAGGAACATGTTTGTATATTTTACTCGATATGAAGAAATGAAGCTTAGATATTGATGATACTGATTATTGATCAAAACATATATGGTGCCGAAACATCTCTTATTAGCGCGACTGTACCTTGAACAGGGGGAGGTGGAGGGAGGGAGAAAGATATAGCGAGAGTAATTTGGAAAGGTTATCGTACGGAAAGGGTCAAAAGGACAACCGGCACCAGTGTAAGGGTAGGTGACCGCACCCATAAACGCCTGTTTAGGTCTGTAGGACTATAGGCTAGGCTAGACAAGGTTTATCGTAACTTATAGCTGTAATTTATTGTACGATAACTATTTGATTTGTAATTATCGTACCTCATAACAGTAAAGTACTGTACGATAACAATTTCATATATATATATATTTCATGGTTTCATATTTCCTTTATTTGAATTTAATGGGATTTGTAAGTAGATTATAACTAATTTATATACTGGTAATCTTTGGTGAAGGTATTGTTTAATTGGGTAATGAATAGTTTAATTAGCTAACAAAAGTAACCCACAAGTGTGACGTCTTGTGTTTTTATATGGCAAGCGTCCTCTCTCTTATTAGATTCCGTTCAGACAACACCTTATTTGTTGTGCCTCCTCATATCCTTCCCGCACCCCCTGGACCAGCTCACAACACCCCAGACCACATGATCTGTATCCTTTGATCGCTTTATAGTTTTCTCAAGACCTTAGAACTCTATATGTAGGTGGTTAGGATGATTTATTAAGGGGTTATATCGTCCGAGGTAAATTTATAGAACTTCCTAGTTACTCCCTAGCCTAACCTTGTATTACCCTTTACGTTGCTTTAAACATGAATTGCTAACTCACATTTTGTGTTAATGTTTACGTAAATATAGTTTTGTTTGGTTAAGAGGTTACTCAAGGTTGGGTATGATATTGCTATAGATGGCAAATCGTTCCGTGAAATGTAAAGTAGTGCTCTAGACTCTCAGGAATTATGCACCGCAAGGAGAACTGGATAAGGACGGCGAGACCATTAATGGGAAAGATGGAAAGGCTTATCTAGAGAAATATTGGACTGAGAGAGAGAGAGAGAGACTTGCTTTTGTTCATCTATCATCTCTCACAGGTCCCCTTTTGTTGCATGCGTTTTCTTTATCACCTCCTTGATTGAGACACAAACAAAATAGACATATCTTTCTTTCTGGCTACCCATCACTTCTTGCCTCCCCCTATTTCTTTCATATGTTTCTTCTATTTCTCCAGAGAGAGAGAGAGAGAGAGAGAGAGAGAGAGAGAGATGAGGGGGGACTGAGTCACTGAACAAATGTGACTATCAAAACTGAGACTGGGTAGTGATTGAAAGGGGCGGCATCTAGGTAAGGGAGAACTATTACATTGCTCCGACTGCCAAAATGGGACAATACCTAAAACATGGAATACAATAATAGAATATGTGACGCCTGCAGCTTAGCAGAACGCCACGTGGGCTAAGCCGCTCGCTTAGCCACTCGCTAACACTCGCCAGGGCAATGTATTTGGCTACAGTCTATCTACAATGTTGTACTTTCTTTCTTGTGAATCGTCATGTCACAGGCAGTACAGAAGTAGTCTTTATTTTCGCCTGTGACAATGCATTATATTTTATATCATCAGTCATAAGTTTAATTTATAAGACTGAATGATACAGCTAGAGAGTGTGAGTGAGTAAGTACAGTAGGCAGTGGGGTTGGTGTGTGCGTGCGTATGCATGTCTTGCCTCCCTCGCTCGTAGGCTCGCGCGCGTGCCTTCCCACGCCTCTTGATTGGCTGGTGGTTCCTGGCGCCTTCTGCAGGTCTGTTGCCTGGTGACGTAGCGGCCTGTGATTGGCTGACCACCATGCCTTTGTGTGATCCTGGGGGCCCCGAGGAGCTACTCTCTTCAGAGCTTGCCTGACCAGCATACCCTTAACATCTCCCTTGCCACCTGTCCCCCGACTTCTACCTATAGAGCACTTTCTCTCTCTCTCAACTTCTTACCTCTCATTCTTCCACTCTATTTAATATCATAACTCCCCTTTTGTTCTGCACAATTTCATATATCGGCCATCGTATTATATGCTGAAGCTCTCAGATATTACATGTTTAGTTAGGCATTTTGGAGGGGTTACCATTTTGTCTGTAGAGGTTCGACACACTCACGGAGTCTCCCTACCTATTCCTTGGCTGTCTTCTGGGCTATTTAATGCTAGACTGGGGTAAGGCTACTCGTGTTGTGATTTCCGATGTGTACCAGGTGTTGTTGAACTTGTACAATCGCAACGGATACGTGGGAAGCCTAGGTGGTCTTTCTGACTGTGTACCTTGTGAGTTTAGCACTGTGTTGCGAGTGAGGGCTTTTGCCTCTGCCACCCAACACTGTGCTAACTTGTTTTGCTTTGACTTTGAGAGGGTCGCCAGGAGAGAACCAGATACTAGCGATCTGGATCTCTCAAGAGAGCACCCCGTCATTTAACGTAATTTGGCCGCACAGTTTTAAAAACCTCGCTAGGCTACGAGCCGCTTGCTCAGCCATTGTTTCATAAGAACATAAGAACATAAGAAAATGGGAGTCTGCAGAAAGCCGATTGGCCTAAGCAAGGCAGATCCCTGTCCCACACAACCCCAATTACAAAGCCCAATTATAGGCTCAACACTCTAATACCCTGAGGATCATCTTACCAAAACGGTTAGAAATTAACGCAGGATTACGGGGGTCTACAGAGCGCTGATTGGCCCAACCCGGCTGATCCCCCTTCACACCCAACCCTTCTCGTCCATATGCTTATCCAATTTTATTTTAAAGCTCCCTACCGTTTGTAATCCCACTATAGCACTTGGTAGACCATTCCACCCATCTACAACTCTGTTACCAAACCAATATTTGCCTATATCTTTTCTGAAACGAAATTTATCTAATTTGAAACCATTGGTACGAGTTCTTTCGCTATCACTGAGCTTTAGTACATTTGTCATGTCCCCTTTGTTAATCCCACTAACCCCCTTGAACACCTCTATCATATCCCCTCTAACTCTGCGTCTCTCTAACGAATGTAAACCTAATTTCTTCAACCTTTCTTCATACGGAAGATTTCTAATATTATGGATAATTTTTGTCATTCTACGCTGAACTCTCTCCAATGAATCTATGTCCATTCTGTAATAAGGACACCAAAATTGGACAGCATAATCCATATGGGGTCTCACTAATGACAAGTAAAGTTTTAAGATAACATCAGCAGTTCTGTTACTCACACTCCTAGAGATGAACTCGAGAATCCTGTTTGCCTTATTACGAACGCTTATACACTGTTTTCTAGGCTTCAAATCATTGCTAACAAACACACCTAGATCTTTCTCTCAGTCTGAATTTTCTAATTCTAAATTAGCTAGTTTATATTTAACATTTGTTTGCATCTTCCCTATCTTTAATACTTGCATTTGTCATTGTTAAACTTCATCTGCCAATTTACTGACCATTCATGTAAGGTATCTAGATCCCTTTGGAGGCACTCTATATCGCTATCTGAATCAATTGATCTCCCCATTTTAGTATCGTCTGCGAATTTACTTATCCTACTAGTTATACCTAAATCTAGGTCAATTATGTATATAAGAAACAACAGGGGACCTAATACCGATCCCTGGGGGACACCACTTTTGACTGCTCCCCACTCTGACTTGGTACCATTTATGCTGACTCTCTGTTTCCTACCAATTAGCCATGACCTAATCCATCCCAACAACGACCCTCCTATTCCATGTGCCTCAACCTTTCTCATCAATCTCTCATGAGGGACTCTGTCGAAAGCTTTGCTGAAATCTAAATATTTAATATCATATGACTTGTCACTATCTACTGCTTCATATACCTCTGAGAAAAAGCTAAGCAGATTAGTAAGGCAAGAACGTCCCTGAGTGAATCCATGCTGAGAAGAATTTATTAAGTTAAATTTTACTAAGTGGCTTCTAATTTTCCTAGCAATAATAGACTCTAGCAACTTTCCTATGATTGATGTGAGACTAATGGGACGGTAATTGGATGCTATCGATTTATCACCTTTTTTGAAGATCAGAACTACATTTGCAAGCTTCCAAGCTTCTGGAACTAAACCGTTTCTAATGACTTGTTAAATAAAAATGCTAATGGGCTACTTAACTCATCTCTGCATTCTTTTAATACTCTAGCATATACCTCTTCAGGACCCGGCGATTTTTGAGGTTTCACTCTGTCAATTTCCTTAAGCACATCATTTCTACTTATACTAACTGTACTTAACATATTTTCTATACTATCACTATATACCATATTGACTTCTGGAATCTGTGCCAAATTTTCATTAGTGAAAACGGAAAGAAACTAACTATTTAATGTACTGCACATTTCTAAATCATTTTCTGTTATTTCTCCTATTGAAGTTTTTAGGGGGCCTATTACATCTCTAACTTTAGATTTATATAGTTGGTAAAAAGCTTTATTTTTATTTTTTTTAGTCACTGGCTATCCTTATTTCATAATTTCTTTTTGCTTTCCTGATTTCCTTTTTGACCTGTCTTGATAGAATCTGATAGTATATATGTAAATTATTTTCGCCTTTCTTTATTTTTCGATATATTCCTTTATTTTTTCCTATAAGATCTATTAGCTTATTAGTCATCCATTTTGGTTGGTTCTGCGTCGATCTAAATCTTCTTTTAGGGATATATTTATTTTGAGCATTGTGGAGTGAAGCAATAAAGTGGTTATATGTAGGTGGCAAGTTTAACTCTGGCATATCCTGACTTAATTGCTTAACAATAGGGTCCACCCTTAAGTCTCTTCTTAGCCCACCATAATCGGCTTTTCTGAAATATGGGATAAGTGTCGTATTCTCTTTAGCATTCCCTGTCCATTGTATATTAAAATAAATAGATTTATGATCGCTATTTCCTAGGTGGTGTTACGATCCAGGTTCTCAAAGACACAGGGCTCTTCAACATTGGACTAGATAATGGCAAAATGCAACAACGGTAACACTAGATCCAACCCCTGCCTTAAACACTGGAAAACAAAACACCATTACCGCCCTGAGTCGTGCCTGGACCACGAGGTATCCTATGACTCGGTAACTGGTGCACACACACTAGGCTGATGCTCGATGAAACAGCCTATTCTCAAACAGTAAAAGATTACTCGTTTAGGTTACACAAAGAAAAGATAAGTAACGTGATTATTTAACGTTACGGTAGATACTCAAATAACTGGCACTCCTGTATTAAAGAAAGTGCAATGCTAGTCCTGCAACATCAACTGGAAACTTCTGAAATAAGTCTGATGCTGGGAAGATGTTCGTAAAGAATCTTGAACAATTATAATGCAGAATACGGGTCACAATAAATACTAGGACATATAGTAATAATAGGCAGGCGAATAATAAAGACAGCGCAAAGGTAGTAATGCTCGACAACTAAAGAAATGCTTCGTGACACAACGCAACAGCCTACTAGGGTTGTGCAACTCAACAAACAACCTCGGCTCAAAAGTGCAGTGAATAATAATGTGGCATACATATAATAATGGGGGCTTATCTCTAACCAGTGTCTGCTCGGTTAATAAAGTCTAGCTGGGGTATCAAGGCAGGGCAACAATGGGCGAGCATGCGGCTCGTAGCCTAACGTTGTCCGAAGGTGGTATAATGAAGATTACGTTATATGACGGGGATGCTCTCTTGATAAATCTAGGTCTCTAGTACCTAGTTCTATCCTGGCGATCCCTCAGAAGTCAACACAAAGAGGCAGCACTATGTTGTGAGGGATAGGCTATGGCCCTCTCACACCACATTGCTGTGCTCGCAAAGTAAACCCACCCGAAGACAACCTAGGCTCCCACAGTACCTGTCGATGTCGTGCAGGCCTTAGCTAACACTGCACACATCGGAGACAACGACACAGTAACCTTACCCCCAGTCTAGCTTTAAATAACTAAGCAGAATCACTCAACACCCTGCCAGGGAGACATATACCGGTCTACAACCTTCCCGAGAGAGGACACACACGGAAAAGTCCGTCTCTCCAAACCTCATTAAAGCCTAATACATAGAAATATCTGAGAGCTTCGCGTACAATATGACTGGCCGACGGTGAACGTCTATGCTGAAACCAGAAGGGATGTTGAGTTTAACTCCCCCAGACATATTATGTTCCAGTAAGTCCGAGGAGGCGGGAGCCCCAGGATCATTGCCACTGCCTCGCACTACACTCACAACAACACTGCGGCCGTTAGAATTATCGCAGGAGGCTGAGGTTGCCACCAACGGTTTTATCGTATGGTAACTTATCGGACTTACTGAGCTAATATGACGCAAAATTGAGTCATAAACTTATTGGAGAGGTATAGAGATAAGTCCATATGACGCGATCGCGTCATATGAGTTTTTGGTGGACTTATTCATATGACGCGATCGCGTCATATATGTCTGAGAGAGTTAATAAAGATTAGAGAATGAGAAAGGAGAAGTCGAGAGAGAGAAATAGTATGCACAGTGGCAAGTATGGGGGACAGAATTGCAAAGGATGTAGACGATACGCGTGTCAGGCCAGCTCTGAGCTTGGTAAAAAACCATGAGGCCGCGACGGGAAGGGACTAGTTGACCACCCGGCCGCCAATGCCGTCAGCGCTCAAGCGAGCCGCGTCACAGCCCACCCAACGCTGCCAGGTGTACTCCCTCACCCGCTCTCGCTCGCCTCCCACACAAGCAACATTTATATTATAGCGAATATAAAATATAAGGCGCGGTCACAGACCAAAACAAAGATCACTTCTAGACTGTCTGTGGCAACACGACACTAACGAAATAAAGCAGATCATTCTAGGACAACTGTAGCCCATCCCCCCATCCTGGCGAGCGCTAGCGAGCTGCAATGCCCCACGCAACCATTCTGCTAACGCCGGGAGGCGTCACAGTGGTCACCAATCTCTACATTATTTATCATATGTTCATTGTTACTGAAAACTAAATCAAGAATATTAATACCTCTAGTCGGCGTATCTATGAATTGAAATAAAAAACTATCTTGTACTACCTCAATAAACTCTACTGAATCGGAGTCGCCTATTTGGTGGTGCCAATCAATGTTCGGAAAATTAAAATCCCCCACAATGCACACATTGCTAAACCTTGATGCTATTTTAATTTCCTCCCATAAGGATGTTCCGCCATTTCTACTCATATTAGGCGGTCTATATATAACTCCAATAACTATGGTCTCACTACCTTCGTTAACCTCTACCCAAACACTTTCATTATCATTATTTAGTCTAATACCTGATTTAATATAGCTTTTTAATGTACTCCTGACAAACACTGCTATACCCCCGCCCCTCCTACTTGTTCGGTCATATTTAAACAAACTATATCCTGGAATATCTAATTCTGCTAAAATATGCCAAGATTCTGTATTAGTCCACGTTTCAGTTAGCGCTATTATGTCTATATTTTCTGTGCTAACGAGTGCTCTAAGTTCGTTCATTTTGTTACATAAACTCCTACAATTTGTATAATATACCCTCAACCTATTACTTTTATTTGCAACTAATTTTCTATTGTGTTTAGCTAACTTATTATTTCCTGTTGAACTACTAGCTCTAGACGGAAATTCTACTCTATCAGTATTCTCATCTTTACTATCAGTTACATGTGTAGTGTTATCGATACTACTATTACACATCACTATATCCGCACTATCTTGACTGATTATTTCTATTTTACTCACTGGTTTGTCACATGAAGTACCTGCTCCATATGGAGACAGTATTTTACTTACACACCCAGTTTTGTTTAACGAAACCCCGCAACAATCTTGTCGAGTGAGCTGGCCAAGGTCGAAACTCCTAGTCGAGAGAGATGTACTCCATCCTGGGCATACAGTTCATCCTTACCATAAAAGAGGGACCAGTTATCCAGGAATGGAATAGTATTTGCCTTGCAATACTTCTCCAGCCCGCTATTTACACCAATAGCCCTGGAGGACCATTCCTTCCTTACCCCTCTTCTTGGCAGAATACTGTTTACCACAGGAACTCCACCCTTTTCCTTGATCCTCTCTAACATTTCCTGATACTTGGAGAGCAACTCCTCAGTCATGCATCTCCATATATCGTTGCTCCCTGCATTGAGGAAGATGATGGGGTCCTCCCCACTCACTTCCAGGACAGCATCTATCTTCTCAGCCACCCTCCCGACTCCGGCACCAGGCACGCAGACAACTTTACCAACCTGAGTGTTTGTTGCCCTGCCAAGGTATCTAACCAATGAATCACCGACAATGAAAACAGACTTAGCTTTTTCCTTTTGTCGGCGTGTAGCAGCAGTTGTTGCAGCAACAGCAGCAGACTCCCCCCCTCCCCTCTCACTGCCTCGATGATCGCCACTTCCTCGCCATCACTCTAATCAGCCAAGGTGCTGAAGTTGTTGTGGGTCTTGAGTGGCTGCCTTTTCAGCTTGCATGCCGTTGCACTAGTTGACACCACTTTCCAAGGGGCTTCACGATCCCTGGGAACACTTCCGGTAGCCTCACACTTCTTCTCCGCCATAGCTAGTCTCAAGGCCAAATTTTCATCTTTGAGACACTGAATCTCCTGCTCCACACTCTCCAGTCTTTCTTGCAAAGCAAGACAAAGCTGGAGAGTATGGGAGGAGACAGCAGACTCATCAACAACAGCCATCACTAAGAAAGTTCACTAGGACCTCACTAAGGGTAAACCGGTACACTAGCGGTCACTGGGGACGTCCGCACTGGTCAAGGGTCAGAGGGCAACGAATGTCATATCTTGTTCCTGCTTTATATAACAGTTCAAAATCCGATTCGATCATCTTAAGTAGCATCAGACTTTCTTCAGAAGATTCCTGCTCGATGCTTTAGGACTTTCATTCACTTTCTTTAATATAGGAGTGACAGTTTATTATTGTTTAGAGTAACTTTAATTATACTTTCTTCTTGTTTGCATTAAATCATTTCAGTGATTTAATTAAGCTCTCTATCTTTTTCCTTGTATACATTATTAACGTAATTGTATGTTGTTGTGATCAGGCAGTATCAGAGATCATCAGCCTGTAGTAGTAGTGCATTTATACCGAGTTAGAGGATACCCCGCTATCGCAGATTTAACTCTGGAGGGTATAGGTGTTTTTTGTGCGCCGGCATTATAAGTTCGAGGGTTGGATCTAGTGTTACCGTTGTGGCTGTGTGCCTTTCTAGTCCAATGATTAAGAGCCCTTGTTTTATACGAGTCCCGTCGTAACAAATAATACATATATGGAGGTTAATTAAACACACATCGGTAACCTGTTATCTGTCTTTATAGTTAACCCCTTGAGGATTATGACGCTTTTGACAGTTTACTATGGCTATTACTAGACTATTTAATTAAGTAAAGGAGGGATCTGAGTGAGTCAATAGGTTAATTGCCATCGACTTACCCCTTTGATTGCTGGAGGTATTCCCTAAGCTGTATAACACCGTCTAATAATAGCCAAAATATACTGCTAAAATTCGTTATGAACCTCAAAGGGTTAAGCAAGGGAACATATAGCTATTTTAGTTGCTTTTAGATTGTCCTTTTGTACGGTACTAATGTAAAGTCAGCCAAATTCAATCCTCTGTTTACATTATAGTCTTATAAGTATGCTCTGGTACTAGAACAATTCATTGCATAATTGATTCTAATATACCTAGTAATATCTAAGATATTGATTACAATTTCCATAATTAATTTCATAATTAGAGAATACTGTACACATGGATATAGCATGAACAAAGGGTTCGAAGGTATAGGGAGAAAGTAGGTAGAGAGCAAGAATGGATAAAGGAATAACATAGGCAAGGACGGGGATCATTAATTCATTAACGACAGGAGGGCGGTTATACTGGGTCGCTATAGGGGGTAAGGAGTAGGGGGAAGAGGGAGGGGATGAGTGGAAAGGACGCAAAGGGCAGGGATTAGACCATAGAGTACATAATTATGACCAAGAGAGGAAAGAAGACGCCACAAATCTGTAAATAGGGATCCGCGCGCGTTCGAGAGATGGCAGCACGATCGCAAAGGACAATGGGAGGGGAGGGTCCCCACAAAGTCATTATATTGACTATCCTTGTTCCCCATTAATTCATAATAATCCCTACCTTGTACTAATAACGCTATTAATAATCAATTGAACGTTATCCAGAGACTCTGCAGACATGACATAGTTAAATAGACATAAGTAGAGGCTACTGTAAAGGCCAGTCATCATGTAATTGTCGTCATTATGAGGAGGTACAAAAGCAGACCTCCTCCAACACCCGCCATTGTTGATGTGAGATTCGGGAGTTGCCAACGTCAATGGTGGGACAAAATATCCCTAGATGTCATAAGTATAAATGTCCAGTTTTAGTGCTACTTTAAAAATTAACATCTACATAACATGTAACATAATAATATATATTCAAAATTACATTTTAATGTTGTGTTGCTTGAAGGCATACAGCTTGCATCATATATGAGAATGTTTTATAGTGTATATGTATACTTAATGTTTTCATCTTGCTTATATATATATAATTTATACTAAATAATTTACAAGTGTTTTTACCAACATTAATTAACTCTTAAATACTTTCCCTCTTTAATCTATTGCTCCCTCGTTTTGCGGATATTCCCATAACTTTGGTAACAGTGCAGAAAGTCAGCTGGCCAAGAATCTGGCAGGCGCGCAGACATCAAGGACTATCTATAATAAGGACAAGCCACCGAGGTGCTTTGGTTATTGTATCATACAACAGTGCTGCCACCAAATCCCTAGGACGCGCGGCAAACGTCACGCTTTTGCCTCTAGGTCATATGTACTCTATGGATTAGACAGGTTGATTGTAAACAATTGTAAACCGTGGTGGCTACTGAGAGAAAGACGTAGGCAACAAAATAGGAACAATTCTATTCGAATGATACAAAGATAATAGGGAGAGGGTGCGTTGTTTAGAGAGGAAAGGGCGAATGGGGGAAAGAGGGAAGGGTGCATGAAAGGGAGGGAGGAGGGGAGCCACATTAATAACAAGGTGATTAGGTAATGTAGTATATAGTGTACGAGGTGGGAGATATAAAAGCAGCATAGGTTGAGGGAAAGAAGATGCAGAGGAGGAACGGAGTTGGGAAGATCTGGGAACGGTAACATCCATGATTATGAACGGTTGAACCAGTTGTTGCCGGGCCTCGGTAGTGTTAACACAGGGTTGCACACGCCTCCGTTTTCTCTCCTTGTACAGGACCCTGACTGAAACTCCTCTGGGCTTTGATAGTTTCGAAGAGTCATGTAGAAAAATTCACGCAATTCAATTGAAACTGTATTGCGAACTATGATGAAACAAATATGAAGTGTTGATTTATTAGCCGAGGGAAATGTTTGGGAAATAAAAGTATCGAATTAGGTTTATATAGTTTGTGAAAGGTGGCCACGTGTACTGTCAATGCCTTCTGTATACAAGGCCTGCGCGACCATCTGTCACGTGACCTTCTACGTCACGAATATTAGGGGGTCGGGATCCTAAACCGCATTGGCAACTCGACAACTTGTCTAACTGGCAACTGTTCAGTAACTTATTTGCAGTGTGTTTGAACTGTTCCTGTGCTTTTGGTTTTCGTAGACATAGCCTATTCGTGAATATATAGACTTTTAACTCTATGAAATACTCTTAATACGATGCCCTATACGTGCTGTGTGCCTTAGTGCAAAGGAAACTATGATAATGGGCTTAAAGTGTGTGTAAAGACGAAAATATTTCAGCTCAGTGAACGAGAGCTATAAAACGAAAGGATTATACACCTAATCAGTACAGCAAAGTAAGTACATGTATTATTTTTATTGTCCCATGATTACATTTCCAAGTGTATTAACCTTTAGATAATATACTGAATATCAGATACTGAAGAAGAGGGTAAAAATTAACTGAGAATGTGGGTAAGCGCGAGTTGAACTAGGATCCAAATATGGCGACGGTCACGGTCAAGTGGCGGCCACAATAATGTCAAGGCCGCGGTATTTTTACACACCAAAAGCTTTATATACTCACATATACAAGTATCTGAATAATTTTTTAATAGTTGTTTTCTATTGCAAGAACGGTATTGGTTATAGTAATCGTAGTAGCCAGTTTATTATAATTTATATACCGGTACATTGAAATTAGCTACAGTAATATGAACTATAATAGTCCTCCCTTTTCTTGGTCAATTTTCTCTGATTCTCCTGGTTTTCTTATATTTACAACTTACGGTTTCTTAGCATATGTCATCCAGTATATGAATAATATTCTGGGTTAATAGCGCTTTTATTATTAGTATTATTATTATTATATATATATATATATATATATATATATATATACACAATCATCCTTTTACCCATACGGTACGTAGGAATATTAATTTAGGGTAATAGAAAAATAGCCATCAACCTTACGTTTAGCAACCATTTGTTGACCATATTTGTTTTGATATTGAAAAAATATTGCAGGGTGTCTGTAGTAGAGAAGATTACATACTTAGGCCTATTTTTATTTTTTTATTTTTTTTTGTGGTGGTAAATGGTACTTATATGAATCAATAGAAAATGTAACTGAGCAAAATTGAGCGCGATGATAATATATATATATATATATATATATATATAATGCCTATCAACACTATTTAAATCACGAACATATGCATTCAAACATATATGTAACATACACCACTCCCACCTATTTACAGGTGTGTGAACTACACTTCCATCCAGATGATATAGAGAGAGAGACTTCATACTTTGATGAGAGAACTGGAAGGACGCTTACGGCTAAATTAGGCAAAACAAGGATTTGTAAAGGAGCAGTTCCATCTAAGTTGTCTAACTGTGCATATAAGCTTACACTAAAGTCGTTGTCACCCTCAAATCTTGAAAAACAAAATGTAAATTTAGTTGTACAAATTTTCAATAAGTATACTATTAATGCATTACTAACTCTAGGAGAAAAACATAATTTGCCATGTTATGAAGATGTTGCAAAATACATACAAATAATCTATGTTTGGTGGACGGTAATGAATGTCAAATCTACATATAAAGGTATTCGTCTTAATAACAAATATGCTGCCCCATTGACTAATGATGAAACTTATTAAAATGCCCCAGAACGAGAAGCCCACCACAGAAGCCATGAACGAACACCACACAGAAACACCAAAGGAAAGGTCCACAGAACGAAAGGACCAGCTGACCGAGCCAGCCATTTCAGACAGCCCAAGCCGCAGGGCTAAACAGCTCCAGGACACACCCATTTACCTTTTCTAAAACCGACCATTTTCCACACCTCACGTACACTAACCCCTCGTGCCCTACACTTATTAACTACAAAGATGATGAACAGGAATATACATTCATATTAAAAACACCCATGCCTGTCCCGACGTTGAGCCAATGCCAACACATCAGACAGCCATAATTATATCTATGTATGTTCTTGCATCCGAGAAGTAGATGTTATATATCTTAGAAGTTAAAGCACCCACGCTGTCCCTAGATCTCTTATATCATTTTCCATGACGAGTATAGATATATGTAACCCGTGCTCAGTCGCCCCTTGCATTGCTCCTCTAGTAACTAAGTATTAATATTAACATTCCCTAACATCTTGTCTTGCCAGACTAAGCTTCTGAAGACCCATCGCCCCATAAATCTATGTATGCAACCCTTAGGTTAAGTATTTTTATCCGCCATTGTGTTCACCTTTTTCCATTTACTTTCCACAATTGTCATACGTCTTCCCCTTGCCTCCTTCGTATCCACAGTCCACACTACGCCAATTTACTTCGTGTCTTACACCTCTTACCCCAACCAGAGATTATATAAGATAACCTGGTTATCAGTATCTGTCATAAGTACCCCGAAACAATAACTAAGTACCCCTACGAACTGCCACTGTGGTTGGTATTTTATATTTAATAGAAAACGCAGTTCCCAGGGCCAACTAATAGTATCCATAACCCTCTGACTGATCACATAACTCTATCTTTTCCAGACTCATATACCACCCCATAGTTGCATTCCCCGGTAGCATTTGGCTAACGTATTCTACTGCCTTTTCAAACTTCCATATCAATTGTAGCCTAATGCCACCCCCACGCCCAGGGACCTTAGGGGCAAAATTTCCCTGTAGCCCTTGAACTCCCCCCCCCCTCTCATTAAGACACCCGCGCTTCTCGACTCTTGTCCGACCTAGCCTCTCTCTCATACCTCTTGAAGATCCTTGAATTGTCCGTTACTAACGCTCTCCAACCTTTTATATATATACTCCTATCCAGCCTACCTTCACTTAGTAGGCCAGAACAACATTAGAACTTTACTAGCCCCTTGCATGCCATCTATTCTCTTACAACACATTCACAACCCTGCACCCAATGGTCGTCGGTGCGAGGCTAGCCGCCCCGCCAGTAACTAACTTCTATTGTCATACTTCCAGATAAATGTGGCAGAGTTAGCAACCCAGTCTCCACCATATCCAGCAAACCCTACAATTAACAACCAGCCGAGTAAAACCAGCTAGCTCAGGCACCTTCGGTTTTGGTATTAAAGACACTCACATCTGTCTCATACACAGAGGGTTATTACAAACACTGGTGATATGGCAAGCCCCTAGCCACAGCCGCCGGACGACTATATCAGAGAGGGCGCCCAGCTCCCCCTTTTTGCCCACCCGAGGAGGGAGACCCCCACCCCCGCGGAGGTATACCTGGCCCCTGTTTTGACTTTCGAGTCATTGCCAGGTAGCACAGGAATTCTTCCTATCGATGAACTAACCATAAATGACTAACACCTTTACTAACCTCTATTAACTCACAATAAACCATTTACCTTTCTTGCATGCTCTGATCACTAAATTAGCACCTCAGCTATACCATAGAATGAAGATTGAACAATCTAGAGAGACGCTCCTATCACAGCTGTCCCCATCCTCCTCGCAAAGTAGATCCAGTCTCTCTCCCCTAATACGTCCAGTATAGCCAAAATAGTACCTCTTACTAAGGCTCAGTTATATGAAAATATAAAGGCTTCCTATCGCCCTGTGCCACAACTGTAAATATCATCTTACCTAGTCCCCATATCTATTGAGAGCTCAATTAAGTCCATAAGACTCGAGATCCCTACTGTCTACAGGGTCCAGAACCGAGCCTATAAATCTAACTCCCGCCCCCAGTCAAATCAGTTGAAAGCTAGACACCAACCAGGGGTCACTACCCTGCAGTTAATTTCTAGCTCTGCCCTTGTGTTGTTCCGGAGTGAGATCCCAGAACCGGCAGACTCCGTGGCAGATTTGGATAGAAGGACCTGCCCACGTATTGAAGAACTTCACACATATGGCCCCCCTGGACGGCCGCGGAACCAGTCGTTAGCCCCCAACATCATGGACGCAAGATAACCAGGACCAGACCCATCAGATACTACCCAAGATTCCCTTTAGCAGTACTACATATTACTGTGCTGTTTTAGATTCACTAATTAATATTTCTACGAAGTGGCTAAGACCTTGCCCAGTGTAATTCATACTTAACCATTCCATTTGGGACGTACTAAGCGATCAGTGCTCTTTAATTAACAGGCGACCTTGACTCTCGTAATTACTTTATTCAGATATTAAAACTCTAGTGATATCTAACGTTCGCCCACTGATTTGCGTTCTATGTATTTCTGAGACAAGGATATAAAACTTAGATCAGTACCCCCTGAGGTAACTAGAATTCCCGTGCTCTAAAAATACGTGTGTCTAATCTAGTCTGTGAACTACTACTTGTGCACCAGAGCTACCAGTAATAAATCTAACAGTGAATATGAATCTATAAGTAACATTGATGGTCTTCGGTATATAAACCTGTGAAATCAAAGCCAGTGATCAGAAGATTAATACCTGAACGTTGGAAGTGGGAGACTAGGCTCCATCCAGATCCACTTATGCTAGTGTTGTTCAATTCTATTATATTGTCTTACACAAGTATTCTGCAGTGGTATATCAATAAACGTGATCATGTAACTTGCTACCATGTGTTTCTTTGTGTTCTCTATTCCTCATATCTTGTATTGTGCATGCAGCTTTATATACCCAGTCAATTTAGAACTCACATTACCCAAGTTAAACCTGTAGAAAAACAGGGCATAACATTGGCGGCAGCGGTGGTTCTTGATTCGGATAAAAGGTTGCATTACACTGCAAGTTTGGAACAGTAGAAGCATGGCAACATCGCGAAATCTTCAGCCACTCGCACACATTCCCAAGTATGATGTAAACACATATGATATCACCAGTTACTTAGACATAATAAAGCCAGTGTACGATGTGGTACTTCATAATGACCGCGAAAAAATCGCCATGGCAATTTTGCATGTTGTACAGTTGGGAGAAGCCGTTTCCCAACTTGTTGATAAGCTTACTTTTAAAGAATTTATTCACCAAATGGTGAAACAGAATACGCCAGAGAGTACCTGGAACCAGTTTCGATCCTTCGTGATCCGGACTTTAGATCCACTTTTGGGTTCCCCCGTCGCCCCCAAAATAATAAAAGTCGACGAGATCAAGTATGAAGGGGATATAAATGTGACCCTCATACAACTCTACAGATACGTGAGGACCACGTATAGCTATGAAGATTACGACCAACAAAATGAACTCTTATTCACCGCATTGTTAAACATCCTCCCACCCCACATCACCGCCCATCTCGACCCGTATGGCCTATTCGAAGAACATATGCTCGCCATCAGAGAAGAATGCCTACGCAGTTCGATGAATCCCCTATCCAACCTTTTAGCCCCTATCCAAGACTCCGTGCACCCTTCCAAAATGACTTCCGGTGAAAGTCCAACTCCAGTGAACTCTCCCCCCACCAACCCTCAGCAGCCCCCCCAACAAGAGCCGTATTCTAGCTATGCCTACCTATGTAGGCCTACCACAACATATTTTCCACATGACCCCAGAAATGTTCAGCTATCCCCCCACCAACAAAATTTCCCTTGTGACAGTTTACCGACCTCTCCCACACCAACCCTCAGCAGCCCCCCCAACAAGAGCCGTATTCTAGCTATGCCTACCTATGTAGACCTACCACAACATATTTTCCACATGACCCCAGAAATGTTCAGCTATCCCCCCACCAACAAAATTTCCCTTGTGACAGTTTACCGACCTCTCCTCCCACCAACCCTCAGCAGCCCCCCCAACAAGAGCCGTATTCTAGCTATGCCTACCTATGTAGGCCTACCACAACATATTTTCCACATGACCCCAGAAATGTTCAGCTATCCCCCCACCAACAAAAATTCCCTTGTGACAGTTTTCCGTCGGTAGCTTGTGACAGTTTTCAGTCAGTAGCTCCCTTCCACCCCCCACACAATTCACACCCCTAGAAAACTTCGAAACCCCACAATTGACTCGCCCTCTCATTTCAAACAAACTCACCAGTCCCAGAGAACCTCTAACCAGACCGAGACTGCCACCAAGAAAATTCCCCAAACTCGTCCTGTTAATGTCAAACAAACCCACCAACCCCAGATAACCGCTAACCAGACCGTGACTGCCACCAAGAAAATTCCCAAAATTCGTCCTATTAACAACCCCAAACCTATACATCAGTCCTCTACCAATAACCCCTGTTCTACACATAACTCTTCCCCCACCAACCCGCCGCAGTCCCCCCAACAAATCCCGTTTCCTAACTCGCTCACCTCTCACCACCCTGACCCTCCCACACGCGCCGTAAACCCTCCCCTCACGCGTGACGACCTAGGGACCCAACTATGTTCCCCCCCTTCCCCCAGAAATACTCAGCTATTCCCCCACCAACAAAATCTCCCTTGTGACAGTTTTCCGTCAGTAGCTCCCTTCCACCCCCCCACAATTCACACCCCTAATAAACTTCAAAACCCCACACTTGACTCACCCCCTCATGACAGACAAACCCACCAACCCCAGATAACCTCTAAGCAAACCGTCACTGCCACCGACACACCCCACCACTCTGATCCTCCCACACGCGCCGTTAAACCCCCTCACGCGTGACCCCCACCAAAGTGATTCCCCCTCCCTCATGCGTACCGAACACCTGCTCACCAGTCGGTCCCCCACCATCATGAGCCCAGCTAAACTATCAACCTCCCCCTCTTCACCGTTACCCCACCCGCCCCAAATTCCCCCCACAAAGATCCCGCTCGACGAAATACCACTCCCATCCCAATCCAACCACAAAACTTTTTCCACCTTGGCTAAACCCCAAAATACTCTCCCTCTCGCCCCAAACAAAATAATCAACCTCTCAACTTCAACCACTCCTCGAAATCCCATCCATGTCTCTCCCGGAAATAAAATCACTCTAAATTCAACCCCTCTCAAACCACAACCCTGCCTGCCCAGACCCCCCCCACCATCTCCCTATCAAATCCCCACACCCCAAACCTCCAAACCACCTGATCATAGTAAACTCTCAACCTTCAGCCTTACTCACCCTTCCCCAAACCCCACTCACGACCACAACTCTCTACACAATTCAACCCCTCCCCAGCACCAACCTCTTCCGCAACAACAACCCCGACTCGACCTGCCCATTTCATCTTTAAAACCCCCCTATCACTACCCCCGACCGAAACCACTTAGACCCCCCCTCCAAAACTGGCCCCGGGCCAGCTCGCCCCAGACCCACATTCCTAACGACAAGAACTAACGGTATACCCACCCCGCCCTTCCAAAGTGAAAGTGAACCACCACCCCCTATTACCAGACCGTCACCCAGACAAACGGCGACCCTAAATACCCTCCCCCCCCTGATGATGAGGATATTATTGTACTAAATTGTTTCGAATGTTTTCAATTCCTAAGCGATTGGGCATGATTCTATAAATTTACATGTTTTCCATATACTGTATATATTATTTTTTCCTTAGTCATACTACTTTTCTTGTTACCTACACTTTTCTGACTATCTTTTAAATTTGCTTTATACATTGTTAAACACTTTACCTCTTCTTAATTTCCTGTGTTCTTAATTATCTGTCCTTTCTTAACTTTACATGTTTTCCATATACTGTATATAGTATTTTTTTTCCCTTAGTCATAATACTTTTCTTGTTAATCTACACTTTTCTGACTATCTTTTAAATTTGCTTTATACATTGTTAAACACTTTACCTCTTCTTAATTTCCTGTGTTCTTAATTATCTGCCCTTTCTTAAATTTACATGTTTTCCATATACTGTATATACTATATTTTTTTTCCTTAGTCCTACTACTTTTCTTGTTACCTACACTTTTCTGACTATCTTTTAAATTTGCTTTATACATTGTTAAACACTTTACCTCTTCTTAATTTCCTGTGTTCTTAAGTATCTGTCCTTTCTTAAATTTACATGTTTTCCATATACTGTATATATTATTTTTTTTCCCTTAGTCATACTACTTTTCTTGTTAACCTACACTTTTCTGACTATGCTTCTTTTTACTTCACCCTTGAGGCTCGAGGACGAGCCTATAATGAAGGAGAGGGAAGTAAAATGCCCCAGAACGAGAAGCCCACCACAGAAGCCATGAACGAACACCACACAGAAACACCAAAGGAAAGGTCCACAGAACGAAAGGACCAGCTGACCGAGCCAGCCATTTCAGACAGCCCAAGCCGCAGGGCTAAACAGCTCCAGGACACACCCATTTACCTTTTCTAAAACCGACCATTTTCCACACCTCACGTACACTAACCCCCTCGTGCCCTACACTTTTTAACTACAAAGATGATGAACAGGAATATACATTCATATTAAAAACACCCATGCCTGTCCCGACGTTGAGCCAATGCCAACACATCAGACAGCCATAATTATATCTATGTATGTTCTTGCATCCGAGAAGTAGATGTTATATATCTTAGAAGTTAAAGCACCCACGCTGTCCCTAGATCTCTTATATCATTTTCCATGACGAGTATAGATATATGTAACCCGTGCTCAGTCGCCCCTTGCATTGCTCCTCTAGTAACTAAGTATTAATATTAACATTCCCTAACATCTTGTCTTGCCAGACTAAGCTTCTGAAGACCCATCGCCCCATAAATCTATGTATGCAACCCTTAGGTTAAGTATTTTTATCCGCCATTGTGTTCACCTTTTTCCATTTACTTTCCACAATTGTCATACGTCTTCCCCTTGCTCCTTCGTATCCACAGTCCACACTACGCCAATTTACTTCGTGTCTTACACCTCTTACCCCAACCAGAGATTATATAAGATAACCTGGTTATCAGTATCTGTCATAAGTACCCCGAAACAATAACTAAGTACCCCTACGAACTGCCACTGTGGTTGGTATTTTATATTTAATAGAAAACGCAGTTCCCAGGGCCAACTAATAGTATCCATAACCCTCTGACTGATCACATAACTCTATCTTTTCCAGACTCATATACCACCCCATAGTTGCATTCCCCGGTAGCATTTGGCTAACGTATTCTACTGCCTTTTCAAACTTCCATATCAATTGTAGCCTAATGCCACCCCCACGCCCAGGGACCTTAGGGGCAAAATTTCCCTGTAGCCCTTGAACTCTCCCCCCCCCTCTCATTAAGACACCCGCGCTTCTCGACTCTTGTCCGACCTAGCCTCTCTCTCATACCTCTTGAAGATCCTTGAATTGTCCGTTACTAACGCTCTCCAACCTTTTATATATATACTCCTATCCAGCCTACCTTCACTTAGTAGGCCAGAACAACATTAGAACTTTACTAGCCCCTTGCATGCCATCTATTCTCTTACAACACATTCACAACCCTGCACCCAATGGTCGTCGGTGCGAGGCTAGCCGCCCCGCCAGTAACTAACTTCTATTGTCATACTTCCAGATAAATGTGGCAGAGTTAGCAACCCAGTCTCCACCATATCCAGCAAACCCTACAATTAACAACCAGCCGAGTAAAACCAGCTAGCTCAGGCACCTTCGGTTTTGGTAGTAAAGACACCCTCATCTGTCTCATACACAGAGGGTTATTACAAACACTGGTGATATGGCAAGCCCCTAGCCACAGCCGCCGGACGACTATATCAGAGAGGGCGCCCAGCTCCCCCTTTTTGCCCACCCGAGGAGGGAGACCCCCACCCCCGCGGAGGTATACCTGGCCCCTGTTTTGACTTTCGAGTCATTGCCAGGTAGCACAGGAATTCTTCCTATCGATGAACTAACCATAAATGACTAACACCTTTACTAACCTCTATTAACTCACAATAAACCATTTACCTTTCTTGCATGCTCTGATCACTAAATTAGCACCTCAGCTATACCATAGAATGAAGATTGAACAATCTAGAGAGACGCTCCTATCACAGCTGTCCCCATCCTCCTCGCAAAGTAGATCCAGTCTCTCTCCCCTAAATACGTCCAGTATAGCCAAAATAGTACCTCTTACTAAGGCTCAGTTATATGAAAATATAAAGGCTTCCTATCGCCCTGTGCCACAACTGTAAATATCATCTTACCTAGTCCCCATATCTATTGAGAGCTCAATTAAGTCCATAAGACTCGAGATCCCTACTGTCTACAGGGTCCAGAACCGAGCCTATAAATCTAACTCCCGCCCCCAGTCAAATCAGTTGAAAGCTAGACACCAACCAGGGGTCACTACCCTGCAGTTAATTTCTAGCTCTGCCCTTGTGTTGTTCCGGAGTGAGATCCCAGAACCGGCAGACTCCGTGGCAGATTTGGATAGAAGGACCTGCCCACATATTGAAGAACTTCACACATATGGCCCCCCTGGACGGCCGCGGAACCAGTCGTTAGCCCCCAACATCATGGACGCAAGATAACCAGGACCAGACCCATCAGATACTACCCAAGATTCCCTTTAGCAGTACTACATATTACTGTGCTGTTTTAGATTCACTAATTAATATTTCTACGAAGTGGCTAAGACCTTGCCCAGTGTAATTCATACTTAACCATTCCATTTGGGACGTACTAAGCGATCAGTGCTCTTTAATTAACAGGCGACCTTGACTCTCGTAATTACTTTATTCAGATATTAAAACTCTAGTGATATCTAACGTTCGCCCACTGATTTGCGTTCTATGTATTTCTGAGACAAGGATATAAAACTTAGATCAGTACCCCCTGAGGTAACTAGAATTCCCGTGCTCTAAAAATACGTGTGTCTAATCTAGTCTGTGAACTACTACTTGTGCACCAGAGCTACCAGTAATAAATCTAACAGTGAATATGAATCTATAAGTAACATTGATGGTCTTCGGTATATAAACCTGTGAAATCAAAGCCAGTGATCAGAAGATTAATACCTGAACGTTGGAAGTGGGAGACTAGGCTCCATCCAGATCCACTTATGCTAGTGTTGTTCAATTCTATTATATTGTCTTACACAAGTATTCTGCAGTGGTATATCAATAAACGTGATCATGTAACTTGCTACCATGTGTTTCTTTGTGTTCTCTATTCCTCATATCTTGTATTGTGCATGCAGCTTTATATACCCAGTCAATTTAGAACTCACATTACCCAAGTTAAACCTGTAGAAAAACAGGGCATAACACTTATGAAAAATATATGTTCTTGCATTACTTTCTCAATTGGTTAAATCTTTGGGATGGCATGACAGAAGTAGCTGGAAAACTGACCAATGAAAAATGTACTGCTCTCAAACATACAACCACTGCAATATTACATATAACAGATTATTGTATAGGCGAACTTAAAATGAAGTACATATTGCCAGGAAAATTTCAAACGGATCAACTGGAGGCGAGGTTCGGCAAATATCGGCAGCTTGCAGGTTGCAATTATAACATATCTGTTCGGCAAGTGTTTGAGTGTGAAAACAAATTGAGGATGATGTCAGTACTGAGGATACCGTTCCATAACCAGAGTGTTGATTTAAAAGATTTTGAAGAGGAAAAGTGGGAGAAAATGGAAAATAATGATTTGCTACACATGCATAGGTTTGATATAGAGGTAACGGATGATGATATTGAGAAATGTATGGATTATCTCCAAGTTATAACCTATCTTGCTGGTTACTGTTGCCTTGCTAAATAATTTTTGTACTAAAGAAAACGACTTCATAATCAAAACAAATTGTCAGGGAAAAAGAGGAAGCTTCAGACTTTGACATAGGCTAAAGGCTGAGTCACATGTGCGTGTGTTTCTGGCAATTTTCCATGGCCAAGCTCTTTCTATTGACATTCAGGGCTTTTCGAAATTACTAAGAAAGGCTAGATTTAATGTAGATTATCTTAGGTGGCTTATTTCTTCTAATACTGTATATATAAAGCAATCATATCTTAATTGCTCCAAACAATTTCTGAATAAATAGCTCATGTGACGCCACCTTAAGTGATGCAATATCATGAATGTAACGAGTTGCGGTGGAGGGTGGATTGATGTGGTTGTGATTGAAGTGGGTGAAAGAGTTAAGTGGATTTAAATTATAGTTAAGGTGGAGAGTTAGAAGTAAAACTTGATGAGAGTTTGTGTGAGAAGAAAAGTGGGCGATTGAACTGTATATGTAAAGAGTTGATGATATTTATGGCGATATTCATGTAAATAAAATTTGGAAATAGTGTCTATTTTGTGACTTTTTATCCGCTCTTGCAGTATGCTTAGCTTAATGAAATGGACATGATTTAAAAATATTTATCCAGTTTATATTCATAGCCTACTTCCCACATAAGTGATGAGTATATTTATGTCAATTAAGTTGGAAATCATATTTATTTTATCGAATTAGATATCCGATCTTGCATTATGCATAGCTTAATGAAATGGGAATGATTTTATAATATATATTTTATTAATATTCATAACTAGCTAGTTTTCAAATAAATTATACGTATGTGAGGGGCAAATGCAAGTCAGAAATGTCTACTGTAAAAGGGACTCACTTAGTGAGTTTCAG
The DNA here is from genome assembly GCA_032716605.1 of Paralithodes platypus. Taxonomy (NCBI): domain Eukaryota; kingdom Metazoa; phylum Arthropoda; class Malacostraca; order Decapoda; family Lithodidae; genus Paralithodes; species Paralithodes platypus. The sequence goes on from CM064516.1 coordinate 1,643,553, forward strand.
GGAAAGTCTTGGGTTGAGAGTGGTGGTAAGCGAGAGTTGGGAGAGCGGCTCAGAGCGCGGGGAGACGGTCTACCTAAAGCTGTGACGTCACGGACCTATCGCTCAGGCCATGTATAGAGAAGGCATTGGTACTGTACAGCATAACGTGTGTCAGCCGACTGCTTTGGCTGACTGATTATTTTTTTTGTTTTCTTTTTTTAGTAATGCAGTACTTTTCAGTAATTTTAAAACAACAGGAATGCATAGGAGTGTATTGTCTGTGAAGTAAATTGTAGCTTTGAACTTCCTTATGAAATCATCGAGTGAAAAAATGATAGAAGTGAACATAGGACTATACTGTATACACTATTAATACCAATGATAGAAGTGAACATAGGACTATACTGTATACACTATTAATACCAATGATAGAAGTGAACATAGGACTATACTGTATACACTATTAATACCAATGATAGAAGTGAACATAGGACTATACTGTATACACTATTAATACCAATGATAGAAGTGAACATAGGACTATACTGTATACACTATTAATACCAATGATAGAAGTGAACATAGGACTATACTGTATACACTATTAATACCAATGATAGAAGTGAACATAGGACTATACTGTATACACTATTAATACCAATGATAGAAGTGAACATAGGACTATACTGTATACACTATTAATACCAATGATAGAAGTGAACATAGGACTATACTGTATACACTATTAATACCAATGATAGAAGTGAACATAGGACTATACTGTATACACTATTAATACCAATCGAACACTTGTGAATGTGCGAACCTAAAATTATAAGTGATCAAAATCATTCCTAACCAAGAATATAATATTATTATATAACACCTACGTTTAAACAAATAATAATGTCATTATTTACCTAAACCACCTGTTTAATTGTTTAGTAAATATCCTTGAACTTGCATTTAGGACTATACATTTCATATTTCCTACCTCTCCGTGCATGATTATCCTTAATCGACCCCTTACCTCCCTCACCACCTCTACTACCCCACCATCCACCTTTCCGCCACTTCCGCTCCCTCAACTTTGTTTTCTCTCCCACCACCCCTACCTCCCCTCCACCTGTTGAGCCGCGGGGAACTTGACTTGATAGTTAGTCTGGGATTAAAGCCTTTAGATACGTGCTCCAATTCAGGGCTGCCGTTTGGTAGTGCATCGTCTGCTAGCTCGGAAGAAACATGGCGTCGATGACGTCAAAGGAATATTATGACGTAACTCCGGAATTTTTCCGATTTTCCTTAACAGGACGGTGTATGATGTTTAATAAATAATACAATGATAATAAATACGTGTGGAGGTGTTTTTATTTATTCCTTTCATTATCACAAATGTTTAATGAACATAATGATGAGTCACGCTGATGTAGCAAAAGTAATATCAATAGGTTCTGTGGTCCTGACTGTCATTCCCAGCTTCGCACCTGTTTGATATGGTAGTGTACCATCGCCTGTGCCTTACGAGCTAAGGGCTGGATAATTTACTCTTCACTATATAGTGTCATATGGTAAATCTTGTGGTGTTTGTTGGTTTAATATCAGGTGTCTGTTGCGAATTATTTGTCATGTTTTATCACACTAGTGTGCCCTTTAATGGGTACGTTTTCAATGTATTGATAAATAGTAACGGTACATTTTCTGTTTTAAGATGAATAGGGATAGCATTTAAGATTTTTGGTTTTGCAAGGCAGCCTAGTGCCACTTTTAAACAAATAGATGCGACGAAACTACGCCGATTTGCGTTTTATAAATTTTACCATAGATAATTAAGATGTTTGAGTTTGTTGCGTTCGTGTGTGTGTGTTTTTTTTTTTTTTTTTTTTTTGGTGTGTGCTAGGTGTTTTAGGTCGATTGTGGTGATGTGATGAATACCCCCAATATTAGCAGCGATTGTTGTCAGAGCGCGTCTTGTTTGTTTACATTCGGAAGCGACGACCGACGACTCCCTGGCGTTGGAGCTGAAGAAGCGACCCTAGTTTCATGGTTTGTGTTATTTATATATATATTTATTTATTTTCAATCGTATTATATTTATATAATAAGTTCCTTCTGTTGGCTGGTAAACTCTATCAACCCAAACATTAGATACAAGATAAACCCTCACCTAACACCTAGTATGTGTTTCTAGTACCCAGTACGTGGTATACAAGACTAACCCTCACATAACACCTACTAGTATGTGTTCCTAGTACCCAGTACGTGGTATACAAGGCTAACCCTCTCCTAACAACTAGTATGTGTTCCTAGTAACCAGTATGTGGGATACAATACTAACCTTCACCTAACACCTAGTATGTGTCCCTAGTACCCAGTAACTGGGATACAATACTAACCCTTACCTACCATGTAGTAAGTGTTCCTACTCCTAGTGCCTAGTTTATTCCATACTTATCACCTGATTCCTTAATCATTAACCTAACCAAACAATCTAACCTAACATAGACCTAGTACACTGGATAGATGACTAACCCTCACCTAACACAAAGTATGTGTCCCTAGTACCTATTTCGAAAGGGTCCCGTATTATTGACATTGGGGGTTAAGGACAAGAACGAAAACAAAACTATATTAACAATAATAAATAAATAACAAATATATATAACATACACACACATACACACTCGTGAAAGTAAATAGGTCGCTTCGTCCGCTCCGGCCCTGGTCGCTTTTGAATGTAAACAAACACAGAGCGCTCTGACTACAATCACCGCTAATATTGGGGGTGTTCATCACAGCAACACAATCGACCTAGAAAATTTAATACAAACACAAAAAACACACGAACACAACAAACCCAAACGTCTCAACTATCTATGGTAAAATCTATAAAACGCAAATCGCCGTAGTTTCATCGCATCGATTTTTTGAAAGTGGTGCTAGGCTCCCTTGCAAATATTTATGTACGGTAATATAGCCTACACTATTGTTAGCTGTTTATTAGTAAACAACAGTATACTCAGGAAGTATTGGTTCTATTTGCCTACAATCCTGTATTTACATGGAATGTCATCTGAATCTCTATGCATGTTCTAAATACATTTACTGTGATATGCCGAATATCACGTGTGGTATGCAATTTGTGTTGCATATACTGAGTTATAATGAAGTTACCCCCTTGGTACATTTTCTACAATCATAAATCACAACTAAATGAGAAAACGTACATAATCATACGTCATGGAGGAATGTGACGTCATCATTCAAGGTGGAAAATCGGCAACACTGGCTCCAAGACGTGATAACTTTGGACCCTGGTGGGTGCAAGTGGACCCTGGTCGGCCTCTCTTCCCTCAGACTACGGGATGAGCCAGGCAGGGTTTGTTTACCTGGCCAACCTCCTGCTGGCGGCGCTCACACAGGCGGAGATCCAGAGTTATAGTCAGTACTGTTGATTTACAAGGAAGATTTTGAGTTGTTAGCATGTGTGTGTTTTATATTACTTACCTGAATGTTGAGGTTTTGAGGAAGTGTTTGTTGTATTTATGAAGGCTTGAGGGTGTGTTGGTTGCTGTTGTTGTTGTCGTTCCCTAGGCTGCCTGGGCGTACAGTCCCGAGCCCCTAAGAAAGGCCATGGCCGAGATCGGGATTTCCCACAGGGCTCTCAAGGAGTGTAGATTATGTTGGTGGCGTATGAGATTGTGTGGAATGCAGTCTTTTATGATGTGTTTAATAGTATAGGGTGCTGTGTTACATCTTGGACAGGCGTCACCGACGGAGTCATCCAGTCTCTTCTGATAGCTCAGTAGAGCTGGATGGTGCCCACATCTCATTCTGGCAAGGTTGTTGTGCGATAACCATGGGGGACGGACGTACTTCCCAGCCATCCTCCGACCTTCCTCGTCCTTGACCTCAACCTTCTCCTATTTCACCCACCTTCATCATTTCATTAACCCTTTGCCTGCAGAAGACATTCCCGAATGCCATGGCAATTTACAGCAATTTACAGGCTTTTAAAGCCTCTTAAAGCCTGTAGAATCGAGTGTGAGGAAGCGGGAGCGCGACAGGCCACACGTCCTATTCCCAGCCAGGCGGCCGCGGCTCTGAGGGCTCTGAGTCAGAGTCTCGCGTGATATACAATCCTGCCAAAGGCAAATTTAGCGCGACATTAGCGATAATTACTAATTTTAGCGAATGTCTATGGTAGCGCTGTGGGTGAACGCCGCAAGCTACGAATCTCGTTTTGGTGTAATTTTGAAGCTATTTTCTTCTAGTTTTGGCTGAATAAATTGAATTTCATTTGACACTTGCCTAATCAATCAGGATTGCCTGAATGTGCCCTAATATGGCGGAAATATGCCCACAGCTTAAGTATTAACAACTTAAGTATTATTATTGTTTGATGACAGTTTTTTTAATTATTTTTTATGGTATAAATAAAATTAGCCCTAGCTACAGGATCCGAGACGGCCAGCTGTTGTTGTGGCGCCCAGCTTGTCGTCTGTTCGACTTGTTTTATTATGCTGGTTTGTTTCATTTGATTTGTAATAACAGCATAGTTATATGCTATTGTGTTTTTATTGTTTTGTTTTTTAAATATCACCCGGTAGTTACCAAACAATAATACTACAGGGGGCTAAATATTACCCTTGTGCCTGTGATTGCCCCAAACATGAAAATGTACACCCCACACAATATAACATACACATTGACAATTACTCCATATATTCTACATTATTTTCCTACTTTACATCATAGACAACAGTTAACACAATGGCTGTAAACGCATTCACTTATCAAACTCACTTCTATCAGACACATACATATACAGAAACACATACACGTATCTCCTGGGTAACCTAGGCAATACCCCGGGGCTAAGTAATATAGTTAATTTTAATAATAGTGTTATGCCAAAACCCGAGACACTATGCGGCTCAAATACCCAAGTGCCCCCCCTCCAACTAGAAAGCCTTTTAGGAAAAATGCGGCTGTCCTCCCATTAGCCAAAATCAAAACAGACCCCCTGCAAAACCCCCCACGCACACAGCCGGTCTGTAACTGGCCAACCAAAGCAGCACCTCCCACCAATCAGGATACCATGACGCTCTCCCTTGTGATTGGTCCCTGGAAGGACGTCCTGCGACGTACCAGAAGGGCTCTAATATTACCCTTCTCCGTACCCCTGTCGCCGGAGCAGCAGGGGCCTATGTCAACAGTGAGAAGGGCTAAGGCCGCCCTTTTTCCCTGCAGCAAAAAAGGACCGAGGAAGGACTAAAAAGTTAATAGGTGCTCAGATCAGGGTAGGGAAAGTATCTCACCTTTCCTCCTGAGTCTGAGTTTTCTAATACCTCTATAGGTGCTCCAATGCCCAAAGATTCAGTATGGCTGGAAACTATTTGTCAGGAGTATTTAAGCTCTCCTCGATAGGGTTTAGGTCAGAAGTACTTAAGATCTCCTAGTAAGGTGTTATGTAAGGAGTATTTTAATATCTCTCAGTACCTCTGTCAGCCTCACTGCAGAAGTTTTCCGTGGTCTGTCTATCTGCCCCCCTTTAACGTAATTTTATATTCAACCAGTTGCCTTTATGTTAAACCCTTAACACACTACCTATAAAGTAAATAGTAATCTATAAGTAGACTGTTGTGTATTCGTCCGGCCACTCAGCTGCCAAACCTCTATCTTAGCTATAGATGACCAAGCTCTATCCTACACACACACTACATTAGAGTCAAGCTATTCTCCCCAAGCTTAAGTGCTCATCATAAGAGCCTCATTTATTATCGCTTATGTTTTGTAATGTATGTCCTATTTATTTATATGTCCATTGACCCATTACTTATATTAGTACACTCGACTCCAACTAGCTATCCTCTGCAAGCTTAAATACTTATCATAAGAATTTCATTTAATATAACTTATGTCTCACATTGTATGTCCTAAGTATTGATGTGTTTAATACCTGTTGCTTAGACTAACGCATTTGAATTCAACTAGCTATTTTCCCGACTTAATTAATAGTCATAGGAGTCTCATTTAATATCATTCACGTTTCACAGTGTATGTCCTAAGTGGTGACCGGTCAACTCAACAATTAGATCATTTCAACCAGTAGCTCTCAACCAGTACCAAATCAACCAATATGGTTAGGTTAGGTTAGGTTAGGTTAAGTTAGGTTAGTACTATATTTTGGCACTGGTTTGGTTGGTCTGGATTAATTTGGCACTGGTTCAGAGCTACTGGTTGAAATGGTCTACTGGTTGAGATGACATGGAACCGATAGGAGGCATTTAATATAATTTACATCTCACCGTGTATGTTCTAATTATACACATGTCCACTGACCGATTACTGATATTAATACATTTGACTCCCGCTAGTTGTATACTTAACCCGAGAACGGCGAGAAGACTCTTAAGAGGTTTTGGTGGTGAAAGGCGACAAACCTCTTAAATCCAAGGCCTAAAAAAACACTTTTAAAAGGCCCCAGTATAGGGGAGGTGTGGCAGAGTGGTCTTGCCACTGGACTGGTAATCCAATGGACCCGGGTTTGAATCCCAATATGTCAATAGGAAGATATTATTGGGATGGAGTTTGTGCTGTACCTAGTTTCAGTGCATTACCACAGCACACCGAAATGCCAAAACAAAATACCCTCATTGTTCCCTGATTAAATAGCACTGTATGAATATTCCCATATTCAAAATATGCTACAGGGGGGCAATGCCTAGTGAGTTAATTGCTCAATAGGTGGCGTTCTGAGAGTGAGGGTTCGAGCCTGGGGAGTGAGACTGTGAAGCGCAGAGGCGAAGCAGCTTCAGAGATGGAGTTGGGTTCGAGCCGTAAATAGGTGCTTCACATGTCTCACTCCCTAGACTGGAACAAGACCTCACGGACCTCACCGTGTTCAGCGGGTAGAGTGTAAAGGCTATCAGCCTATGCCCGAGAGGGAGTACTGTAGTTGGAATATAGAACAAAATAATAAAAATAAAAATAATACAAAGGAATATGTGATTAAGTGAGATAATTCCCCTCCATACATCCTATAATTCCTCCACTTGTGTCAAAACCACCTCCTTCCCCCCCTTTCTCCCCACCTTCAATTATCACCTATTTTTTCTCTTATTCCCTTGTTTCTCAGTTTATTTATTGCGCCAATCTCTCCAACCCGGTTCCAAGGTGTTCTCCTGCAGGGAGGTGCAATGCAGACATCAAAACTTAAGCTTTTAAAACACTAGTTCGACCACACATTGAACACTATGACACCGTCTGGTATCCACACACTCACAACAACATCAATAAATTAGAAGCCATACAAAATAAAGCGGCAAGATGGATCAGACGTGATTACAGACACACTACATCAGTCACTTTGCTTAACCCTTGTCTAGCGGGGGGTTTTGGGCTTATTTGGGCATATTCAGGCCCTCCTGCATGATAAATCAAGTAGCTGCATGAAAACAAAATTATTTAGCAAAAAACTAAGCGCTAAAAGCTTCAAAATGAGACCAGAACGAGCTACGTAGCACTCGTGGTTCTCATACAGTGATACCAGTAACATGGGAGTTTAGCGTATAGCGGCATATTTTTCCCAGCTATGCTCACTACTGGCTACACTGCCGGCCTCTCGAAAACACAGGGAACATGAGTTAATGGGCGGCGGTAAGCCCTGGGAGTCGGCTGTCTGGCCCGCTGTGCTCCCGGCCATTTGCACTCGATTTTAACCCTTTAAAAGCCTTAATACTGCTCCTAACTTGCTGCAAATTGGAACCGTACTTAAGTCCGACCCCGATCTTTAAGGGTTAAAGAAGACATGAAATTAGACACACTTGTAACAAGAAGACAAATACCAAGACAGCAAACGCTATATAAAATCACAAACAATCTAATAGACATAGATAAAGACACATATTTACACCCTAAAAATATACGATCCACAAGAGGCAGCCACAACCAAAAATACCACACATACAAAGGGGTACAAAGGAAATCAAGCAACAACAGGTCTAGTGACCCTTCTAGGCTGCTTGTCCTCCAAAACACTGAGGATCAAGTGTCCAAACAGTGGTTTAGAGTGGGTAAGGGAACATTGGAAAGGGAACTACTGCCCTGGAACTAATGTCCGTGGCAGGATTAGGAAGTTAGTAGGGGACAGATGGGTTAGTAACTAAGGGGGGGATAAAATAATGTTATTCATTTACAAACGCAGTCAGTCGCGGGTTTGATGCAAGATATTTGTCTAAGCGGAGTTTAAATGAATCAACGGTGCTGCAGTCTATAACGTCTCGGGGAAGCCCATTCCACAAGTTGACAACTCGATTGAAGAAGAAATTCTTAGATTCGTGTGAGTTAAAAGATTTACCAATAATTTTGAAACCGTTTCCCCGTGTGTAATTAGATTGGTCGATAGTGAAGTACTTACTACAGTTCATATTGTCGATGCCTTTGATGATTTTGAACACTTGAATTAAGTCACCTCTTAATCTGCGCTGGGTTAAAGGAAATAGATTGAATTCTCTAAGACGCTCTTCGTATGGTTTGTTCTTTAGGCTAGGTATCATTTTGGTAACTCTACGTTGAACTCGTTCTAGCTTGTTTATATCTTTTTGGTAATAAGGGCACCAGGATTGAACGCAGTATTCCAGAAGAGGGCAGACTAAGGAATTGTAAAGGGTTAGGATAACTTCTTTGGATTTATGCTCAAATGACCTGCCTATAAAGCCAATTATTTTGTTTACCTTCTTAACAACTTCTGAACATTGTTGACTCGGTTTTAGGTTACTCGATATTGTTACTCCCAGATCGGTTTCTCTGTTTACATTCTTAAGCTGAGTGCCATTCATTGAATAGTTTGCTTTCTCATTTAGGTATCCGATATATAGTACTTTACATTTATCCGCATTGAAACTCATTTGCCAAATTTGGGCCCAACATGACAATTTATCTAGATTGTGTTGCATATCGTCAACTTGTTCTTTTAAGAATATGCTATTTGCAATTTTTGTATCGTCAGCAAATTTTGAGATTGTACAGGTGAGACCCTCATCTATGTCGTTGATGTAAATTAGAAAGATAATTGGTCCTAGTACCGATCCCTGGGGTACCCCGCTACTTACATTGGTCCATTTAGATGCCTTACCGTTTATGACTACTCTTTGCTTTCTGTCGCTGAGCCAATTTTGTATCCATTTCAACACACCGTCTTGTATTCCATTCGCTTTTAGTTTTAGCAGTAAACGTTTGTGGGGAACTTTGTCAAAGGCCTTTTGAAAATCAAGGTATATAATATCTACAGCTTTACTCTCATAGTAGAGGTTGAGGATATCGTGGAAGAAGTCTAAGAGGTTTGTTAAACAGGAACGTTTTTTACGAAAGCCGTGTTGAGTATCTTTAAGTAAGTTATTTGCCTCTAAGTGATTTACGAGTCTGTCTCTTATGACCGTTTCTAGCATTTTACATACAATTGAGGTTAAGCTAATTGGACGATAGTTACTGGGTAGGGATTTGCTGCCTTTTTTTAATATCGGTGTTACGTTAGCTAGCTTCCACTGATCAGGCATAGTCCCAGACGGCAAGGATTCATTGAATAGCAATGTCAGTGGTTTGGAGAGCTCATCCTTAGCTTCCTTTAGAACTCTAGGCGAGATTGTATCAGGCCCAGGCGTTTTATTTACCTTGAGTTTATCTAAACAATTCAATACTTCTCTCTCTGTAACGGTGATATTGCTTAGAACATCTGAATTATCAATCTGAATCGGCGTTGGTGTAGGGATATCACTGAGGTCTTCGGTTGTAAAAACTGATGCAAAGAAGGTATTGAGGGCATTACTCATTTGTACTTCGTCTTTGGTGTATTCTCCATTTTCATCGACTAACGGTCCAACAGTTGAAGTAACTAATTTTTTCTTTCTGATATAACTATAGAATTCCTTCGGCTTTGTTTTACTTTGATTCGCAACATGTAACTCCAGGGTCTTTTTACTTTGCTTAATTAACTTTTTGGCTTTGCGTCGTAGCTCTACAAATTTCACCCATTCTTCGTCATTTTGTGAGGATTTTAATCTATCATTAGCAATTTTTTTAGCAAGCAGACAGTCTGAAATATCTTTATTCCACCATTTGGGCTTATCATTATGGCCTGGATGCCGTATTTTCGTGGTATGCAGTCTTGCACTACCTTAAGGTAAGTGGTTGTGAAACACTCCCAAGATGTATTTATGTCGTTATTGTTAGTCAGAAAGCTCCAGTCAGTTTCTTTAAGCTTTGATTTAAGTTTATGAAAATTTGCTTTCTTGAAATTAGGGACTTTCTCAATGCTGCTATTTGATTTGTTACTAGTAAACTTTAAAGTGAAAGTTATCGTACGATGGTCGCTGTTACTGAATTCATCACCAACATTCAAATTCTCTATTAATTCTTCTTTTGTTGCGAGTACAAGGTCAAGCACATTATTACCACGGGTAGGAGATTGTACAAATTGAAAAAGTTAACTCTCTTGCAAGTTAGCATAGAGGTCGTGTCCAGAGTGTGAAGTAAGAATATCGCCCCATTTAGTCACGGGTAAGTTGAAATCGCCAAGAATTACGGTATCTTATATAATAGTTATTTCTGCAATTTGTTTATAAATTTCACTGTCAGTTTGCACTGATTGAGCTGGGGGTCTGTATAATAAAGCTAGTGTTATTTTAGTTCCTCGTTTATTATTTAATAGTACGTAAGATATGTCTATATTCGCAATTTGAGGTTTTGACATTAAGACGGGATTAAGACTTTCCTTTATAAAAAACAGAACTCCTCCTCCATTTCTATTGATCCGACTTTTCTCAAACATTGTATAACCAGGAAGCATATATTCGGCTAAAAAGTCTCTGTCTTCCGTATTTAACCAAGATTCTGTAATGCCGATTATATCATAATGTTCTGTAAACACGATTTCCTCTAGATCTGAAAATTTATTGCGTATGCTACGAGCATTTACATAAAACACCTTAAGAGTATTAGAGTTGGATGTTACTGATTGTGCATTGTCTGAATTTTCAGTTCGTATTTGACTTACACTACCCTGCCTGGATACCCCCGGTTGACCCCGTTTTTTGAACGGAAATCCTTGTCTGCATCGTTCAGCAGACGACCAAGACGTGCAGCTCCTACTTCATTGAGATGTACACCATCTCCTGAAAACAAAGATTTATCATAGTCAAAATGATCCCACGTGTCGACAAAGCCGATGTCCTCCTCACTGCAGAGTTTGGCTAGTCGGCGATTTGTACTGGTAGCTATGTTGTAGAATCGGTTTTCTACATCAATCCGGGGAACAATTCCTGAAATTAAGATTCTATTAGATTTTTTCCTTGAAGGACCTGATCAGCCGCCGGTACTTGCAAAGTAGTTCCTCTGACCGCGTCCGTTGGACATCGTTAGATCCAACGTGGATGACGTACGTAGTGCTTGCTGGGGCGAGCCTGGAAACCTCTTCCACAGCCGCAACAATGTCGTCCACGCCGCCACCTGGGATACAGAATCGCTTTCTGGTCCTGGGTGCCCTGGCACAGAACTCGGTTAGTTGGCCACAAGCCGAACTTCTTCCGTTTCCTCTTCCTCGTCAATAGCAAGAATTTTGAAGCGGTTTTGGCATGTTGTCGGGATGACCTTCCTGGTACTGGTACTGGGATGCACATTGTTTCGTGCTAACTGAAAGTTGTCCTGGGGGGGAGTGAGAGTAGAGTCATTATTATTTTCTGCAACATCTAAGGTAGCAGCTGGTGTGGGTACCGGTACCGGTACTGTATGCACTGGAATGGCGGTTGACATCGTAGTGATCGTTGAGTGTGGCAAATTCTTGAAGGGATTCAAGCTTCGTAGTCAGGGCATCGATCTTGCGGTGAGCTGCATTCAATTCATCCGCAATCTTCTCTCGGAGCTGGCAAAATCTACAAATTTGGACATCAGTTTCAACAAACATGGTAGGGCCAAATTTACCGGAACAACTCGTGCAGGTTCGTTGCGGCGCCATGACGATATAATCACAATATGCCTGAAAATCACACAAATTTATGTTAGCAAAATGGTACAATTAAAGCCTGAAAATCACAAAAAATTTATGTTAGCAATGTGATACAATTAATGCCTGAAAATTACACAAAATTTTGTTAGCAATATGATAAAATTAATATGCCTGTAAATCACAAAAAAATATGTTAGCAATAGAACACAATTTATGCCTGAAAATAAAACAAAAATTGATGTTAGCAGTATGACACAGTTAAAGCCTGAAAATCACAAATGGGCTAGAAATTTGTTACAAAATGTACTGGAAAAAAAAGTGGGAGAGGGTTAATGTAGCCTAGTGAGACAACTGGAAAACAGTATACAGTACAGAAACAAAAAATATTTGTTAGCAATATGGTACAATTAATGCCTGTAAATCACAAAAATAATATGTTAATCACAAAAAGAATATTATGCCTGTAAATCACAACAAATATGTTAGCAATAGAACACAATTTATGGCTGAAAATAAAACAAAAAATGATGTTAGCAGTATGACACAGTTAAAGCCTGAAAATCACAAATGGGCTAGAAATTTGTTACAAAATTTACTGGAAAAAAAAAGTGGGAGCGGGTTAATATAGCCTAGTGAGAAAACTGGAAAACAGTATACAGTACAGTAACAAAAAATATTTGTTAGCAATATGGTACAATTAATGCCTGTAAATCACAAAAATAATATGTTAATCACAAAAAGAATATTATGCCTGTAAATCACAAAAAATATGTTAGCAATAGAACACAATTTATGCCTGAAAATAAAAAATAAAATTATGTTAGCAGTATGACACAGTTAAAGCCTGAAAATTGCAAATGGACTAGTAATTTGTTACAAAATTTACTGGAAAAAAAACGTGGGAGAGGGTTAATTAAGCCTAGTGAGAACTGGAAAGCAGTATACAGTACAGTAACAAAAAATATTGGTTAGCAATATGGTACAATTAATGCTTGTAAATCACAAAAATAATATGTTAATCACAAAAAGAATAGGTTAGCAATAGAACACAATTTTATGCCTGAAAATAAAAATAAAATTATGTTAGCAGTATGACAGTTAGGCTAAAGCCTGTATATTAGTTTATACAGTGGTCGACACAATAATAATAATAATGGAGTTAGTAATGTGTTAGTAATGTGTGTGTGTAAGTGTGAGAGTCCGAGTGTAGGGGGTGAGACAGTGAAGCACGGGAATGAGGTGGCTTCAGAGATGGGGTCATTTCGGGCCATGAGTGAGCACCGTGCCTCATGTGAAGGCAAGATGGCAGGTGCTTGTTGTACTCTACGTGCTTCACATGTCTCACTCCCTAGACTGGAACAAGACCTCACGGGCTTCACTGTTCATTGTAAAGCGGTGAATGTTAAGGCTCTCAGCCTATGCCCGAGATGCTTGTAAGTTGGAATATAGAAAACAAATAATAATAATAATATCCCTGGCAAGAGTGGGAGAGGCCTATTAATATGGTGACAAGTATCTGAAATGCGATTAATAAATAGGCTATCAAAAAGTATTACAGTAACTAAATTATTCTAACCCAATATTAAAACTGTCTTGACAAATGTTAGTGTGTGCGATTTATGTAGATAACCAAGACTAAAAGTTCAACCAAGTACAGTATTGGCTAGACTTTGATATATAAAATACAAGAAGAGGGTTTGTTTATGCGTACACAGGTGGCGCTGAACCAGGCTGTACCAGGCAAGCACCGACATATTTAGGTACTGTACTAATTTTGTTCCCGCAGCTTCAAAGAGTGGAATCACCTTCCACCTCATATACTGTAGTTAACAGTCCCACTCTTGATAGTTTTAACACCTTACGAGCGGCCTATGCGGTTTATTTATGTGTACCGCACAGCGGGGTGTTTTTAGCCAAAATAGGGCTGTTTACGTGATCATTTTCATGCCTAAATAAGACCCAGAACGTAAAACAAGTACCTATCCCTGAAAGGGCATAAACAGAGCTTTCGAATGACACCATAACGATCCTTGTATGATGGATAGTTTTCTTGCAATAACCGTGCAACGCGAGTGCAAAAAGCAGGTAATTCGGTACTTTCAGTACATAATTGAGTATGTAGCGAGTGAGAGAGGGAGGAGGGAGCTGAGATTTGTGTCAGTAGGTTCGCCGCGGTGGTCTGGAGCAGTCATACGCTCGCTAGTCTCCTGCCACCACTTGTCTCTCTCTCTCAGCCACATTACGTGCTGAAATTGCCACTCGAGTTATGTCGAGCGCCGCCACATAGTCCAGCTTTATTTAACTCGACTTATGTTGCTCGCCGCTAAATAAGGGTTAAAGCTAGGATCACCAAAACAAATTATCCTTATCCTCATCCTCATCCTTCCCATTAGTCCCATAACTCCCCGCACAACCCCTGCATATCATGTTGCCCATGTGCAGCCCTCTGCGGGTCCCCAAGCTATAGCTAAAGCTAAAAACTCTGTCCTCGTGGGGAAGGTAGGACTCAGCAGGATGGATTTCGGGAGGTCGTGCATGCAGCTGCGTATTGTGTTTGAGTGACAGGATGGAACAGCGAGTGATATGAGTATGGATGTGCTTTTGGAAGCTGGCTTGGGGTGGGCAGGGAAGGAGAGATGACAGTATTTGTGTGTGTTATCATGTTCTGGGTGTTGTTTTGATGTTCCTTGGTGTCTGTGGGTGTGCTGACATAATTATAATGTAGTGGATGGTGTTAGTTTGTGGATGCTGCATCCAGGAATTGAGTGTCTCTCATGTCCAGGTGGTCTTTGATTTTGAGGACTTTAGTTTCTTGATGTAGGTGATCTGCATGTGTAGTAGTTGTGCCGCCTGTGATGATTTTTAGGGCTTTGTTTTGAATGGTCTGTAAGGACTTGTGTGTGGGTTTGTTACTATCGTGAAGGTATGAGGTAACAACTATATGTGGATGTGTGTTCCTAGCGATATTAGTCTAGGACCAACCCCATAGGCGACCCATCAATTTTAGAGATAGTTATAGGTTTGTCATAACACATATTTCATTGCTATATATGTCATTACTGTCTCAAATGCATTATATGGGCACTATAAAAGCACTGTAAAATTATAAACTCTCTATCGACAACGGCGGTGCAAAATTGTGAGGTAAAACTCGAATAAGGCCCCTGACTCTCAAAATAGATGATGATTGCAATAAGTCACGGTGGTTGATTTGAATGAGTTGTGTTTCCCATGTCAACCATAATTAGAACCCTCCCCACAAGTAGGGGGCATGTGTTATGATTGCTGGATAATGAGTAAAAACTAAAATGCGACACTTCTCTTAGTATGTAAACCATGGTATATAAAAGAAAAAACTAAATATAATGATACAAATAATAAATAACTTCAAAAGCACGAATCAGGCAGGTCCTAGATTTTGGTAAGTATGGCGTTAGCGGGCATACCGTCGGACAATCTGTCGCTTTGTTGACAGGAGTTGTACGCTAGCAGCTACATTCGCGTCTAATTTGACTTTATTTTACAAAATTATCCCACGGCCAGCTGTTATTTGCCCATCTCAACCTATTATTGTATCCCACGGCCTGTAAAAACAGCTAGCTGGCGGTAGGATACAATAATGGGTTGAGGGGGGCTTTGCCCCCTCATCCCCCATGACTGTCATCATCATATATATTACCAGCAGGGGGCAGTAACAGCTGGCCGTGGGCTAATTTAGTAAAAAGATAGAGAACAAAAAAAGACAAAAGTCATGTTTCTTTATTTCTCTTAAGTGTGTAGTTTCTTTTCTTTGTGAAGCAAACTCCCTTCTGCTATAGGTGTTAATATTATTTTCTCAGTTTTGTGTTGTGTTATATCTTCTTATATATTTAATTTGTTCCTTTCTGGATTTTCGTAAATCTTTTACATTGTGCGTCAATGACCTTCGATGTTGCGTTGCCTTGGTAACTTGTCCCTTTCTCTCTCTCTCTCTCTCTTTCACACATAGCTTTTTCTCTGCTCTCATGAGTTTTCCAAACTTTTTCCTGCTGGAAGTTTGCTCCTCTATGTATATTTTTTAACTCTTTCTCTGTTAATGGTTCAACCTTCTCTCGTTAACTATATTTCTGCGTTGGTATATTTCTTTCCTTCAAAATATGTTTCTCTTCCATGGGATCTATTAGATTTATCACCAGATCCAATGAAAAAGTGAACGAACTTTAACCATACATACATTGTTTGTGGACTTGATTAGCTTACCCTCGCCGAACATATTCGGGATTTTTTTGTTTTTCATGTTTTTATCTAATATGATTATTGTTTATGCTCAATACTCAAAGTAAGTAGCCTACTCCTTTCAATTTCATTGGGTAGGCTATGTTATTAATATTTATTTGTATTTACAAGTACAGTTATACGAATTTACTCAGTTTACAAATGACGTCTCATAGCCACTGCTTACCTAAGGGTAAGGCAGGTTAGTGGATGGACTAGCCGAACACCACTAGAACAATAGTGCTAACAAGACACACAGAGGGCCTTGGAGTCAGTCGGATCTTAAATTGAGTGGTCAATCCTGTAAGTCCTTCAGTAAACTGGCTAGGGTTGTCCCTCTTACAGGGAATAGGTCCACTTGGGGGCATTCTGTGTATGGCCACCATCATTAAGGAGAGTAAGGCATCCGGCAATAGATAGATAGATAGATAGTCTCATAGCCATTGAATCTCACATAAGGTTGAAATGTATGTTTTGTACTATACCACTAGTGGATATCTTTTCCGCACCACCATAATCATGATCAACATCCTTAAGTAGCTCACTGAAGGAGCTGCTTGTTCCCCGGTGTACAGTTAAGCTATTTAGTCTTATATACCGTACTCTACATTAAATCATAAATCGTTTCGTTTGTGAGAGAGAGTACAAGCTATTCAGTTGATAGGTTACTACAGGTGCTCAGGGGATGTTGTTATTGCCGCGTGCAAAGTAAATTGAACACGGAATCGGACCAACCAAAATACCACAGGTCTGTTTACAATTCATTACCTCTCTCATCATCCCCTCCTTCCTCTTTTAAATGTCTTGGTTATTATTTCTATCATTCCCGTTCTTGTGTTTTTAGCCTATTCATCCCTCACAATTGTTATTTTCCTATATCCATCTTCTTTCTCCAGTATACTAATGTGTTTAATTTGTGTTCACTCCACTACATGTATGTACTTTCTCTCCCCTGTACACCCCCTACTGTACTCAACCAGACCTACTCTTCTTCCTTACTCTTATTATCCGGTACCCTTCCTCTTCTTCTTTACTCCTCTTTTTCCTTATTCCTCTCGTTTATCACCGGTACGGTACTCCTTCGACAGGGAAAATTATAGGGGCTTGAAAATGCAAAAGGGTCTTTGAATGCATGATCAGGGAAAGTGTTGCCATCAGCGACATGCAGTTTGGATTTACGTGACACATCTGATGCTATCTTCATTCTTAAGCTCGGTTCACACATACACGAATTAACGTCCCGTCCGGCCCCGACCTCTTAATTCACCTGCAAACGGGCAAGGACGCCGGCAAAATCGCCTATGGTCGGTACAGGGACATGTGGTGTCGCCAGCACACGTGACGCGGGGCGGGAGGCAGCGAACAATTTGTGCATGCATAAGATGGTCGGCGTGGGCCGGGCCAACTGCCAAGAAACTTGTCAGGCCGGGACACCCACGGGACACACACGGGAGCAGTCGCCGACTGGCGGCATCTAGACGCCGATGAACGGGATGAGAACGGCGGCAAAAAACCGTTGGAAGGAGAGTCGGCGATGTGGCAACGTGACCACGCCGCCTGCCGGGACGCGGTCGGCGTCCATAAAAGCCGAGCGGCGTGAGACGGGACACAGTTCCCCAGTCGCCAATCATGCAGCACCACCTCCAACCTCCGCCACAGTTCCCCCAGGCACCAGCACCGCAGCAACACCTCCAATATGCCAATTGAACTCAACAAACGCAGAGTAGGTGCCAAGACGGGCAAGAATAAGAAGATGTCGGTGCATGCACAGGATATACAGGAGACACAAGAGACAAATGTCTGCTGCCAGCACCAGTGTCACGGCGGCAGTACCGATCTTGACCCTCGAAGATGGTGAAGCCGAGGAATTGGCTATGATCGACCCGGCACGTCCTTCGAAGAGGAGAGTACCGATGCAGAACAGCAGGACACCGACGAGGAGGTGCCCGCTGATGAAGGACGCCAGGCTGCTGCTGCTGCAGTGAACCGCAAGGGCAGGAAGCGGCACCAATCCCAAACGCCCTCCCAAAGGCCCCTGCTCCTAGACGAGGAGGTGGAGTTAGAGCTCGGTGAATGGTACAAAGAGAACCCGATCCTGTACCAGAAGTCAAGGCGGGACTACTTGGACACCGCCAAGAAAGACCGACTGTACGAGGAGAAGGGCAAGACCATGAAGCCACCCATGCCAGGTAATTTGTTATTATTATTTTGTAATAATTCAGTGTTGTGTGAAACATCCGTCCATATTTAATTTATTACAGTGGTATGGTATAGTCATGCACTCATTCTACATGAGAACATATGAACATGGGAGTCTGTTGAAAGCCGATCGGCCCACACAAGGCAGATCCCTGTCACACCCAACCCCAATTACTAGGCCTAATTATAGGCCCAACTAATACCCTGGGGACCGATTGGCCCACAACCGGCAGATCCCCCCTCATACACGGGTGCTGGACAACTCGTACCTCGCCAACTCGTACCTGGCGGAACGAGTCAACTCTTAAGCAGGGATCCCACTG
This sequence comes from Paralithodes platypus, assembly GCA_032716605.1. Lineage (NCBI taxonomy): Eukaryota > Metazoa > Arthropoda > Malacostraca > Decapoda > Lithodidae > Paralithodes > Paralithodes platypus. The sequence goes on from CM064516.1 coordinate 1,662,309, forward strand.
TACGACTCGGCGACTTCGAATGCGATGCGACAGCTTTTTTTTGTCTATGTCCAAAACTCGCCGGTTTCGGCGCCGAATCAATGTGATTTTGTAAGCAAAGAACGCGGTAGCCGTGAGAGAGTATGCGAGTATCATACTCGTGCGAGAACGTCGAATGTGAGGAGACATTAGCGAAAGTCTGAGACAATTTGACAGCGATAAGAACGAATTATGCGAAAGGTATTATTGACAATTGCGATACCGCTGCAATAATGGTGCGCATGCAAGACTACTGGTGCAATTAGCCTGAGAATGTTATGCAAACATGTCGAATGATGGACGGTTGTCGCACAGCACATACGTTCCCCTGTAATCCCACCTGCGATGTCACCGATTTTATAATTGGATGAGGCAGATACGGTATGGTATAAATAGGGTGGTGGCGGAAGGTTCTCGACCAGTTTACCTGCCTCCCAGAGCTCAACCTCACTTTATCTCATGCTAAATATGTTTCAGTACTTTTTAACGTAGTTAAGGGATTTCTTCTTCGATATCCGACAACAAAATGTGACTTCCCCAATTTAAACTAACTGATTTTGTCTACTCTACTTCTGACTACAAAATTTACTTCCCGAATTTATCAACCCCCTGATTTTGACTATTTCATTAGCACTATACTATTTTTTCTTTTAGGGCAAACACTCTACACCAGGTATTATAGAGATAGCCGGTTTGCCACAGTTATAACAGAAAACCGATTACGGCGGATGGCTGTGGCCTGAAGAAGTCCATCCGCCTCTCTATTTTTCCTTGGGGTGGGTGTTTGACTGTATCTCTATATTTTTCATATATCTATATTAATTTCAACTCTTTTCAAATGTGTGTGTGTGTGTGTGTATGTGTGTGTGTGTGTGTATGTGTATGTATGTGTGGCGGGGGTTTGGACCCTCCTTGTTTCACTCCATTAGTTTGGAGAATTTAGGATATTTCAAATCATCCTTTTGGCGATCATAAGACGCTTCACCCCATTCAGGGATCGGTTTTTGGCGGTGATCGATCGCAAACCTGCAATGTCTCGGTCCTGACTGCGTTTGTAAATGAATAACTTTATTTTATCCTCCCCTCAGTTACTAACCCATATGTCCCCTACTAACTTCCTAGTCCTGCCACGGACATTAGTTCCAGGGCAGTAGTTCCCTTTCCAATGTTCCCTTACCAACTCTAAACCACTGTTTGGACACTTGATCCTCAGTGTTTTGGAGGACAAGCAGCCTAGAAGGGTCACTAGATCTGTTGTTGCTTGATTTCCTTTGTACTCCTTTGTACTCCAATGTTCCCTTACCCACTCTAAACCACTGTTTGGACACTTGATCCTCAGTGTTTTGGAGGACAAGCAGCCTAGAAGGGTCACTAGATATGTTGTTGCTTGATTTCCTTTGTACTCCTTTGTACTCTTTCGATCAGGTAAACATTTATTTTGAAGGAAGTCTTGGGAGGCGTTTTTTCAGTCTACTCGACAAAAAAAATAGGTTGAGAGAGAGAGAGAGAGAGAGGGAGCGAGAGAGAGCGAGAGAGAGAAAGTTATATATACTGTAGGTAGAAGCACTCACAACCCTTATCAACATTAAACAACACATCATCATAATAATAATGTGTTTTGGTAAAATTGTCAAAATAGTTGGAAGTATACCGGAGCTCCATAATGCCGGTATCACACGAGCGCTTTTTCACTCAACATTTATCCTTAACACTGGTCTGGCAGCTTATGAGGTAAACATTTAGATGATTTCGGTTACCTAAATTCATCTACCATCAGTCTAGTTTACGATACCAGTGTCAAATACTCCAGAAATGTTGCCAGAAAAATGTTGATAATCGAATGTTGACTATAAAAGCTCTCGTGTGATACCGGCTCAACCCTCCTTATGTAAGGGCATGGTGTAAAAAATAAATCCTAAATAAGGCTACATCCCTAGACGATTTTAGACAGCTTAGGAAGGATCTCTGGGAATTTCAAAGGGTACAACAGACTATCTCAAATAAGGCTATCGGTACATCCTTAGACGATTTTAAACAGCTTAGGAAGGAACTCTGGGAATTGCAAAGGGTTAAGACTATCTCCACGATTTCATACAGCTTAAGAAGGATCTCTGGGAATTTCAAAGGGTAAAGACTATCTCAAATAAGGCTACCGGTACATCCTTAGACGATTTTAAACAGCTTAGGAAGGAATTCTGGGAATTTTAAAGGATTAAGACTATCTCCACGATTTCATACAGCTTAAGAGGGATCTTCTTCTTCTTCTTCTTCTCTTTTCCTTTTCATATATTTCTCTTTCTCTTCGTCTTCTTATCTATTAATTATCGTTCATATTCCTTTAATTAATTATTATCGTTCATATTCCTTTATTTTAACATTTTATCCCCCTTTTAATTGCCTTCTTCCTCCTCTGCCTTCTTCCTCCCTTTCGTCCTCCTCTTCATTCTATTCACGGTCTTCTTCTTCTTCTTCTTCGTTCCTAATCCTAAACCCTTTCGAACTCCTAATTTCTGATTTTCTGTTGTAATGTTTTTGTTGTATTCGTATTTTCTTCTTTGTTCGCACATTATCTCACTCCTTGGGAACTTGTCTAGTGACAATCTCGTCGCGATAGATGTTAGTGGGTAGACTATCGCGTTTATTGCGCTACCGTCGCACTTTAATCGCTGGGTCATACCAAAAACAGCGTTGCCAATAATGACGGATAGCTGAAATCTCAATGAAGGACGCAATGACATCGTAATTAATCGATATTGTCGCAATTATGTTGCACAATTGTCGCACTATTTTCGCAATTATCGTTTGAAGGTCGACCATTTCGCACACCTTTTCCATGAGTTGCTACAAACGAGACCTTGGTGCGAGTACTGAGATTCTACTGAGTTAAGGTGAGAAAGAAGTGAGACAATGCCCGATTATGTCGCATTTCTCGCAGCAGTCGTCCATTCGCAGCCGGATTTTAAACTTTTCAAAATCTAACGGCGACCCTAGCGACTTCTGGGGGTCTCGTGGTGGGATTTGTGGGACTATTGTGAGATTACTGAGATTAATTGAGACTTTATGGTCGATTAATGCGAACACTGGACATAGAGAAAAAAAAACTGTCGCAAGCTGTCTCATCGCATTCCAAGTCGCCGAGTCGCACAATGGAAGCCCTGCTTTAGTCACTTGCCTAGTCAACTCGTACCAATAACCTTGAAAACGTCCCCTCCTCTTTACTGAATCATAATATATTAGTATTATATATTTTTCAGTTATTTCTTTGATATAATTTGGTTTGATTATCGACTTGTATATAATATGTTAAACTATTGTAGTTGTGTGGCTTAACAGACGTTGAATGTGTGAACCACGTATGGTTATATCATGCAGTAAAGGTAACGAAGTACATTTACTCAAGTACAGTACTTAAGTAAAATGTGCTCAGTATCTACTTTTTAAAAAAATATATTTTTTGCCCAGTACTTTTACTCTAACTGAGTATTATTTATATGAAATACTTATACTTTTACTCCACTACATTTAATTTACTTCTTTTAGTTTTGTGGAGTAAAACTTCAGCAAATTTCCGAAATATTCCTTCCAATAGATTTGAAATTCCCAATAGCATTTCCCATGGACATTCCCCTGAGTGTAGGTGTGACATTCCTTGGCTAGTTCAAAGGTCACATCATCATCATCATCATCTCCGACGCCTTGCTTCCCCCTGGGAAACCCCCACTAGAGGATGGCCATTACATTGAACGTATTTATCAATACGTCTCCAAGCTACTTTGTCAAGACATGCCTCCTTTGCCCGTGCCACAATGCCCCTTCCACTACGTGGAAGTTTTTCTTCAATATATTTTTCCACTTTCTTTTCCCATACCATAGGTGGTCTTCCACTACTAGCGGTTCCACTCACCTGACTCCCATATATCTTTCTTGGCATTCTGTCTTCATCCATTCTCTGAACATGACCATACCACCTCAAAGTACTTCTCTTCTCAAAGGTCACCACTATATTATATATGGCGCTGATAGGCCTCCCTCTCCCCATTGTCCCACCTAATCCCACAGGTTTCACACCTCACCCTTTCCACCCGTGGACATTTCATTACACACTCATCTATTCTGAATATATTTGTTTCCCCGATTCCATGTAACAAAGACAACCGTAAACATAAAACGAGCATTAGCTATACAAAAATAACTCGTGCAGAAAAAAATAACATAAGTGTTGTGCATTCTTAATACAAAGAAGATAATTACAGTATACTGTATAAGAAAATGTTATGTTATGTTATTCCTTCCATTGGGGTTTGTAATGGAGGATTAATGTTAAAAATGGGGTGTTCCTTATATATATATATATATATATATATATATATATATATATATACTGTATATATATATATATATATATATATATATATATATATATATATATATATATATATATATATATATATATATATATATATATATATATATATATATATATATATATACTGTATATACAAACAGGTATCTCATGTGTTTCTTAAAAAAATGGGAAAATTACTTTTTACTTTTGGTACAAGAGTAATTCATTCAGTAGACACTGTTTTACTTTAACTCAAGTAACTTTCTAGTTGCGTACTTTTACTTTTACCTGAGTAACTTTTTGAGTACATACTTTTACTTGATCTTGAGTATAATTAGTAAGTACTTTTTACACCCCTGTACCGTCACTTATATAAGAACATGAGAACATAAGAAAATGTGAGTCTGCAGAAAGCCGATTGGCCCAAACAAGGCAGATCCCTCTCACACCTAACCCTAATTATAATGCCTTATAAGCTGGGCTTATAAAGTCCAGCTCACTAACACCATTAGGACTGACCTCACCGAAACGGTTAGAGGTCAGAACACGGGGTTCTACATAGCGCCGATTGGCCCACACCTGGCAGATCCCCCTCACACCCAACCCATCTCGTGAAATGATGTTATGTATGTGTGAACTAAAACCCCTCTCCTCCACTTTCACTCACAGGAGGGTTTGTCCGGCACTTCCTCGAGACTATGAGGACAAGGTACGGGAGCTGACTGCCCCCAAGAGCCTCACAGAGAGGGATAATGCTGGGGTCACACATTCACGTATATTGCTCCCGTCAGCTCCCGTCCGGCGTATCGCCAATTTATGTAAAGACGCGAGTAGTTCCTGCCGTTGAACGCCCGTTCTTCCACGTCTATTGCACTTCCCGACAGACGTAGCGTAACGTGGCCAGTGTTACGTCAGACGTAATGGAGTCGTATTGAACTACGTACGTGTTTGCGACGTGCGTAAGCATAGCCCCGTTCGACCTCATGGGCTGCCCGATTTGCGGGAACACAGGCCACGCCCATACAAGACCGGCGTAGCTGAGGCCGCACGTCTTGGGATTTGTTAGGTCGTACCTGGACCGGTTCCGGCCAATCGTAGTCTGCCAAACACAAAGACAGTCTTTGTCAACCACGTAGGTCTTGGTTGGAACCTGGGAACTACAAAAGGGCAGGAATGGCCACACAATTCCCATTCCCAGTCCTTCATCGGCAGCATGAACAACATCGCGGAATTCATCCTGGAGGAGTTCAATTTTGTGAACTCCCTAAGAGGAGAGACCATTCATCCTTGTAACCTTTAACCCACGGAGTGCCAGCCAATTTTGACGGTGTGCTTCTGCCAGTGCCAGATTTTTTTTTTTTTTTTTTTTTGGCTAAATCTATTAAGTTGGGAGAGAAAGGAAGGATAATGGTAAAAAAAACACTCCCCTCGCCAGAAATCAGGTCCCCGATGGTCCCGAAAGTAGCTGAAAAGACACTATAGACTACAGAGACTTTTATGGTATCGGAATGTATGGGTGGGAGGGTGGTGGGAGGGTGGTTTTGGGGTTGGTTGGGGGAAGGTAGAAGGGTAATTGACTTGTGTTATACATATGAAGCCGATTGGTGAGGTAGTTTCGCCACCACGGATTTTCCTTTTTTTCCTTTTCTTCGTACGGATACGCTAGAAGTGGGTGGTGGGAGGCGGTTGGGGGTGTGGTGGGGGGAAGGCAGAAGGGTAAGAGACTTGTCACACAAATATGGAACCGATTGGTGTAGTCGTTTCACCGCCACAGATTTTCCTTTTTTTTCCTTCTGACGGGACCGATAGTCAGCGAGTGGGTGGGAGGAGGGATTTGGGATTGTTGTGGTGGGTAGCCTAAAGGGTAAGGTACACGTGGTAAAAATATGAAAGCCATAGGTACAGTCGTTTCGCTGCTACGATTTGTTTTCGGCAGGGTGCAGAGGGTGGCAGGGTTGGCTTGTTGGTTGCTGCTCCGGTGTGGTTAGAGGTGTGACGGGAGTGTCCCCCGCTGGTACCCCGCTGGTCCCGTTGTCCCCCGTACAACGGTGCCGCGTCTTTCCGCCAACCCGCAGTGCGGCGGTTCTGCCAGATGCGGCCTGACTAACGTAAACTTTCCCGTTTGATGGAAACATTTTACGATTGACTGGAGCAGCTTACGTTTGACCGGGCGAGCTGCTACGTCTTACGGGGCTGCTCCGTCAGACGGCCGTGGTGGCCCGGTCGGTCGTAAGCTTTCCCATCTTTTGACATACGTGAGGGCGAGCCACGTATTTGATTCCACTCGAATCAACAACCGCGCGGCCTCGGCCGCACCCACAACATTCCCGACCCACGTGGGCTACTCGTTTCTACTCGCGCCATGCGTGAGTACCCCCCCCTCCCCCGCCCCCCCCCCCGACTGGCCGCAATTTCATTTACGTTTTGCGTATTATGCCCTTACGTTTTACGTAATCGGTTGCCAACTACCAATATACCTTCGTTTACAAAAGACGGGAGCTGACGGGAGCAATATACGTGAATGTGTGACCCCAGCATAAGTGGTGTTCTCCTTCCTGGCCACCCACATCGTCCGGCAGAAACCACGAGCCTTGCTTGTACACAGGTGTGTTCAATTACTGCTATGTCTTTAGTGTATTTATGTTTTATAATTATATAATTATATATCTATATAATTATGTATATATTTACTATATATATATATATATATATATATATATATATATATATATATATATATGCTCACATTCAACCTGTCCCAAAGAAGGGAGACCGCTCTCAACCCTCCAACTATCGTCCAATTGCTCTCATTTCTTGTCTTTCTAAAGTTTTTGAAACTATTCTTGCTTCCAAATTTCTTAAGCATTTCTCTTCTCATAATCTGCTCTCAGATCGCCAGTATGGCTTCCTTAAGGGTCGCTCTACTGGTGATCTTCTTTCATATTACTAACTCTTGGTCATCCTCCTTTCGGGACTTCGGTGAGACTTTTTCTATTGCACTAGACATATCGAAAGCCTTCGATAGAGTCTGGCATAAATCTTTAATTTCTAAACTACCCTCCTTCGGTTTCTATCCCTCCATCTGTGCCTTTGTCTCTAATTTCCTTTCCGGCCGTTCCATAGCCGCGGTTGTGGATGGCCATTGTTCACTTCCTCACCCTATAAACTCCGGTGTTCCTCAGGGTTCTGTCCTATCTCCTATTCTCTTTCTAATTTTTATAAATGATCTCCTTAACTGTACCTTAATTCCCATCCATTCATACGCAGACGACTCAACCTTACACTACTCCATTACTTTTTCAGAACGCCCCAGCCAGCAATCCCTCAACAACAAACGTATAATGAAGCCATAGAACTCTTAAATTCTGATCTAAATACTATTTCCAATTGGGGCAGAGAAAACCTTGTTAACTTTAATGCTTCCAAAACCCAATTTCTCCATCTATCTACCCGTCAGGATCTCCCAGCGGACTATCCCTTATTCTTCAACAATACAAAAATCAACCCTTCATCTTCTCTCAATATTCTTGGTGTCTCTTTTTCTTCTGCTCTCATTTGGAAGGACCATATTACCAGTCTTGCTAAGGCAGCCTCCCAGAAGCTGGGTGTGCTCAACCGCATTAGGGGGTTCTTTTCCCCTGCACAGCTTCTTGCTCTGTACAGGGGCATAGTGCGCCCTTGTATTGAGTATTGTTCACATGTGTGGGGAGGTTCCTCTCACACCACTCTCCTAGACAAGGTTGAAAGGAAGGCCTTTCGTATCATTAACTCCCGTCCACTCACCAACTCTCTGCAATCTCTCTCTCTCTGCCGCAATGTTGCATCTCTCTCGCTATTCTATCGCTACTATAATAATCAGTGTTCCTCAGAGCTATCCCAGTGCATACCACCTCCTTTACGTAGGGCACGTGGTACCCGTCTTGCAACTCAATCTCACCCCTACTCTGTGCAACTCTCCAACCCAAGAGTGAAACGTTACTCTCAAACTTTCTTCTACTCAACAGCTGAGCTCTGGAACTCTCTCCCAGAATCAGTCTTTCCCGCTTCCTATGACTTAAATTGCTTCAAACTCTGTGTGTCCAGGCATTTTGGCTCGAACGTCCCTTGATTTTGGCCCTGTCACTCTTTCAACTATGGGGGAGGCACTCGCTATAGGCAGTTATGCCTTTTGCCTCCCTCAATCACATAGAAAAAAAATATATATATATATATATATATATATACTGTATATATATATTTTTGTTTTCTTTAATACATACGAGGTTGAAAGAAATGGCAATTTCTGCGTTGGACATTTTATTTTTCAAAGTTTCCAGGTCTCTGATGAGTTTTCGCTGGGTGGCAGGAAGTAGATGAATGAGATGAGCAAAATTCATGGTGGTACAGGGTTACATAAATGTACATGATGATACAGGATATACGACGCGTTTCACTGGACAACCAGCATTATCAAGTCAGGGTAGAATGATATAATTTTTATTTTTATTTTTTTTTAGGAAGGAGGGGGAATAAGGAGAGGGTTTGGTCAGGAAGGTAAAGTAGGAAATTATGAAGTACAGTAGAAGGGAGAAAGTTAGTGGGCCGGCCACTTTGCTGTTTTTATTTATTCATCTTCTTAATTTTTAGAGATAGTTACAAAGTTGCTGAAGGCAGGTATTAACTAATAATTGTTATAAAGTTGCTGAAGGATAATTTCTAATTTTTTGGCCTAAGTGATTTGGTATTTACTAGTTTTTAAAGGCTAACTAATTTGTAAGGCAAATTCTGAGGGATGTATAACTCATTTGTAAGATAGTTACTCCTAAAGTATTAGCTTTAATCCACTTGCTGTCAACACATATCCATTTTTCTCCATTTGTCTTTGGTGTTCCATTAGTGTAGTATAACCAAATGTCCCTGTAGGTGTTTTTGCGTGTTCTATGTTTGATTCAGGATATTTTTGCTTCATCTTATCAAGTGGCAATTTTCGGAGATATGAAAGAAATTCTGCATATTCACTGTATGTGCTTGGTGGTTTCCTGGTTGTTGGTTTGATGGTTATATCACTGGCAGGTTTCATCTTCACAACTTGTGGTGTTAGAACTGGAGGAGGGGGGGAAGGAGTATTCTCAGGAGTTTGGAGTAAACATTCTTCTTCTTCCACTTCTTCTTCATATTCTTCATCATCTTGTTCTGCATTATCTTCCTCTTCGAGATCTTCGAGGATGATGGAGGAATCTGTTTCTTCATTGATGGTGATGTTGGTGTCATCTTCCACCATGAGGTCCTTTTTCTGCTGGATTTTGCTGTTTGGATGTTTGGGTGGTTGTAGAGCTTCTTGCGGGATTTTTATGGCTGGCAGGTTGTTATGTTGTAGGATTAAAGGAATTATATGGCTCAAATTATGTTTGTTTGAGCCAGCAATTACCTTAGCTGTTTCTATGCATGTATAGATTTTTGCCTGCATAGAATTTTCTTCTGCTCTCCTTGGTGTTCTTTCTACAGCATGGGGAGATCCTCTGGTTTCAGATCCTCCTGGTCCTGTTACTTCTTGTGCTTCGGTTGGCGGAGTCAAAGCTGATTGGCTGCGTGTCGAGGGGCGTGGCCTAAGTTGCGTGGTACGTGTGGCGCCGGCAGAAGACGAAGCTGAAGGAGGTAGCGCGGGGGGCTGCGTCAAGGGCACCGGGGGGCGAGGGGGGGCGTTAGGTCCTGTAGGGTAGTGCCTTTTGGCAGAAGGAAGGATCTGAAGGTCCAGAGTTTGGTTGTTGATGTTAGGATGTAAGGCTTGGATATATAACGCTTCGAGTATAGGTAATCTCCTTGGGTCACTTTCTTTATCGAGTATGGTGGTGTGTTTCTCTAACTCGTTGCGTGTGAGGTGGGGGTGGTTGGGGGTGAGATAGTGGTCTTTGATGGCTCCAGCCTGAAGGTGAAGAGTTAACCGACGTGAAAGACGAGTCTGCGTCATGCCAATATAGGAATGAGGTCCACAGTCCTCATAATTACAGGTAGGGTGTTTCATAAATACCTTTCATAAATTTCAGAATGAATAGACCTAGCAATAATAAATATACTTTACTATGTGACAGTTTTGGAAATTTCTCATATTTACCGGGATATTACAAATTTTAGTTTAAATAGGAAAGTCTAGGGGATGAACACAATCAGTAGATTACCATCACCTCAATTACTTTATTTTGTCATAAATGTTTGAACATCAATGTATTTTACAGTATTTACAATAGTTGCTCGAAGTTTCTCCCACCCTCGTTGATACAGGCTTGGGCTCGGCGCATAAGAGACTGTCGCACTCTTTCAAATATCCCTGGTGTGTTTCTTACTTCTCTGCATGCCTCTTGAACTCGTTGCCACAGTTGCTGACGGGTGTTGATTTGTGTAGCATACACCCTGCTCTTCAAGTGTCCGGTAATCTACTGATTGTGTTCATCCCCTAGACTTTCCTATTTAAACTAAAACGTGTAATATCCCGGTAAATATGAGAAATTTCCAAAATCGTCACATAGTAAAGTATATTTATTATTGCTAGGTCTATTCATTCTGAAATTTATGAAAGGTATTTATGAAACACCCATAAGAACATAAGAACATAAGAAAATGGGAGTCTGCAAAAAGCCGATCGGCCCATACAAGGCAGATCCCTGTCACACCCAACCCCAATTACAAGTCCCAATTATAGGCCCAACTCACTAATACCTTGAGTACTGCCCCCACCAAAATGGTCAGGGATTAACTCAAGATTACGGGGGTCTGCTGAGCGCCGATTGGCCCACACATGGTAGATCCCCCTCACACCCTACCCATCTCCTCCATATGCCTATCTAATTTTATCTTAAAGCTCCCTATCGTTCTTGATCCCACTATATCACTTGGTAGCCTATTCCACCCATCTACAACTCTGTTACCAAACCAATATTTGCCTATATCTTTTCTGAAACGAAATGTATCTAATTTGAAACCATTTGTACGAGTTCTTTCGCTATCACTGAGCTTTAGTACATTTTTCATATCCCCTTTATAAATCCCACTAACCCACTTGAATACCTCTATCATATCCCCTCTAACTCTGCGTCTCTCTAACGAATGTAAGTGTAATTTCTTCAACCTTTCTTCATACGGAAAATTTCTAATATTATGGATAATTTTTGTCATTCTACGTTGTACTCTCTCCAATGAATCTATGTCCATTCTGTAATAAGGACACCAAAATTGAACAGCATAATCCATATGGGGTCTCACTAATGACAAGTAAAGTTTTATAATAACATCAGCAGTTCTGTTAATCACACTCCTAGATATGAACCCGAGAATCCTGTTTGCCTTGTTACGAACGTTTATACATTGTTTTCTAGGCTTCAAATCATTGCTAACAAACACACCTAGATCTTTCTCACAGTCTGAGTTTTCTAATTCCATATTAGCTAGTTTATATTTAACATTTGTATGCATCTTCCCTATCTTTAATACCTTGCATTTGTCAATGTTAAACTTCATCTGCCAATTTACTGACCATTCGTGTAAGGTATCTAGATCCCTTTGCAGACACTCTATATCTCTATCTGAATCAATTTTTCTCCCCATTTTGGTATCGTCTGCAAATTTACTTATCCTACTAGTTATACCTATATCAAGGTCATTTATGTATATAATAAGCAACAGAGGACCTAATACAGATCCCTGGGGGACACCACTTTTGACTGCTCCCCATTCTGACTTGGTACCATTTATGCTGACTCTCTGCTTCCTACCAATTAGCCATGACCTAATCCATCCTAACAACGCCCCACCTATTCCATGTGCCTCAACCTTTCTCATCAATCTCTCATGAGGGACTCTGTCGAAAGCTTTACTGAAATCTAAATATATAATATCATATGACTTGTCATTATCTACTGCTTCATATACCTCTGAGAAAAAACTAAGCAAATTAGTAAGGCAAGACCCAAGCTTCTGGAACTATACCTGTTTCTAATGACTTGTTAAATAGAAATGTTAATGGGTAACTTAACTCATCTCTGCATTCTTTTAATACTCTAGCATATACCTCATCAGGACCAGGCGATTTGTGAGGTTTCAGTCTGTCAATTTCCTTAAGCACATCATTTCTACCTATAGTAACCGTACTTAACCTATTTTCTATACTATCGCTATATACCTTACGGACTTCTGGAAACTGTGCCAAATTTTCATTAGTGAAAACAGAAAGAAATTGACTATTTAATGTACTGCACATTTCTAAATCATTTTATGTCATTTCTCCTATCGAAGTTTTAAGGGGACCAATTACATCTCTAACCTTGGATTTATATAGTTGGTAAAAAGCTTTAGGATTATTTTTTGAGTCATTGGCAACCTTAATTTCATAATTTCTTTTTTCTTTCCTAATATCCTTTTTTACCTGCCTTGATAGATTTTGATAGTAAGCAAGTAGGTGAATTTCGCCTTTCTTAATTTTTCTATATATTCCTCTCTTTTTTCCTAGAAGATCTAATAGTCTATTATTCATCCATTTGGGTTGGTTCTGTGTTGATCTAAATTTTCTTCTGGGGATATATTTATTTTGTGCATTGAATACTGACTTGATAAAATTATCGTATGTATCTACCAAGGTTGACGTCTCTTCCTGACTTAAGATGACAGGTGCCTGAGAAGGGGTATACTCATTTGGAAATCTGGATCGACTTAATTTTTTGACCATAGGGTCCGCTAATAGGGTTCTTCTTAATGCTGGGATCACACATTCCCGTATATTGCTCCCGACAGCTCCCGTCAGGGGTAATCGCCAATTTTTTGTTCTGTCAGGCGTAGTCCGGCCGTGTACGCCCGTATCACCACGATTATTGCATTTTCCCGACAGACGTACTGTGACGGGGCCATTGTTATGTCAGTCGTAATGTAGTCGTAATGAACTACGTACGTGTTTGCGACTTGCGTAAGCATGTCCCCGTTAGTCCGCATGGGCTGCCCGATTTGCGGAAACACAGGCCACGCCCATGCCACGCCCCCACAAGACCTGTGTAGCTGAGGCCGTATGTCTTGGGACTTTTTAGGACTTACCTCGACCGTTTCCAGACAATCGTTGGCACACCCCGTCTATCCAAACACAGACAAAGACAGTCTTTGTCAACCATGTAGGTCTGGGTTGTTGGAATCTGCGAACTACAAAAGGGAAGGAATAGCCACACCATTCCCATTCCCAGTCCTTCATCGGCACCATGAACAACATCGCGGAATTCATCCTGGAGGAGTTCAATTTGTGAACTCCCTAATAAAACCGGAGAACAGGCATAACACGCGGCTAATGCAATGGATCCTTTTCTACATCGAAATCTTGGAACTACTTGCAATAGCAAACTTCATCTATCAAGAGGAACAAGAGAAGAAGGAAAGGAGCAAGAGGAGAGTGTGGGTGTGGCCATATCTGCAACGAAGGCTTGAACATGGCCCTTATGAGAACCTGATGCAAGAGTTGGCCAGAGAATGTCCAGAACTATACAGGAACTTCTCCCGGGTAGACAAAATACTTTTTGATGAGATAGTGGAACGTGTCACCCCCCTCATTCAGAGGGACGGCAGGGCAGGTGAAGCGTGCAGAGGGTGGCAGGGTGGTAGGGTGGCAGGGTTGGCTGGAGGTGGTGGTGGTTGCTTCTTGCGGTGTGGTGAGAGGTGTGACGGCAATGCATCCCGCCGGTCCTTATATACCCCCCCCGTACAACGTTGCCGCGTCTTCCCGCCAACCCGCAGTGCGGCGCTGTTGCCAGATGCGCCCGGACGAACGTAAACTTTCCCGTTTGACGGGAATTTTTTACGATTGACGGGAGCCGCTTACGTCTGACGGCAGAGCGTTTTACGTCTGACGGGGCTGCTCCCGTCAGACGGCCGTGATGGCCCGGATGGTCGTAAAATTTCCCGACTTTTGACATACGGGAGCGCGAGCCACGACCGTGATTTGAATTTCAAAGGATACGGCGTGGCCTAGCCCGCGCCCAGCACCTCCCCGACCCGCGTGGCTACTCCCGTCATGCGTACCAACGCCCCAGACTGTACACAATTTCACTTACGTTTTGCGTAATATGCCCTTACGTTTTACGTAATCGGTTGCCAACTACCAATAAACCTTCGTACGGGAGCAGTCGGGAGCATATACGGGAATGTGTGATCCCAGCATTACCCCCCATAATTGGCTTTTCTGAAGTCAGGTATTAATGTTGTATTCTCTCTGGTATTACCTTTCCATTGTATATTAAAATACACAGAATTGTGATCACTATTTCCTAGGTGGTCCCCGATTTCTACACTATTTATCATATGTTCATTGTTTCTGAAAACTAAATCAAGAATATTATCACCTCTAGTCGGCGTATCTATGAATTGAGATAAAAAACTATCTTGTACTACCTCAATAAACTCCTTTGAATCAGAGTCGCCTATTTGTTGCTGCCAATCTATATTAGGGAAATTAAAAAAAAACATAATGCACACGTTGCTAAACCTTGATGCTATTTTAATTTCCTCCCATATATATATATATATATATATATATATATATATATATATATACGGTATATATTATTTGTTCCATCTTTTGTTTATTATAGCCGCAAACTGTACCCTTGTTCAATTTATTTACTTTACTTATAACTTTTCATTAAAACAAGTAATTTTTAATAGTCAATTTCTGGAAATCCATAACCACGTATAATTTATTTATTATTAAAGACACCCCATGGTAGGCGTATACACAAGCACAGAGTTCTATAAATAATTTATTAAATTTAATACATATTTCATGGATATGAACTAAAATAACTAATGTATTTTATGTTTACTCTGCAGGTACACCAGCCTGCCGCCACTGGCGAGCTGCCAGACGAGCGGGGGAGGGAGGCATCGGAGGAGGAGGCAGCCGTAGTCCCAGGCCCTTCTCGACCAAGGGGAGCCACAGGGGTTAGCCAGCCCAAGCGTCGGCATTCGCTCGTTCCTGAGGATGTGTTGCAGGAAGCCAGCACCGTCATGCAAACTGTAAGTATAAAGAGCATACATTATATTACAAACATATTCAGAGTATATTAGAGTCAGTGTTTATGGATCAAACATAGGTATTTTATTGTGCTCGACCAGGCTGACGTTGTCCTGCAACAGGTAACATAAATGTAAGTTAAAATAAGTTAGACTGAAAAGGTATAATCGGTTCCCCTGTACATTTTCAGGTGACGGCTGCAGATATCAAGAAACAGTTTATTTTAAGTATTATTATTATTCTATGCAATAACAGTTTATTTTTAGTAGTATTATTATTCTATGCAATAACACAGGTAAAATAAATGTAAGTTAAAATAATTTAGACTAAAAAGGTATAATCTGTTCCCCTGTAGGCTACATTTTCAGGTGACGGCTGCAGATATCAAGAAACAGTTTATTATTAGTAGTATTATCAACTCTGCGAAGCAGAGTGGTATCGCACACACAGATCCCGCCCGTATACTGTGCACCATAATTCAGCTTGTCCGTCGTCCGTCGTCCGTCCGGAAACTCCTCCTAGACCGTTCGTTGGATTTTCACCAAATTTCACAGGTATATTAAATTGGTCAATGCATAGGTCAGTCAATTTTTTTTTTTAATTTAACCTAAAGGTTAAGGTCAAAGGTCAAGGTTAAAAATAAGGTCAATATTTAATGTGTCTTAGTTTTTACTAAAATGTCTTAATTTTCACTATACAAGTTACTGGTAACCTCGATATCTTATTGACATATTTTTAAATAAATATTCAGAAGGGTAAGGTCAAAGGTAAAAAATCAAAGGTCAAAATCAAAGGTCAAAATATATTGTTTACTAGTATTTCTTATATTAAACTGTCAGATTCTCACTAGACTTACCATGTATATTCGGAATACTTAGGTCAAGGTCATACAAGGAACTAAACAATTCCATAGTAAAGGTCAAGTTCACAGGTCAAGGTCAAATGAAAGGTCAATATGCTAATTTCTCTACTTTTTATGCAAACTTCACACAATTTGGTGATATAGTTGCACTTTAATTGAAAAGGATAACTAATACATTTTGAGACACACATCATGAAGGTCAAGGTGAAGGTCAAAGGTCAAGGTCAACTATTCTATAAATATATTTGAAACTAACTGATGGATTTTAATGAAATTAGTCATCATTATTTGATTTTCCTGGGCAATGTCAATAAACAAAAAAATTTACTCTTACATAAAGGTCAAGGTCACAGGTCAAGGTGAAAGGCCAATTTATACTATTTATTTTTAGTTTTTATTCAAATGTCTTAATTTTCACTATACAAGTTACTGGTAACCTTGATATATTGCCCAAATTTTAGATAGATATTCTAGAGGGTAAAGTCAAAGTTCAATGTCAAAGGTCAGAATAGGTTTTTTACTAGTATTTCCTATACTAACTGTTAGATTATCACTAGGCTTACCATGTATATTCAGAATTCGTAGGCCAAGGTCATACAAGAAACTATTCAATTCCATATGAAAGGTCAAGGTCAGATAAAAGGTCAATATGCTATTTTCTTTACTTTTCATGCAAGCTTCACAACTTTTGGTGAGATAGTTGCACTTTAAGTGAAAAGGGAAAATAATACATATTGAGACATATAAAGGTCAAGATAAAGGTCAAAGGTTAAGGTCAACTATTTTATTGATATATATGAACCTAACTGATGGGTTTTAATGAAATTAGGCATGCTTATTTGATTGTCATGGGCAATGTCAATGCAAAAAAAAATGTACTCCTACATAAAGGTCAAGGTCGAAGGTCAACTTTTATTATTTATTATACAAAAAATTACTCAAATTTTGGAAAACTGGATGTGTTATGGCTTATTACTTAAATATCATATATATCAAATTTCACATAAATATTGTAATAGTAATGGTTAGAGGTCAAGGTCAAAACAAGAGTATTTGTCATTTTCCCTAAACTCCTCCTAGATTGTTTAATGTATTGTCACCAAATTATACAGGCAAATTCAGCTGGTCAATGCGACGACCATCCAAATATATGTATTTTATTTTAATTCAAAGGCCTAAGCTCAAGGTCACAGTATATGATCACTATCTGTAATCAATAAGTTTTTATACGAATTACACCATATTCATAATGCTAGTTATTAAGAACATTGTTGTTAAGCTAACTAAATCCTCGATAAGAAATTCTAAGGTCGAAGGTCAAGGTCAAAGGTCAAGGTTAAAGGTCGAAATATGATTTTTACTAGTATTTCCTATTTAATGTAAGATTCTCATTAGGCATATCATGCATATTCGAAATCCCTAGACCAAGCTAGGTCATACAAGAATAAACATAATTCCATTTGATAGGTCAAGGTCATAGGTCAACGTCAAATATAAAGTCAATATACTAATTTCTTTACTATTCATGTAAGCTTCACACAATTTGTTGAGGCACTTGTGCTTTAAGGGAAAATTAAAATATTAAATTGTCAGACATCATGAAGGTCAAGATGAAGGTCAAAGGTCAAGGTCAACTATTTCTTTAATACCTCTGAAACTAACTCATGATCTTTAATGAAAGTTGAAACACTTATTTGATTTTCTAGGGTTACATCAAAGCAAACACATATATAATCCTACATAAAGATCAAGGTCACAGGCCAAGGTCGAAAGTTAACCTTCATCATAATTATAATCATGTTCAATTTTCGATAAGCTGACGACTGTTAGTTGCATTTTACTTAAATAACGTATATTTCAATCATAACATATATATTATAATACTTAAGGTTAAAGGTCATGGTCAAAGAACAAAAGAAGAGTGTTGATAATTGTCTTTAAACTCTTCCTTGACTGTTTAACCCTTTGTGTACCGGTGACATATTTGTTATTGTATTCTAGCTATAATTAGACAATTTTGTGGAGCGTCTAAAGGATCTGTGGTAGTAAAAAGGGTTAATTAAGATAGTTGAAAGCCTGCTAATTTTATGGAGGCCCTTCATAAACTAAATAAAATCGTCTTAATATCCAGTATCAAATGAAACCGACAGAACCGTACTGAACGGGTTACGTATCGTCACCAAATTTTGTGTTTTTGTTATTCAAAGGTCAAGGTGAATGGTGAAAGTCACAGATTATGGTCACTATTGCTTTCCTATATATATTTTAAATTTGAATTACACCATATTCTAAATGCTACAAAATAGTGTTACGCTGACCTTATTATAGATAAATATTCCAATGGTCAAGATTCAATGTGACCATAAATGTAATTATATATACTGTATATACTCCCAAGCGGACATGAACCACCAACAGTCAGGACGAGTGTCTATGCATTAATCCACTACACATAAGTATCCTCTATCACGCTGTGGTATAGTGGATTTAAGTATGGGCACTTGTTCTGACTGTCGGTGGTTCAAGTCTGGCTGTGAGTAAAAAAACATTTAGTATATAAAAACATTTAGTATATAGTAGTATATAGTAAGTATAGAGTGGTCTTGCCACTGGACTGGTAATCCAATGGACCCGGGTTCGAAGCTCAATATGTCAATGGGAAGATATTATTGGGATGGAATTTGTGCTGTACGTAGTTTCAGTGCATTACCACAGCACACCGAAATGCCAAAAAAAAATACCCTCATTGTTCCCTGATTAAATAGCACTGTATGAATATTCCCATATTCAAAATATGCTACAGGGGGGCAATGCCTAGTGAGCTAATTGCTCAATAGGTGGCGTTCTGAGAGTGAGGGTCCGAGTCTGGGAAGTGAGACGGTGAAGCGCAGAGGCGAAGCAGCTTCAGAGATGGAGTTCGGTTCGAGCCGTGAATAGGTGCTTCGCATGTCTCACTCCCTGTACTGGAACAAGACCTCACGGGCCTCACCGTGTTCAGCGGTAGAGTGTGCAGGCTCTCAGCCTATGCCCGAGAGGGAGTAGTTGGAATATAGAACAAAATATATATACAGTATATATATACTGTATATATATATATATATATATATATATATATATATATACAGTATATATATACTGTATATATATATATATATATATATATATATATATATATATATATATATATATATATATATATATATAAATCGATTTTACCTAAGAGATTCAATACTACTTGCAGAATTCTAGGTCGCAGAGTTGCGTATGCATTTGTTTTTTTTTGTTTTTTGGGTAATGCGAAAACTGCACACCTACTTTATTAATATATGCAATAACACTATTAAACACTAATATCACACTATTGTTTATCCAGGAACAGCTCCAGGAACAGGCCAGTGGGGTGAGGAAGATGGTGGACAAATTCACCACTCCTTCGCCATGCAGCCGGGAGGAGGAGTCATGGAAGCAATTCTTTAATTAACTCCCTGACCTTCCAGTGCAGCCAACTTAACCCCAGCGTGTGGAGCTACCTCCGGCTAGAAATTATGATGCTCCTGGAGAAGTATCAGGCTAGGACTAAGCCTCAGGAGGGTCTGTCCCACCTCCTACGCACGTGGCAGGATGGTCCTGGCCAACCACCCACTGTCATGCAGCAGGTCCAGCAGCCCATGCAGGTGTAGCACCCCATGACATTGCAGCAGCCCATGCAGCAGTTGCAACAGCCCTTGCATCAGGTGCAGCAGCCCATGCAGCAACAACAACAACTCCTACAGCAGCCACAGGTAGTGCAGTACCTGAACCACAACCCGGTCCCGGTACTGTATGGCCAGTACCCTGCACCTCCTGCCCCCTCCCCCATGTTCCCATGTACAGCTGGCCCATTCACCGGCGGTTCCTCAACCTCTCCCAAACCACAGAGCTGTTCCACTCCCAAACCAAATAAAGACCTACTGGCCAACCTCAGCCTCTCGTCGAGCCTATTTGACTTGCCCTCAAATACACCAGGTGACACCTCCAGACCCACAACATCCGGGAGTCGGCTCGACACTCCACATAAAAAAATCAATAAATAACAAGTATGTAAAAATAAGATATAATACATTTAATAAATAACATGTATGTAGAAATAAGATATAAAATGTCAATAAAAAATTTATAATATAGGAAGTATGGTTTGTTATGTCCCAATTTATGTTATTAAATACAAATACAAAAATGAGAAATATATATAAAAAAAAAAAAAAAAAAAATTATAACTACAATAATATATGAACAATACCAAATTAAGAGGTATAAGAATAGTAATAAGCAATGCAAATATAAAACAAAATAAATTATATAGTAATGATTGAACTGAACTTGCAAAGACATGGAATGGGTATAAATAATGAAATATAATATGAATAATTAATACATAAATAAATTAGTTCATAAATATATCAACAATAACATAGTATGATTAACAGACTATATATAACAAATACAATTGGAAAAAAAAATATATATAATAATGAATGAACTGAACTTACCAAGACATGGAATGAGTATAAATAATGAAATATAATACGAATAATTAATACATAAATAAATTAGTTCATAAATATATCAACAATAACATAGTATGATTAACAGACTATAAATTACAAATGCAATTGGAAAACAAAAGAAATGCACTAATCATGACTTAAATGAACTCGCAAAAGACATGGAATAAGTATAAAGAATATTGGATTTCTCACCTATATCATTGACTCCTGCCACGAAACACTCCCAGCTGGTGAGTTTAAGTACTTGTGAGGTATTCTCTAACTCTTTTTCCACCCTGGTTGCCAGTGTTGCTACCTGGATGGGAAGGGGCACTCAGAAGCAGGTGGCCATCTCTCCAGGTGCCACGGGTAACCAGGTGTGTTTCTGGGTCTTCCTGGTCAAGTTCACGGCTCGATGGTCGCCGTATCCTCAGGAGGTTATAGAGGGTGCAGCATGCCATCACCACTGACTCAGTCCTGTGTGGGGCGATGGTGATGGCTGTGTGTAGAACTCTGAACCTGTGGGTTGGATGGGCAGATGATTAGAGAAATGTCATTGTCATAACTGTTTTGCTAATAATAATCTCACATACCCAAAATTATTTCTTGATGTTCTTTACATGCTCACCTGTTTGCTAGGATCCCGAAGGCGTTCTCCACCACTCGTCGTGCTCTTGATAGCCGGTAGTTGTATATCCTCTCATCGTAACCCAGACCTCGTTGTGGATAGGGAATCATCTTTCACGGACGAAGGCTGAAGGCTTTGTCACCGATGAAGTAGTAGGGTATTTCTTGATCAGGTGCCCCTGGCAGGGGCTCAGGTGGGGGGAAGTTGGCCTCATTTGCGTTGATGAGCTGGTTTAGGGGCGATTTGGTGAAGCACCCTGAGTCTGACTCGCATCCAGGGATGGCAATGTCCACATGGATGAACTTTTAGTCCGCATCAACGAGTGCAAGTAGTCTCATAGAGAAGAATTTCTTATAATTATAGTACTTTGATCCACTGAATGCTGGGTTCCTGATCCGAATGTGCTTCCCATCGACCGCCCCTAGGGCGTGAGTGAAGTCCCACCGACTTGCGAACCTATCGGCTATAACTTTCCATTCCTCTGGTGTCTTCGGGAAGTGGAACACCTCATCGCCAAAGGCCTCAACAATGGCATCACACACCTCGTGAATAAGTAGGGAGATGGTGTTCTTGGCCACACGGAAGGAGAATCTGAGACTGGCGTAGGTGTTGCCACTTGCGAGAAATCGCAATGTTATGGCCACTTTCAGCCCTACCTCCAGAGGCCTCCTCCAGAAGGTGATCTGCTTCTCCAGCCGAGGCCGCACACGCTCACAAATCTCGTCGAAGAGACCCTCGTTGATCCGCAGGAAACCCTGGTACAGTTCTGGGTCCTCCGCTGCCAATTCCTTCATGAGGGTGTGGTGGTGGCCATAGGTCTCCCTCCTCATTAGGTATTGCTTCACCCACACACTTCGCTCCTTCTTCCTATTGATATACTTCTTTGGTTTGGATAAGACTTGGGTAAAGGTCAATAGCGTGGCGCACAGTTGTTGGTTACACTCCTGGTATAGCTGTACTTGAGCATGTAGATTGCTGTGGTCGTCCATGTTGAGGAGATGTTGCTTCGTCTGGGGCACCTGGTTTACTGTACAGGTGTGTCTGTGGCACGCCCATTTTATATCATGAACGGTGACCATCGGAGGGCCATCGGCGACGACACTGCGACCAACGTATTGTGGCCGCAGTCCGGCCGTGACACAGACTTCTCAGGTCGCCGTCCAGCGGGACTGGTCGTGGCACCAAGTCGGCGTCGGCGTCAGGACCATGAGACAATAGACCCCGTTGATTCGCTGTCCAATCGCCGTCCTGCACTGTCTGCCGGCGGCGTAACGTGTTGAAACGGCCATCGTGGCCACTCGTGCTCCAGATTGATGCCGTTCTGCCTATTTTTTTGGTCGTGGCCGGACGGGACGTTAATTCGTGTATGTGTCAACCGAGCTTTAGGCAACTGCAAGAGAGGTTCTTAGAGTAAAACAAGGAGTTATACCTAGTGTTTGTAGATCTCGAGAAGGCTTTTGACCTGGTGCCCACGGAAGTAATGCAGTGGGATATACGAAAACTCGGCATATATCAATATTACATCTCAAGATTATACGATTTACTATGAATTCATTATAACCATCTTTCATATAATTTTAAGATAATCTACTTACTATGAATGATATTATGTAAGCAACTATACATGAGAGGAGGTAATCATTGTAACTCTTTGTAACTTCCCCCTTCTAAAATCATTGACTCAGTTTCCTTTCCCACACAAATGAAGGGCACCTTGATGTCGCCCAAGCAACTGATCGTATGACCAATGACGATCACGTGGCTGTGAGGTGTTTCGAGGTTGCCAAAGCAGGTGAGAGGTAGGGAGAGGTATTGAGAGGTTAGATAGACATTAGCCACGAGCGAGAGAACATAGCTCAGAGATTCTTCTCCATATAGGAAATCCTCTTTTACTTATATTTAGTACATCTGTATACTATTTCAGTTGATACTTGAATAAATATCAAAGTTGGTTCTGGATACCAAACATTCTATAATTTACCATTTTACCTATAAGTATCAATACTATATTTATTAGGTTTAAAAGGACGTAAATGGTGGCAGCATTACTATTACTACATATCTACCTAATTAATCCTGGTGGTGTAATGGTTAAGGAGGCAAACATCTGTGTGTGATAACCCGGGTTCGAATCCTGGCGGATCATATATACTTAAATTAATTTAATTGGGGGTGTTAGGTGTTGTGGTGAAATTAATAAAATATAGATTATCAGTAGGTTCAGGGATATTTCGTCGCGAGGCCGGTCTATATGATCTGTGCCCCATGAATATTCTTTCCTCTCACTTAAACATTAGGCCTACCATAGCGCGGTTGGGAGTATGAACATCTATCTATCTATCTATTTATTGCCTGACGCCGTGATCCCCGAAGGGGTGGCCACGAATGAACCGCCCCCATGCACCTCTGTCCCCAGTCAGTCAATGCCCCTCCCCCCAACCAGCACCGCCTTCATTCATGTACTTCCTCATTCCATCCTTCCACCTCTCATTCGGTCTACCTCTCCCTCTGTCCCTCCACCTCGCTCTCATACACCCTCTTAGTCATTCTCTCGCTTTCCATACGTTCCATATGGCCGAACCATCTCAAGTTGTTCCTTTTCACACTTTCCAACATATCTACCTCCACACCACACCTCCTTCTTACTTCCTCATTAGTCTGTCTATCCCTCCATGTAACTCCGCACGCACTTCTTAAGTAATTCATTTCCACTGCTTTCACTCTTGATCTGAGTCTCTCAACCAACGTCCATGCTTCGCTTCCGTAAGTCAGTGTCGGGATTACCACACTGTCATGCAAGGACTTCTTCACTTCCATACTGACCACCCTATTTCTTGTTACTGCTTTCAGCATTCCTACAACCCTCTTCCCCTGTTGTACCCTCTCCCGCACTTCTTCATCCATAGTCCCATCTTTACTCAACACACTGCCCAGATACTTAAAAGAGTTGACGATCTCCATAGCCTGACCGTTCAGCTTCACCCCACACTCTGTGACTTCACCCCTTTCGAAGACCATAACCTTGTTCTTCCCCGCATTTACCTTCAAATTCCGTTTTTCGCACACTGTTTCAAACTCATTTACCATGTATGAACATGATTAGATTAATATCCAGTATTCGAGAATGGATAATAAGTCGTAAGCGTGTGCATAAACCTTTAACCGTCCTGGTGGTGTAATGGTTAAGGTGGCAAAAATCTGTGTGTGATAACCCGGGTTCGAACCCTGGCGGATCATATATACTTAAATTAATTTCATTGGGGGTGTTAGGTGTTGTGGTGAAATGAATAAAATATAGATAATCTATCAAACTACGAGAGCAGTGAACGAGAGCTGAGATATACCTACTGTACAACTTCAATCTACAATCAACCTATAATTAAAACATATATATTAACTCCTAAGGACATCGACACCTTTATTCATCCTTACTAGAGTCAGGGTTAACCCTATGAATACATTTGACTACTCATAAAAGTCTTATGTAACATGGTAGGCAGTGGCGGTCCTTTTTAACATGAACTGTTAATTTAGGCGGTTTACACCACGTTCCTTCGAAGAATTATCAAGCCTTACACTCAACCATTCTACCAATTTCCGGTGTTCCAGTTCCGGTTTTCTATTTTACAATTATCCGGTCTCTACCATTCTACCATTATCTACAATTTGATCCAGTTTTATCCGGTCTACACTACATTCATTGTTTCCTGAGTTCCTGTTCAAGTTATCCCTGTTAATTTCCAACCACAAACTACAAATTGGTTAAGTTAAAACCATTTCTACACTTCGAGATTCAACCAGTCATCTATCCAGTTCATCTATGGCGATTCTTGTGTGAGCTGCTGGCAGACAATTTCAGAGAGAGAGAGAGAGAGGGGGAGAGAGCTGAGCTGACGTTGTTGATCACGCAGTGGGCTGACCGCTGACTTCTCAACACTAAGCTTGTTGTTCAACCCTGACCTAACTCAACACCATCTCACTCCTCACTGTGAATGCTGTATAAAATCGTCTCTCCTAGCTGTGAATGCTGTATAAAATCGTCTCTCCTAGCTGTGAATGCTGTTGAAAATCAGCTATCATTCAACACTCATCTAAGTGCTTTACAGGTGTGTACAGTGAATATCAATCATCTATATTTTGTTTCACGGTCAAATTTATTTCCGCATGTCTAGCGAGAGTAATTCAATTTGCTAATTATGACTCATGAGATGAGCTTTCCTGGCATTTGCGTGTTGTCTAACTCATGTAAAATCGTCGGTCAAATGGCGGTCACTTCATCATGTCATTCAGTCAAAACTCCACCTTTTAATAATGTCATGGGTGTGAGATGTGGCATCCGACCCCATGATCGTGGACGCACAGACAGACAGACAGTCACTCAGTTGGTGACTCAGTCAGTCACTCTATCACTCTTGCTATGTGTATAAGTGTGTGTGCGGTGTGCGCTGATTCCCAGATCCAATTATTAAATTGTTATTCCTAAGTGATAAATTGTATTTAAGACTATTAGGGAATTAACTTTCCAAGTCAATAACATTCCTTTTTTTTCTAAGGTTCTTAAAACCGCACGTTGATCTAAGCAGTTACTTTAATTTTCGTTCTTTTAATACATCTGAAGTTTTAAAGTGATTCTAGTATTCATTAATTAAAAACTTTTCTTATTTTTGATAAGTGCTCGAGTGGCTTAGGCCTAATGTCGCTCGCGGCAGCCAAGGTAATTGAGTAGTTTTTTATTTGTTTTTATAAGTGCGTCTGTTTAACATCTTTATTGTACGTACAGTGTAATTGTGTTTTTCTTAACATCATTTTTGGATTTCTAACGAGTTTGAGATTCCATCTTCATTTTTTTTCTTTCACTCGCTGGTAGGCCTACAGTATATTGTTTCTTGTATTAACACGTTGGTCGATACTATTTGCTTTCATTTGAGTGCGAGTTTGTAAAGATTAATTTTTGGGTTTTAATTAACATCATTTTGTCCAAATTTGTGGACTCTACCGAAATACACTCGTTCAAGATTTTTCTTTTCGAGTTTCATTTTGAATTGAATTTTGGAAGTTTGATTGATTGATATTTTCATGGATTATTCTTTTGGGAATCGTTCAAATTATAACTTTTTTCGTTCGGTTCAGTCATTCATTTTCATTTTCATTTTCTATGGAGCAGTAATCTTTAATTCTTTAAGTTTGACAGAATTTCTAGAGTTGAATTCATACGTTTCATCTCCGTAGAATTCTCGTTTAAGTTTCATTGAAAACGTGAGTTTTATGTTCAGTTTTTGCTGGGCCCAGTGAGATTAAAACAATCTATTATTTAGTATTTTTGCATGAAACATTGGCTAGAGTTTTTCGAATATAGATGTTTGAATTTCACTGTTGGCTTATCTCATTGAAAAGAGATAATTTTTGGAAAATAAGTTTGGAGTATTGGGGGATACTGAAATAAAATTTCCCGGGTATATAGATCATTTCTTTTTTCGTGGTTCGTTGGAAGAACGGCCATAGAGGTGAAAGGAAATATTAAGTATATCCTATTGAAACTATATCTTTGAAAATGAATTTTTGTTTTCAACATTTATGTGTTGTGTGGAATTTTATGATTTTATGATAATATGAAATGTAGGAGTTAGTTTATTAATATCTGTATGTACGGTACTTGAATTAAATGTAGGAGTTAGTTTATTACTATCTGTATGTACGGTACTTGAATTAAATGTAGGAGTTAGTTTATTAATATCTGTATGTACGGTACTTGAATTAAATGTAGGAGTTAGTTTATTAATATCTGTATGTACGGTACTTGAATTAAATGTAGGAGTTAGTTTATTAATATCTGTATGTACGGTACTTGAATTTACTTGAATTAAATGTAGGAGTTAGTTTATTAATATCTGTATGTACGGTACTTGAATTAAATGTAGGAGTTAGTTTATTAATATCTGTATGTACGGTACTTGAATTAAATGTAGGAGTTAGTTTATTAATATCTGTATGTACGGTACTTGAATTCACTTCTAAGCGTTTTTTATTGGGTTTTGTTTTCGGTATTTTTTTGTTTTGGGTTTTATGGTGAAATTTGTTGCCCATGCGTGGTACATTATTTTTCTTGATTGGTTTTTGCCTGTCCTTTCATTATGGTGTGCAGGTTGTTGTAAATCCTTGTTTTTTTGTGTGTGTGAGTTTCATGTACTTATCTTGGAATTAATTGTACACTAAGTTGAAACGGGTTTTGCTTCGACGAGTGTGTGATTTTATTATATAATTTAGGATTTCGCCATAGGAAATGCATTATTTTGGAAAACGGGTAGCTCCCGGTTGAAAACATTTATTACTATTTTATTCGAATGATCTATGTGATTTTTATTTGCGCAATAAAAATAAATCGGATTAGGAAGGTATTATATTACACTCCACGGGATTGTGGCTTGCTGTGTTTAATATTGATATAAAGCATGTTCCTATAGATAGGATGTTTCTTCCTTTTATTTGTACATCAGGTTTTAACTATGTTTTTTTTTAATTCGGTTTTATCGACCTTGGACGGTTTTAATATGTTTGTTTTTATTATAAACTAGAATATTATTTATTTTCACACCATGGGTTTAACCTAAATGGACTTTTGTGTTTATTTTTTTTATTCTTTTTACTTTATCCCATGAGTTAGGACTTTTTTTTTTTTTCTCCTGCAGTATTATATATTATATACCTAGGATTTCTTTTTTTGTTGCTTGCAGCTGTATATTTTAGTGTATACCTTGTTTTATTAGTCTGTATATCTTTGCTTTGTTAATCGATCTACAGAAGACATCATTATTATAATGTGTCTTTGTTTTTTGGGGTTTTCTTATTGGGATTTTGTTTGAAGATAATACCTATAGTATTTTTCTTTTTACAATTTTTGTTTTTGTTCATTGTCTTTGCATTTGTATTTGCTTTGTTCAATTTTTTTCCGTTCTTTATAATTTTACTATGACCTTTATATTTTTTTAACAAAATACTTAGAAAATGTCCATTCCACATTCGATTTTTTTTCAACTGATTTTTGTTTTTATCTTTAACGCCTTACGAGCGGGCCCGTCAATAACTTCTACTACCTGGCAAGCGGGTGGTTTTACCCTAAACGACCTTGTTTCCGTGCTCTTTTTCATGCATAAACAAGAGCCAGAGCGTAATACAATTATGTATTCCTGAAAGGGCGTTAATTGAGCTTTCCAATGACACCAGAACCATCCTTCTACGACCACGCGTTCTCTTGCAACGATCGTGCAAGACTAGTGCAAAATCCCTAAAATACGGTAATATCCTTACATAATTCCCTGTGTAGCGAGGCAGTGAGTGTGGATGTGTGTGGAGGGAACGTCAGTAGTCGCGCGGGACCCGTGCCGAACTGTCATGAGCCGACCTACGCTCCTCCCATCGCTCGGCTCTCTCTCAGAGCCATTATTGCTCAAAAATTGCACACAGACTTAAGTCGGGCCCCGCCACATAGTCCTTGGTTCTCTAGGCCGACTTAAGTCGGGCCCCGCTAAACAAGGGTTAACTTAATTCTTTTACTCTCACATAATTTTAAGTATCTGCATTGCGGTGGATACGCAAGATTTTAGTGAGGGTGTATTACATCTCAAGATTATACTATTTACTATGAATTCATTATAACCATCTTTCATATAATTTTAAGATAATCTACTTACTATGAATGATATTATGTAAGCAACTATACATGAGAGAGGGTAATCATTGTAACTCTTTGTAACTTCCCCCTTCTAAAATCATTGACTCAGTTTCCTTTCCCACACAAATGAAGCTTACTATGGCACCTTGATGTCGCCCAAGTATCTGATCGTATGACCAATGACGATCACGTGGCTGTGAGGTGTTTCGAGGTTGCCAAAGCAGGTGAGAGGTAGGGAGAGGTATTGAGAGGTTAGATAGACATTAGCCACGAGCGAGAAAACATAGCTTAGAGATTCCTCTCCATATAGGAAATCCTCTTTTACTTATATTTAGTACATCTGTATACTATTTCAGTTGATACTTGAATATATATCAAAGTTGGTTCTGGATACCAAACATTCTATAATTTACCCTTTTACCTATAAGTATCAATACTATATGTATTAGGTTTAAAAGGACGTAAATGGTGGCAGCATTACTATTACTACATATCTACCTAATTAACCTATCAAACTACGAGAGCTGAAATCTACCTACAACTTCAATCTACAATCAACCTATAACTAAAACATATATATTAACTCCTAAGGACATCGACCCCTTTAGTCATCCTTACTAGAGTCAGAGTTAACCCTATGAATACATTTGACTAATCATGAAAGTCTTATGTAACATGAGTGGCTAGTGCATGTGATAATGAGAATGTATGAGGGGTCACGGGCAGCAGTTAGAGTGAATGGGGGCCTAAACGAAGAGTTCCCAGTAAAAGTTGGAGTTCACCAAGGTTCAGTACTGAGCCCATTGCTGTTTGTTTTGGTCTTTGTGGCTCTGTCAAGGGACTTTAGGACAGGACTCCCATGGGAGCTGTTATTATGTAGATGATCTAGTTCTTATCATAGATAGTGCGCAGGAAGCAGAGGCAAAGTTCAAAAGATGGAGGGATGGTATGGCAAATAAGGGTCTAAGAGTTAACATAGATAAAACAAAGGTGATGATTAGTGGAGTAGGGTGTGGAGCTATGGAAAGAAGCAACGATGATCCATGCGCAGTATGTGGGAAGGGGGTGGGAAGTAACTCAATTCAATGTAATGTTGCGTCTGTAGTGACTGGGTACACAAGACATGTAGTGGAGCTAGAGGACCTTTGACAAGAATCATAGACTTTAAATTTGCAGTGTGCAATGGAGATCTTGTGTTAAATGACCCGCCTGTTAGTGTTGATTTCGACAGTGTAACACTGGAGTGTGTGAATAAGTTCTGCTACCTGGGCGATACGGTTTCCGCCGGAGGTGGCGCTGAAGCTGGCTCCATTGATAGAGTCAGAAGTGGCTGGGGAAAGTTTATAATGCTGTTACCACTCCTGACCATGAGAAGGATCCCACCCCACCTTAAAGGGAAGGTTTATATCTCTTGTGCTAGGAGCGTGATGACCTATGCCTTGGAGACGTGGTCGGTTAAAGCGGAGGATAACAATAGAATGGAGCGGAATGAGAAAGAATCGTGAGATGGATATGTGGGGTTAATCTCAGGGACGGGGTATCGAGCGCGGAATTAAGAAGGCTTCTGGGCATTAGGAGTGTCAGTGAAGTGATGCGCACGAGCTGACTTGGTTGGTTTGGACACATGGAGAGAAAGGATGATCAGAACTGGGTGAAGAAATGCTGGACTGTGAACGTAGGGGGGAGCTGCGCGTAGGGGTAAACCTAGAATGACATGGGATCAGGAACTCCGGTCCAATCTCAAAATAAAGAACTTGACAACAGAGGCAGCTCTTGACAGGGCCGTCTGGAAAGCTGCCATTTAGGATGTGAGGCTGTAACCACATTCTCTGTGGACAAAACATTCTTTAAACTTGTACGTATGTATATATGTATAATTATGTGGTGGGCGGACTTGTGGTGGTAGAGCTTCGCTTCATGTCTGCCTGCTGAGATCGGAACCTCTCCGGGTGGTTGGGGGAGTGCTGTAGGGACCTTGGTGACCCTGGTCTCTGGGTCTTCTCCTGGATGACCTAGATGTACACGTGAATTTGTGTTTGGTTTTTGTGTGTTCATTGTTTTCTGTTGTGTTGTCCCAATTCTGGCTCTGTCTTGAGTCGCCCTCCCCCCCCCCCCCCCAAAAAAAAAGAGGAAAAGTGGGGATTGGGCCTGAGTATATAGATAGATAGATAGATAGGTAGATATATGTATATTATATAACTTCAGCAAAACATTCTTGTTAGGTCCGCGAGCAAAGCGAGGGTCCTCTAGGGTTTACTCATGTCTTTGTTGTTAGGTCCGCGAGCGAAGCAAAGGACATTTAGGGTTTAATCATGTCGTTGTTGTTGTTGTTAGGGCGACGCTTATTTAAAAGGGCTGTTTCTTGGTTAATACTCAACCAAATGTAAATATTGTTCACATGCATATACGCTGATCTATCCTCTAGGCCGTAACTGAGCCCTTTTTTGTTTGTATTTCTGCCCGGGCGCCCCTTAATTCGCCACCTTCTACAGTAATGAAAGGTTTATACAAAAAAAAAAAAATCTCGGTTATTACCGAACCAAATTAAATGACCTTACACATGCATATAAATGATCTACACTCTAAGCCATAACGGAGCCCTTTGTTTCAATTCCGCCCAGGGCGCCCTATAAATAGCCACCTTCTGTAGTAGTTCGACGCTTATCAAAATTTGCTATTTCTCGGTTATTAATTAACCAAATTTAATGAGCTTATACACGCATATACTTGGATATATCCTCTAGGCCGTATCGGGGCGCTTTTCTTAAATTTCGTTCTGGGCAAGGCCCCTTTAATCGGCGCCTTCTGCAGTAGTGGTGAAATGTGATATGGCAATCTGTTTGGAAATTGGTAAGGCATATTCAGAACTCCATATGCATAGGCTCTTGCTTATTGTTCAGACTGTAAGAGGGCACTTTTGAAATACTTCGCCCTTGGCGGTTAACTATAAGGCCCCTTCTACAGGAGTTGATGGAATATTTAATCTGCTGTCTTTTGGGATCTTTCCTTTACCAATTTCATTCACATGCATACTGTAAGCTGTAGTCTGATCTATTCCTTGACCATAACGGAATCCAACTTTATCCCAGGGCGCCTCGCTACTGTCTCCCTTCTATAGGAGTGACGTAATATGATATCAGATATTTTTATGTGATGAATGAATCACATACATAATTTACATACATATACTTTCAATGAATATTTGGATGCAACATGTCGGCCATGGCGCCCCATCACAAGCCCCCTTCTACAGGAGTGACGGAAAGGGAAAACGGTTATATTTTGGGGATAGTGCCCATTTTTACTTGCATGTAAACATAATCTCATCTATCTCTTAGACATAATGGTCAGAGTCCTATTTTCAAATGTTGCCCAGGGTGCCCGTTGTTGGCTCCCTTCTGCAGGAGTGACCAAACATTTTGTCCAGTGTTAATCAAAGACATTACGTGCAATTGTACATTATTTTAATTACCTCCGCCACCAAGGTTGGAGGTTATGTTTTTGGCTCCATTTGTTTGTCATTTTGTCTGTTTGTTTATTTGTTTGTCTGTCTGTAAAGAAGATATAGCATATCAAAAAGCTATTAACAGATTGTCACGAAAGTTGGAGGCCAGATAGGATGTGCACCAAGGAAGAAGCCATTTAAGGGGGGTGACCTGTTTTTTTTATTTCTGTCCTTTTCTCTCTTTCTCTTGCTTGTAACCATTCGGCCCTATTCAGCCAACTATTTTAAGACGTTTATCCCCCTCTAGGTGTCGAATTCTTCCTGGCGAGTGATAGCGAGCCAGCATTATATGAAGAAATCCGGCTTCGCCGGAGAAATTTTTCTATCGAAAAATGGACAAATTTAGCCTACTGTCAAACAAAAATAAAAAATATGCTGGCTCGCTACCACTCACCAGTAAAAAATTGACACCTGGATGGGGATAAACGTCTTAAAACAGTAGGCTGAATGGGGCCAAATGGATACAAGCCAGAGAAAGATAGAAAAGGACAGAACAAAAACAGGTCACCCCCCTTAATTGGGGAGGTGATTGGTAGAGCGCATACCTCCTCCAGCATAGATGGCTCATAAAGATATGAACCGATGTTCACGAAACTTGGTGGGCAGATAGGATATGCACAAAGGGAGAAGTAATTTAATTTAGGAGGCGATCGATAGACTGCATAACTCTGCCAATTTAGACGGCGCTACAGATTTTCCAGAGTGCCCTTCTAATTACCTCTGCCAACAAAATTGGACGGAGGTTATGTTTTTGACTCCGTTCGTCTGATTGTAAATATGATATACCAAAAAGTTATGAACCGATAACCTCGAAATATGGTGGGTAGATAGAATATGCACAAAGAGAGAAATTATTCAATTTAGGAGGCAATCGGTATAGCGCATACCTCTGCCAGCTTTAGTGGAGGTACGCACTTTCCAGAGTGCCCCTCATTGTTACCTCTGCCAACGAAGATGGACGGAGGTTACATTTTTGCCTCCATTGGTCTGATTGTCTCAAAATAGATATCTCAAAAGGTATGAACCGATGACAATTTGGTGAGCAGATAGGATATGCTCCAAGTAAAAAGTGATTATATATTTGAGGCAATCAATAGAGCGCATACTTCTGTCAGCGTAGGCGGCCCTCAAAGTTATGAACCGATTTTCACAAAAATTGGTGGTTATTATTGAACCAAATTTAATGATCTTCCTCATGTACATACTCTAGTCTATCCTCTAGGTCGTAATGGAGTCTTTTTTTTTACATTTCATCCTGTGTGCAGCGCGACGCACCTCATAGTTAACACAGTCGAGTGAACGTACAGTCTAGTTTGGACTTGTCCTTCATGATATATGATTTTCCTCAGGGTGAATGTCAAAGAGGAGAGATCTGATCTTATCACATCTCTCTGCCGACAATACCCCCACCTACCTCCCGCCTCACAGACTCCAACATTGGTGTCATCAGGAAATATTCAGCCTCTCGCTCACTCGCTAGACAAGCCTGTCAGTATTGGTCCTTTTGTTACCTCAAGACCCCCCCCCCTCTCTCTCTCTCTCCCCCCCACCACCATTTAGTCACTGCCTCCCTAGCTCTCTCTCTCTCCTGTTTTCCCTTGAACCTCCTTTTTTTCCCTCTAGGCCTGTTTTTGTCTCTTCTTTCCCCACTGTGTCCTTATCCCCATCTTTCCTCCCATTCGCCTTTTCATTATATTCTTCCCCTCCCTCTCTTGGTCTCCCTTCCTCTCACTCGGTCTCTAACTTACTCCTTCCCCCCTTTATCTTAATATCTCCCATCTCTTCCTTCCACGCTGCCTCTCATATTCTTCCCCACTCTCTTTCTGCCATCAATTTATTCTGCTCGGTGTATTCCTACCTCCATCATCCATTTCCCTTTGCCTTCTTCGGTACTTACTTTATCATCCCTCCTCCTCTTTCTCTCTCTCCCTCTCTCGTCCCTACCTTCTATTCGGTACTTACTCTACCATCCCTCCTCCTCTTTCTCTCTCTCCCTCTCTCGTCGCTACCTTCTATTCGGTCCTTACTCTACCATCCCTCCTCCTCTCTCTCTCTCTCCCTCTTTCGTCCCTACCTTATAATCGGTTCTTACTCGACCATCCCTCCTTCTCCTCCTCTCTCCCTCTTCCTTCCCTACCTTATTCTTATCCTACCTCCCTCTCTACCTCACTGGAGCGTCTTACGATAACATACTGTATATACTGTATATCTCTCTCTTACCCAATAGCAATAAGATCCTTCTATTCTCTCTCTCTCTCTCTCTCTCTCTCTCTCTCTCTCTCTCTCTCTCTCTCTCTCTCTCTCTCTCTCTCTTTCTCTCTCTCTTCTCTATACCCTACCCCTGCTATTGTTTCCTTCTCTACCCCCCTCCCCCTCTCTACCCTTTCTATTCTCCCAGCCTTACCTAACTAGGCCACGATATCGTGTTTGTTCTGCAATATCTTAGGAAGACAAATACATATTGTATTACAGCGAACACATTGAAAAATTATGGCAGCACAAATTGAGGAGGCTTTGAGGGAAGAGCTGGGCTAAATTATTGTAAGGGCTGGCGAATTAGGAATGTTGTTTGTTAGATGTGCTTGGAATGATTGTGTGTTTATGTGCGATTATGAGAAGTGAGTGGGAGTAAGTGGAAGTGATTGTGAATATTTGATATGATGGGGGAGTTCATAATGGACACCTCTCCGTAACGAGACTGACTCTCAGTCTGAGGATGTATTACAAATTATTCTTATTATTAAAGCCATATAAATATGCCCTTGTGTTTGGGTTTCATTGTTCTCAAGCAAAGAAATTATTCACCTCATAACAAATCAAAGGCTAAGTTTTAAAATATCTTAATATTCAAAGGGGATCAAAGAGCAGGATGCAACAGTGAAACATAAAGGTCTCATCTTGTCATTTGATTTTTTTTCTATTTTTTTTTGTACCGTATATGTATCATAATTTTCAAGATTTTGTCATGAGAAAATCCATTACTTTTTTCATTCAAGAATAAATTAATTTTGAAAAAAAAAATACAACAAAACCAAATCCAAAACAGAAACCATGAATCTTTTAGTACATCTTCAGAATACAATCGACACATCCGTATTGTTGGACCCCCATTGTGAAGAGTGTGTGTAGCCTAATTAAATGATGAATGGAGCTTATGGAGAATGTCTGAAGAACATATTTTACTTTGAGCATTAAGTCTGTATGATTGTGCTTTAATAAAGACTAAAATGGTGCTTAAACTAATTTAATCGGTGTTAATGAATATAAAGAGTTTTTTTGTATGTGTGAACCCATGAATCGACCCATTAATGGAAGATATAGCTTTTACTGAGAATTAAATCATCAGTTACAGAAATCTCCACCAATGCTGCAGCTGGCCCTGATTGTTTTCCAGCCATATTATTGAGGAAGTGTGCAGAAATGATGTGTGTATCTCTCCAAATCCTATACAGATCTGCACTGGACTCTGGGACTATTACCGAATTACTGAAAAGAGCTAAGGTAACTCCCGTATTCAAAGGCGGGTTTAAGAGGCAAAGCAGAAAGCTACCGACCTATTGCCCTCACATCTCATATCATTAAAACTTTTGAGAAGAATATTGTTAAAAATATTACAAACTACCTTGAACAAAACAATAAAATTAATGACAGCCAACACGGATTTCGACAAGGTAGATCATGCTTGTCCCAGCTCCTTGCCCATCATGAATTTGTTTTTGGTACACTAGAGAATGACAGTAACATCGATGTAATCTACTTGAAATTCAGTAAGGCCTTCCTTGTCAACCACGGAATACTATTACATAAAATCCGCAATTTAGGAATAATTGGTCGCCTTGGATTATGAATCCATAACTTCCTGAACGAGAGAAAACAATGTGTTACTGTAGGTGGTGTCATTTCCCATGACTCAAATGATTACAGTGGTTTCCCTCAAGGTTCTGTACTGGGGCCACTGCTGTTCCTCATACACATATCCGACATTGACCAAGGTACACTCTACTAAAAAAAATCATCTTTTGCCGATGATACTAGAGTAATGAAAGAAATTAAATCAATGGAAGATGTGGACAAATTAAAATCTGACCTTGCCAGGCTTTGTAAATGGGCTGACACATAATACAGTATATGTCTTTTAATAAAAACAAATTTGAGCTTGTTAGGTATGGTACAAGCAAAATAGAAGAAGTTCACTATTTGGCACATGATGGCTCAAGGATAAAGTGCAATACCAATGTGCTAGATCTAGGGGTAACAATCAGTGATGATGCCACTTTCACTACCCATATCCTAACAGTAGTGCAAAAGACACGAGCCCAGGTCGGCCGGATATTGTGTACATTCAGAACTCGGGAAAGGGAACCTATGTTAACCCTGTATAAGGCCTTGGTGATACCACTCTTGGAATACTGTTGCCAGTTATGGAATCCCTGGAAGTCACGAGAGAAGCAAGCGTTGGATGGCATCCAGCGCCCCTTCACTAGTAAAATAGTGTCTGTGAAGGATAAAGACTACTAGCAAAGACTTAAGTCCTTAAACTTGTACTCTACAGAACGATACCGAGAAAGATACCCGATTATCTATACCGGGAATATTCTCAATAACTTAGCCCCAAACCTGCTGGGTGATGACGAAAAGAAGTTGGTAGAGATCAAATAAAACCAATGACTGGGCCGTATGTGTATTATCAGGTCTATTAACTCAGGAGCACTGACAAGAGTTAATTAAGACACTGAAAAAAATGCCTTCGCTACACAAGGTCCAAAGCTCTACAATTCACCACCCAAAGAAATACGAAACAAAATCTACTCAACCGTTGACAAATTAAAAAAGGACTTAGATTATTTCCTGTTATCACTACCCATTCTACCCCACTACCACCTCCGTTCTGCCAGCACAAGCATCCTTGACCAGCTGGCACAGAGGAGGGCAGATGGGATGTACAGTTGCGGTGCCACAGCGGCTTGGACCATGGGGCGTTAACTGACTGCCCTCTACTACAATCACAGGAAACACCACAGGTGTGTGTGTGTGTGTGTTTGTGTGAGAGAGAGAGAGGCGAAGTGTGCGTGAAGGTATATTTGCATCCATATCTGTTTATCTGTGTAAAAGACAAGATCAATCAGAGACGCATGTGGGTTGCAGGATCGAATTTAACTTTTTGCATTAACTTGGACAACACAAATTTAATACCGGTACGAAAATGTGACTTCAGAGATGTGAGTTAAATTTGCCAGGGTATGAAATGTGGCAAACTTTATGAATGTTTTGGTATGTGGCTATGATATTGGTGGATGTGTATCATAATAATTATGTAGTATCGGAACCTATATTTGCATCAGTAAGGATATTTATCAGTTGCAACGAGTGATTGCATATGATACCCCTGTGCGTGCGCACACACACACACGTACGACAACACATACAGTACCTAAGCCATGCAAGCGGTTCACAAACACAGATGTCCTATACACACTTGGTATTTAACACAGACACCACTCAAATTTCATTTCACGAATGCATTGACACAAAATACAGTCCTTACCCTACCCCCCCACCCACACACACACCCACTCACACACTCACTAAGGGTCTGGATGGCTGAGTACTTTAAGGCGCCCGTGCTATAACTGCGAGGTTGAGGGTTCAAATCAAACAGAATCTTAAAGTTTGTTTTCGGCCATCCCGATGGAGAGGGTTGCATCGCGGTCGCTCCCTAGCCAGGCTGCTCAACTATCACCTTGTGTTGCCTACACATTATTCTCACATCTGTGTATGTACGTAATATGAGGTACGTTATATGGTGGAAACCCAGGCACCTCACGGTCGCCAAAGGTCCCACGTGACCTCGTAGTTAAGGTAGAATAAGCATTGTACTGTACCTAGGTTAATAAATAAAACTTTGTATATGTATATTTTCAGCCTTACGGCTACAAGTGAACAATAATCCGACAATTATTATTATTATTAAAGTAAGACATTTAGATGGAAGGATGGAGTGAGGAAGTATATGGATGAAGGCGGTGCTGGTTGGAAGGAGGGGCGTCGACTGACTGGGGACAGAGGTGCATGGGGGCGGTTCGTTCGTGGCCACCCCTTCAGGGTTCACGGCGTCAGGCAATAGATAGGTAGATAGATTAAAGTAAGAATCCTGCTAGCCAATCAACACGCTGCATTGAACCGTCCCTTCAAACCAGCTGTGAGTGACATTCCTGAAGTTTATCAAAACACTGCCACACCCTCCCGTTCACCCAATCACAAGCCTCCATTGTCGCTTCAAGCAATTACTGGGCTAGCCGCGCTCAAGTATCCTCCTTTCAAATCGCTCTCGCTCTCTTCACAGACCGTTTCTCCTGGTTGCAATCGGTCTATTACACCAGTGCAAACATTTTATTACCGTAAGCCACTACAAGACCTTTACAATAATCTTCCAGGAACGTATTACGAAGATATAAGTCAGGAGGAGAGAGAGAGAAAAGTTCAAGTTCAGCGGCTGGAGGGAACACTGCCCGGGAGACTGGCTTGACCAATCACAGCACGCCAATGCGTGAGTCGGGACTATAAAGAGAAGTGGGCGGGGCCAGTGGGCGGGTCTTTCCCTATGTGTTGTCCGTCCTGTCCCCTCTCGAAAAGTATCCTCAAACTGTCTCTCCAACAAAAACCAGATCACGCAAGTTGGGTCAAGCCCCGACGCCTTCATCTCCTACTAAAATTCACTTCCTCACCCCCTACTACTTCCTCTGTACCAACTCTAGTATTCGAAGCATAAGAGTGATCAAAATTATTACTTGCCTCACCTTTACTATATACTTCCGTTCCCCAGTGGGCGGGGCCCCAGACGAGGGGCAACCCTGCCTAACGCTTGCAACCCTGATAATAGATCAGAAGGTTAAGCAACGTAGGGTCTGGTCAGTAGTTGGATGGGTGACCGCACCTGTTGGGTGATTGCACCCGGTACCGACATTGACCAGATGTTGCCCTAGGGGTGGGTGAAATTTCCCTGGCTTGCCACCAGGGTTTAAGTAGCCCAGGAGTGTTGAACAAACTCCATTCCCTGTCAGTTCCGTCTCACTCAGACGAAAATGAGTACCTGGATTCATGGTGGCTAAAATGAATTCAGGGGCCTGATTGGTGGCTTCCTACAACCAATCAACACACGAGACTGAGAACTTGGTTAGCCACCAGGATTGCTCAGTGGCCATTGGGCAGGCCTTCTCTCGTGTTCGCCTCGTCCCACCCATACGTTAAAACTGGGTACCTGGAGTGTAAAATCGGCCTTGGCGTAGGTCGTATCACTAGGGTAAATTTGATTACTTGCCTCACCTTTACTATATACTTCCATTCCCTATGTGTTGTCCATCCTGTCCCCTCTCGAAAAGTATCCTCAAACTGTCTCTCCAACATAAACCAGCTCACGCAAGTTGGGTCAAGCCCCGACGCCTTCATCTCCTACTAACATTCACTTCCTCACCCCCTACTACTTCCTCTGTACCAACTCTAGTATTCGAAGCATAAGAGTGATCAAAATTATTACTTGCCTCACCTTTACTATATACTTCCATTCCTTCCCCCAGACGTCATTCCTGTCACGGAAGCCCCTGGGCTCACCTGCCAGCAACAACCTCTTTCTCCCTCACCTGGACAGTGATGGGAACTTGGGCAAGCCTGCTTCAGCCTACCAGCTCGCTTGCCGGCCTCCAGTAAAGCCCACCTCTGGCCAAACACAACCTTTGTCTGCCGACCAGATACACCACAAATATCCTGGTGCTTGTCGTCACATTGCTAGCTTACACACCTATAGCCAAGCAATTCAAGAGGGATGACAAGTGGTAGATGGGACTGAAGAATTCCAGAAGACAAATTGGCCGGCCTTGAGGTGGTGAAGATTGATCCAGAGATACCCAACACTTTTTAAAGAGAGAGAAATGCTTGACAAACCCAGTGGTTCCATCCAATAAAATTGATGTGTTCTTATAGAACAAAATAAAGAGAAATGGATTAGACTCATGAATAAATAAAAAGATGCAGTGTTGATAGAAGATAGTTGTCAATGTTAGAGAAGGCTCCATGCCATTTACCTATCAATAGTACAGGATCTTCTAAGTTAAAAAGTATATGAAATTACTAAGGGGAATCTGATTGAATAGTTATTAGTGATAACGTGGTTATGAGAATTATTCAAGAGGGGATAAATGATATTTGCCGATAGGTTAGACCTAGCTTGAGAAATAGTTAGGAAGGACTCTAGTCCGTCTGTTTTGTTATAAAGGAAACATCCTTATTCGACTAAAGAGATTATTGTACGGAATACAGTTCTAATATTAGCAATCCTGTAATCATGACATAAGTAACAAGTCGAGTCGACTATCGTGAGAGATATTGTAATATTGAAATAAGTTAACAATGCGTTGATAGATATAGTAGTCATGTAATATTTGAGTTGAACATTGAATTGGATATTGTAATCCTGATATACGACGTGATCAAATGCCAATTGTTGTAATAAAGATATAGGTACTTATGAAATAGCGGTTATATTGGACTATGTAATGAAATACATAATTTGAAGCTTGTTGATATTGAATATAGTATAAGAGTTAAATGTATTGTGTTAATTCATCTGTAAAATAGGAAGCACGAGTGTTGGACACTCCGGAATAGAGTTAAATTTAAGTAATTGCCTACGGGTACATATTTATATATTTTGAGATAGATGTTATATATATATACATAGTTTGTAAATATAGGAACGTCTAGATTAAATTGATTATAGCCTTGGTCATACGATTGGACATATTGAGGTGTAGTAAAGTTTTGTCAATTCTTTTGGAAATAGTGACGTGCCTTTGGATCAAAGTCAGAGTGAATCAATGCCTGAATAACGGGTATCCAAATAGGTGGTAAAGGGAACTTAAGAGTTCCAACGTACAATCTATATTGGGTCGACGGTATTATTCAATTTATGGATTGAACTCATTCTGGCCCGAACAGAGAATCGATTGCTATGATGATATATGATACCGGGGAGTTTGTTAAATAAAGGATAGTTTTCTGAACAACTGTCCAATTATTCCCACCTTAGTAGAATACTTAGATTTGGAAAAATAAGTACTACATTAGTGGCAAGCGGTGGGATTTGACAAATTGTTTGGATTGAGTATATTTATCTAACGAACCAGACATAATGATGACATTACTACCATTTAGATTATGGGAAGAGGGGAAAAGGCAATCGAACTGTGGATTGAACAAATAGAACGTCAATTCACCCTACTTGATGTGGGAGATGATGAGAAGAAGATAGCCTATGGAAAAGCACACTTAGGCAAGGCCCTGAACGATGTAAGGGTACGCCTAGAGGGACTAGTGAAATAGGTAGAAGTTGGGAAGGCTCTGATAGAAGAATTTGGCCGAGAAACCTCCACAAGGAAGGCCAGACACAAACTGAAGAGTATGAAATTAGATGGACAAAATGTGAGAACCCTGAGGAGGGAAATCGCGAAAAATTTCAAAACTGTTTACCCTCACCTAGACCAGGAGAATCAGGAGACCGAGATAAGAGAAATCATGATTCAAGCCTGTCCTGTGGAAGTTAGAAAACACTGTATTATACATGAAGTGACTACCACAAAGGAACTCATGGAGGTAATCAAGTAAGTGCTGGAAGCCAGAGAGCCAAAGGAGGAGAAAAAAACGGGGAGGAGGAGAACCTAAACAAAGGGTATCAGAAACCAATAATCCGATGCTTTATATACAGGCAAACTGGACACCTAGCTAGGAACTGCTCGAACCGTCCCCAAACTCAGACCCTCAGACTTAACCCGAGACCCACCTATCCAAACGATCGACCCCTTCCAATGATGACAAATCCAAACCAGGGGGGATTGATCACAGTAGAGTACAGGGAAACCGAGACCCAACCAAAAATCACGATGCCAAAAAGGGAAGAAAATATTTCCCCTAAACCTCTCATAGAAGGGCGATATGGCGAGATTAACATATTAGAAAGACAAACTCCTTGCGAAACAATAGTAATAAATGGGAAAGCAGCGAACATGTTAATAGATACAGGAACTAGAATTTGTCTTTTGAAGAACTTTGCGAAAAATAGAAACCACTAGAGAAATAGGACCACTAAAACAAACTAGTATTCTGTTGGCAGGAGCGGGAGGACAACCATTGACCATTTTAGGGAGAACT
Source organism: Paralithodes platypus (assembly GCA_032716605.1). Lineage (NCBI taxonomy): Eukaryota > Metazoa > Arthropoda > Malacostraca > Decapoda > Lithodidae > Paralithodes > Paralithodes platypus. Next base: position 1,705,079 of record CM064516.1, read on the forward strand.
AACACCCTGGTGGTACAATGGAAAATAATTAAATTCACCACAGATTTTTGTGTTCTACCAGGAAAATCCAATAGCGGAGTAGATGGATATCTGGGAATAGATCTAATGAGTCAATAGGGGGTGACCATACAGTGTGGCCCGAAAGACACTACGACCACGCTACGACCCCAAATAGTAGCTACCACGGGAAAAATGTCTATCCCCCCTAAAACATGGAGGATGATAGAAATTCCCAGATATCAAGGAATGACTGCCGGGATTTTCGAACCAAATGCACAGAATGACGCTCGAATATCTCACACTTTCATTACTGCAGATCAGAGGAAATTAGTTCTTGCTAACTTTGGGGAGACTACAATCAATTACCAAAAGGGAAGACTGTTAGGACATGCTACACCCACACAGCCCACCACTGTTGGGATTAACGGACCAACTAACTTACCTGAGATCCCGAAACTTTACATGAACTCCTATGGGCTTACAGAGACGTATTCGCCCAAGATGAAGGGGACCACGGATCGGGCCGAACAAGACACAAACACAAAATTCATACCCAAGGACCCCCTATTAGACAGCCCTATAGACGACAAAACCCAATTATGAGACAGAAGGAGAAGGAACAGGTGGATGATATGCTTAAACAAGGGATAGTAGTGGAATCATACAGTCCGTGGTCATCTTCAGTAGTCCTAGTAAAAAAAAAAGATGGGTCTACTCGGTTCTGTGTGGACTACAGAAAACTGAATGATGTTACTATCAAAGATGCTCAACCCCTACCTTGTGTTGATGACTCGCTAGAATCACTAAATGGATCAACATGGTTTTCTACCCTAGATCTACAAAGTGGGTACTGGCAAGTACCAGTTAGGTCAGAGGACCAGGAGAAAACCGTGTTTGCCACGAGCGAAGGTAAACTTAACCAGTTCACGGTTTAACCTTTGGAGTTTGCAATGGACCAGCCAGTTTTACTAGAGTCATGGATGAAGTACTGAGGGGATTAACGTGGAGGACTTGCCTAGCTTACCTGGATGATATCAAAATATTTTCGAACAGTTGGGAGGAACATATTAACCGACTACGAAAAGTATTAGAGAGAATCAGGAGGGCAGGACTAAAATTAAAATCTTCCAAGTGCCAATTAGGGGCCTGCAAAGTAGCATACTTAGGACATGTGGTCTCCAAGAAAGGTATCCAACCTGACCCCCTTAAAGTAAAAGCTATCCCAGAGATTTCACCCCCCACCACTGTCAAAAGAATCAGAGCGTTCCTGGGAATGGCTTCCTATTATCGGAGGTTTATACCTATTTGTTTTGTTTAAATTGCTCAACCTATGACTAAGAGACTTGAGAAAGGGAGGAAATTTGACTTGGATCAGAACTGTCAAATGGCTTCTGATCACCTGAAACAAAAGCTAACCTTTAACCCCATTGTTTGTCACCCTGACTTCACCAAACATTTCCTATTGTACACGGAAGCCTCTGACGAAGGACTTGGGGCAGTCTTGGCCCAGAAGGTTGATGGGAAAGAAGGCATAGTGGCATGTGCCAGCAGGACCCTAAATAAGGGCGAAAATAATTACAGTGTTACTAAGAAAGAATGTCTAGCTTTAGTCTGGGCGGTTCAATATTTCCGTTCTTACTTAGCCGGAGTTCATTTCGAAGTAATCACGGACCACCATAGTTTACAATGGATCAGAAAAATAAAGACAGAAGATGGATTGTTTGTTAGGTGGAAAGGGATTCTGGAGGAATATTCCTTTGAAGTTAGGCATCGACCGGGCAAACTTCATACTAATGCCGATGGTTTATCCAGATTACCTGTAGCACCAGTACAACCCACTCGACCCAAAAAGAAAAAGAATGATCCGATACCAAACTGTGGGGATAAATTAAAGTTTTCTGAAGGAGCTTGCAGGGATTCGAAGGATCATGTAGTGTTAGATTATCTCGAGGCTAAGCACATGATTAAAATTCTCCACGGACAAAAGGGAAAGGGGGCACATTTAGGTCAGTCTAGAGTCTTGAGACAGTTTAATGAAAGGTACTGGACCTCACGAGCCGATAAAATTGTTAAGGAAGTGATCCAAAGTTGTTTGGGGTGTCAAAGAGGGAAAGACGGACGAGGACCCAAACAATCACCAGGACACATTCTTGCAGGGAAACCGTGGGAAAAGTTGTCTGTGGACATTATGGGACCCCTGCCCAGACAGACGAACAAAAGGTATATTCTGACCTGTGTTGATGTCTTTTCAAAGTACACGGTTGCCTGTGCCATTCCGGACAAGAAAGCTGAGACCGTTGCTAATAGTATACTTGAGAAGGTCCTTTTTGTATATGGCACCCCTGGATGTATTCTGAGTGATAGGGGAAAGGAATTTAATAATGAAATTTGGCAACATTTAGGTGATACCTTGGGTTACCAGATTCAACACACCTCCTTGTATTACCCACAAGGGAACGCTGTGTGTAAAAGAAATCATCGATTACTAGCGAATTGTGTAAGAGCTAGTCTAAGTTCACAAGGGGAAGAAATATTGCGAGGTTGGCCAGAGTTATTGCCGGAAATTATCTGGGGAATTAATACCACAGTTTGTAGAACCACTGGATATTCTCCTTATGAGGTTATCTTTGAAAGTACTCCTAAACTACCTCAAGAACAACTATTACCTTACCCTGTTAATTCCGCCAAATACTCCCGACCAGAACATTATCTTCAGGGTCAAGGGAAAAGACGGCAACAAATCCATAACCACGTTATTCAACGGTAGCCCAAGAAACTTACCTTAAATAAATCATATTACCGGGGGGAATATATTCTGGTCAAGAGACATGATCCCACACGGACTGGTAAATTGGAGGAGAAATATGAGGGTCCTTTCCGAGTTGTGGAGATAAATGGACCGTACCAAGTCTTATACGTACATCATGGGGATATTGATTCGGCTACGCATATCCACCATACTAAACGGTACGAGGGAATTTTACCTCCGGATATGAGGGAGTGGAGTAGCGGGGAAGAAAGTGAGGGAGATCTAGAATCTGGGGCTGATGATTCTGATGACCTTTCAACTCGTGATAAGGCAGAAGTTCCCGTGTTGAGAGAAGATTACACTGGGATTTTCCCGTTCTGGCAGTCTCATAGTAGAAACCAAGACGAGAGTTACTCCGCGTCCGAACCCAGAGAAACTGAGGGGAAATCCCGAGGATCTATAAATTGTGATAACTCTACGGATTCGGAAAGCGAAGTTTCAAATTTTGAGGGAGATTTCAATGAGATTTTAAGTAGTGAGGAAGAATATCTCCCAGAAGAAATGACTGAGAAAGGGGTATTTACCGAAACTAGTAATCTATTTGGTTCTCCTTCGACTGAAATAAATATGTCACAGGAAGACAGAACGACTGATTTCACAGACAAAAGACCAAAGAAATCCCCTAAACCAATGGGTCCAGCGGAAACAGTTACACGCAGTGGTAGAATTAGCCGTCCACCAATCAGGTACCCGGACGAGGCTATAAATAGAAACTCTGAGGCACGTGCCAGTCAGTTGAAAGGCACCATGCCTCTTCCAACTGACCCTCAGTACCGGCTCCATCGCTTACTAGCTATTGTCGGCGGAAAGGGGCAAAGAGTACAAACTACAAGAGCTTTCAAGCAACTCCTCAGCCAACCAGTTCAAATTCTTTTAGCTAAGACTGTGGTAGAGAACCAGAACCCCGCAATTCAGCTGCACAGGTGTATTAGTGAACACAGTGGCCTAATTGATGGCAGGGATTTTAGAGGGACTCTACTGCGGCGATCAGGTGATGAAGTAAGAATCCTGCCAGCCAATTAGCACGCTGCATTGAACCGCCCCTTTAAACCAGCTGTGAGTGACATTCCTGCCGTTTATCAAAACACTGCTACACCCTGCCGTTCAGCCAATCACGAGCCCTCATTGTCGCTTCAAGCAAGTACTGGGCTAGCCGCACTCAAGTATCCACCTTACAAATCGCTCTCGCTCTCTTCACAGATCAGTCTATTACGCCAGTTAAACATTATACTCCCTACTACAAGCCACTACAAGACATTTGCAATAATCTCCCGGGAACGTATTATGAAGATATAAGTCAGGAGGAGAGAGAGAGAAAATTTCAAGTTCAGCAGCTGGAGGTAACACTGCCCGGGAGACTGGCTCGACTAATCACAGCACGCCAATGCATGAGGCGGGACTATAAAGAGAGGTGGGCGGGGCCCCAGAAGTAGTGGCAACCCTGGCCTGTGTGATTGGCAACGGTGGTTTCGATCAGCGGGGTTAAGCTGCATAGGGTCTGGTCAGTAGCTGGATGGGTGACCGCCTGGTACCAGCACAGCAGTTGCTGGGTGGGTTGTGGGGCCCTGTACCAGCACTGCAGTAGCTGGATGGGTGAACGCCCGGTACCAGCACAGATCAGATGTTGCCACACATACAAGGGGTGGGTGAAATTTTCTTGGCTTGCCACCAGGGTCCAAGTAGCCCAGGAGTGTTGAACAAACTCCAATCCCTGTGTAGTTCCGTCTCACTCAGACGAAAATGAGTACCTGGATTCGTTGTGGCTCAAATGAATCCAGGGACCTGATTGGTGGCTTCCTGCAACTAATCAAACACACAAGAATGAGAACTTGGTTAGCCACCAGGATTGCTCATAAGTCATTGGGCTGGCTTTCTCTCGCAATTAGCAGAAAACAAATTATAAAACTTGAGACCTTTCATGATAACTTCATCCAAATTTTCAACAGAATTTTATATCCCCCCCGCCCCTTGTCAAACCTCCTTCACCCCAACAACAGAGAGGCACCCATTCCAATATTCACTTAAAATCAGGATTGGTAGAGGAGGTGGGTCATGCCGGCTCGTCCACAGTCCAACCTCCCTACCACTCTTGACCTAGATTCCTAGCTTCACTTCCCATTAAAATGTATAATTTCACAGACAAAGTACAAGACAACAACCTTTTAACGTAACTTCTATAATAATAAAAGTACAGCCTTCTTACAGGTTCTGCCACTGACAGACTTCCCCAGCAGTACCCCTTTTGACTCAATGCCACCCAAAATTACCTCCCCCTTTTATACCATTTTCGAATTACTACCACCCAAAAATACAACCCCAAAACATGCAAGCACTTTCGATTTTATACCACCCAAAATTAACTTGCTCCCCATCCCTTGCCCCCTTCTTGGCAAGCCATCCTGAATCTCATTAAAGTAACTTCTCCAACTAAATCAACTCAACCCCAGCTCAATTATTCAACTCGCGCACGTTGGGTCAAGCCCCGACACCCTATTTCTCCCACTATTATCACTGTCTCTCCTACTTAACCAATACAAACTTCCCTTCTTTCACCCTCACCCACCTTTTCTATATTCATTCATTTCTCTCGTGTGAGCCTTGTCCCATCCAAACGTAAAAGTGGGTACCTGGAGTGTAAAATCAGCTTTGGCATGGTCGTATCCTGGGGTAAATTTGATTACTTGTCTCACCATTTCTATATTCTCCCATCTCTATGTGTCTGTCCGTCCTGTCTGTCCTTCCCTCCTAGCCCAAATAACCACAACTCACGCAGGTTGGGTCAAGCCCCGACACCTTCATCTCCTACTACAATTCACTTCCTCACCCCCTACTACTTCCTCTGTCCCAACTCTAGTATTCGAGGTATTGGGGTGATAAAAATTATTAATTGTCTCACCATTTCTATATTCTCCCCCCCCCCCCCCCCTGACGTCATTACAGTCACGGAAGCCATTGGGCTCACCTGCCAGCAACAACCTCTCTCTCTCTCTCACCTGGAAAGTGATGGGAACTTGGGCAAGCCTGCTCCAGCCTACCAGCTCGCTTGCCGGCCTCCAGTAAAACCCACCTCTGGCCAAACACATCCTTTGTCTGCCGACCAGATGCACCACAAATATCCTGGTGCTTGTCGTCACATTGCTAGCTTACACACCTATAGCCAAGCAATTCCATGAGGGACGATAAGTGATAGATGGGACTGAAGAATTCCAGAAGACATATTGGCCGGCCTTGAGGTGGTGAAGATTGATCCAGAGATACCCAATACTTTTTTAAAGAGAGAGAAATGCTTGACAAACCCAGTGGTTCCATCCAATAAAATTGTTGTGTTCTTATAGAACAAAACAAAGATAAATGGATTAGACTCATGAATAAATAAAAAGATGCAGTGTTGAGAGAAGATAGCTGTCAACGCTAGAGATGGCTCCATGCCATTTAACTATCAATACTCAATAGTACAGGATCTTCTAGGTTAATAAGTAAATGAAATTACTAAGGGGAATCTAATTGAATAGTTATTAGTGATAACGGGATTATGAGAATTATTCAAGAAGAGGGGATAAATGATATTTGCCGATAGGTTAGACCTAGCTTGAGAAATAGTTAGGAAGGACTCTAGTCCGTCTGATGAAATATATTGTTTTGTTATAAAGGAAATATCGTTATTCGACTAAAGAGATTATTGTACGGAATACAGTTCTAATATTAGCGATCCTGTAATCATGACATAAGTAACAAGTCGAGTCGACTATAGTGAGAGATATTGTAATATTGAAATAAGTTAACAAGGCGTTGATAGATATAGTAGTCATGTTATATTTGAGTTGAATATTGAGTTGGATATTGTAATCCTGATATACGACGTGTTCAAATACCAAAATGTTGTAATGAAGATATAGGTACTTTTGAAATAGCGGTTATATTGGACTATGTAAAGAAATATATAATTTGAAGCTTGTTGATATGGAATATAGTATAAGATTAAATGTATTGTGTTAATTTATCTGTAAAATAGGAAGCACGAGTGTTGGACACTCCGGATTAGAGTTAAATTTAAGTAATTACATATTTATATGTTTTGAGATAGATGTTATATATATATATATATATATATATATATATATATATATATACAGTATATAGGTTGTAAATATAGGAACGTCTAGATTAAATTGATTATAGCCTTGGTCTTACGATTGGACATATTGAGGTGTAGTAAAGTGTTGTCAATTCTTTTGGAAATAGTGACGTGCCTTTGGATCGAAGTCGGAGTGAATTAATGCCTGAATATCAGGTATCCAAATAGGTGGTAACGGGAACTTAACCCTTTCACGCATTTATGACGCAGAGGTTGCCAGATTAGCAATAAGAAATAGAGTTTTCTCACTCTTATAATTACCTTTCCAAAATTAGTTTTCTGCCTACAGCTAACTCAAAGACAACTGCAGAGGTTGAAGTAACTAAAGTAAAGGTTTCTAAATACCCCTGATGGTAGCAAAGGCTTTAAAGTATCCCCAATAGGCTCAAAATCGCGTCATATGTCGGAGAGGGTTAAGAGTTCCAACGTACAATCTATATTGGGTCGACGGTATTATTAAATGTATGGATTGAACTCATTCCGGCCCGAACAGAGAATCGGTTGCTATGATGATATATGCTACCGGGGAGTTTGTTAAATAAAGGATACGAACTTCTGACCAACTGTCGAATTATTCCCACCTTAGTAGAATACTTGGATTTAGACAAATAAGTACTACATTTATTATCATTATTATTATTATTATTATTATTATTATTATTATTATTATTTTATTATTATTATTATTATTTTATTATTATTATTATTATTATTATATTATTATTATTATTATTATTATTATTATTATTAGGGGTTCGTCCCCTACGGGGAACCCCTGTTGTAATCATTAAACCTGGAATTTCATCCAAATTCTTCTTACGCGCCGGTTTCGACGCAATAACACCAGAACCGCTTTTTGGATCGGGATCAAACATTCACAAGAGGTGCGTTTTTGTATTGGGCAACTTTTGATATGCTAAACATCCGGCATGGTGGCCAAACAGGTCCGTGGCAGCCGATTTCCCGAAAAACTTGACGCTTAAATACCGTCTCTCCCACTCACAGGAAACGACTGGGCTTTGGCATACGCACTCCCCTACTAATGCTCCGCAAATTTTATAGAGAAGGTTTTGCTTTTGCACGTGGTTTTTTTTCCGGCAATCTTGAAAAAACCTCGAATTCCACTTAAAATTCCACATCTTGAAAACTACGCCGATGATCAGATCCATGCTTGCGTAGTTGGGTGAGGCTCGCGATTCCGAACGTTTTGATACCAAAAAAATATAAATGGGTGGAATAGTTTGGCCGCAGCATTGAAAACTGTCTATTCTTAAATTACTTTAAAACCGAATTCGCTACCACACACAAAGTTTACCGTCTACAGTCTATAGGCTTCCACGCATCCCCCAGTTTTGCTTAATAACATAATCTCTTTATTATTCAGTCCTATCTTTTGTTTTTTTATTTAACTCTCTCAAAACCGTTCGAGTCCCTACGAATTCCAGCATTTATTTAGCCAACCTACCTATACATACCTACCCTACCAAATAATAATGATAAATTCAAATTTATTTTTGGTGAATGACAGAGTATTGGCTAAGGTTTTTAACAATTCCTCCCTTTGCCAAATGCTTAGTTTAATAACAATGATATGGACCTTTAAAGTTTTGGCAATTGCCCGTGTGACTCGTATTTTAACCCTCCTAAAGTGTTACCACAAAATACCGCTAGATCCTTTCTCAAAAGTGGCTAGCATGTTGCTACATAGCCAAACAATGTTAGGATAATGCTGCAATTTCTAAAGAGTTTTGGTTTGTTTGTTTTGCAAATTTTACAATGTAGTATGACTAGAATGTCTGAAATTTTCAAATTATCCCTAGTAAATGTCTCTAGATATAAAAGAAATGGCTGCTAGATTGAAGTAAATAGCTCTTCATTTAGCGGTAATATGTAGCTTTACAACTGGCAACTCTGCAACCACCACCTCCCTCCCACCCTCCCAGTATGTCTCCACAAAATACCGCTAGATCCTTTCTCAAAAGTCGCTAGCATGTTGCTACATAGTCAAACAATGTTAGAATACTGCTGCAATTTCTAAAGAGTTTTGGTTTGTTTGTTTTGCAAATTTTACAATGTAATATGACTAGAATGTCTGACATTTTTAAATTATCCCTAGTAAATCTCTCTAGATATGAAAAAATGGCTGCTAAATTGAAGTAAATAGCTCTACATCTAGCGGTAATATCTAGCGATACAACTGGCAACACTGCCTAGCCATTCCTTCCTATCTTCTTCCTCCCTCATATGTATCAACAACCACTCTAGTGAACTTTCGGTATTTAGTTTATTCAGCTTAATACTATTTATCCACATAAAATAGAAACCTATCACGATTGTTGTCTAATACAACCATAGATAATGCTATTACATATTATTTGAACATGATGTCGAATTTAGCAGTTGTGTTTACCTTGAACAGTAATTGACAGTCTGTGACAGAACCGAAAGCTTCTCTTGCCGTGTAGTACTCAAAGAAAGCAGGGGTAATTAAGCCAAGTCAGAGATGCAGAGGTAACTTTCACAATGCATTATAACCCTAGACAGACATCAATATACCACTAAATCAGACAAATATCACTACAAAAAAGATAGGAAAATATTATATTAACCCTTATTTAGCGGGGTCGGACTTAAGTCTGATACGAGAAAATTGGACTAAATGGCGGGGTCGGACTTAAGTCCGTGGGCGTATTCCCGCCCTAATTTAGGTGGAAAGCGAAACTTGGTGGTCAGGCGGTGTACTACAAGGGCCCACCCACATATCCCCACTGTGTGACCGTGACTAAGTGACCCTCAAGCAGCCATAATGGAAGGTCAAGATTTGCCCGTGTTCGATTCGGTGGCCGCCATCCCTAGTGCATCGCGCCACCCTACTAACCACGCCTGGCTTACCACCCAGGAACTAGATATCATGCTGACCTCTTCATAACTTTCTAATAAGTTGTTGGATGAAACCGTCGAAGGTCTGGATGAGAGTTTTGGTAGTGTGGATGACTCTGAAGACGAAAATAACCCGATCATAGACTTTCACCCCAAGCATAATTTGCGTGGGGTGGATGTTGTGGTTGATATTGGACAGACCCTTGAGCAAATTGGAGACGTTCCTGACGAAGAACATACTGGTGTGGGTGTTGGTAAGTACAATTTATATTTTATAATTGCTTGAAAATGTGATTGCAAGCATTTTATCACCTTACGAGCGGCTGGTGGAGTATATTTCACTGTGCCGCCCAGCGGGGTTTTTTTTTACCCTAAATGGGGTTGTTCCGTGCTCTTTTTCATGCATAAACAAGACCCAGAGCGTAATACAAGTATGTATCCTGAAAGTGCGTAAATTGAGCTTTCCAATGACACCCGAACCATCCTTTTACGATCACTGGTTGTCTTTCAACGATCGTAAAACACGAGTGAAAAACCCTAAAATACGGTAATTTCCTTATATAATTCCCTGTGTGGCGAGCGGTCTGAGGTAATATATGCTCCTAATCACCGCTCCGCTCTCTCTCAGAGCACATTACGTCCTCTTGTGGCGAGCGGTCTGAGGTAATATATGCTCCTAATCACCGCTCCGCTGTCTCTCAGAGCACATTACGTCCTCAAAATTGCACTCTACAAGAAATTTCCTTTGCATTTTATAGCGTATTATTTGCAGGAGTTCGGTAAATTTACGGTAATACAAACAACGAAAGATTGAATATTTGTGCTTGGCATTATATGATTGTGGAGAACAGATGTAGACCTACCGTATATATTATGTTTTCATATATATGATACATGTGTAACATTTTTATATTATCACGACTCTCTCTCTCTCTCTCTGTCTCACTCTCTTTGTTTGTACTATGTTGTACTCTCTTTGTCTGATGTAGGCCAGGGCACGCCCCTAACTAATCTCTTCCCTCCCAGGGGAAATCACACCTAGCAGATGTTTTTGACATCCCCTCTCTCTCTGTCTGTCTCTTCATCTCTGGGTCTACCTATACTGCATGTGACATTGAAATTGCTTGAGTTTGATTGCAAGCATTTTATAGCGTATTATTTGCAGGCGTTCGGTAAATTTCTCACGATAACCAGGGTGTATGGTACATTTCTCACGATAATACAAGAAACAACGAAGCTTGGCGAAGATTGTGGTCTACAATATACCTTTTTATAATTGCATGTGACCTTGTAATTGCTTGAAAGTTTGATTGCAAGCATTTTATAGCATATTATTTGCAGGCGTTCGGTAAATTTCTCACGATAACCAGGGTGTATGGTACATTTCTCACGATAATACAAGCAACAACGAAGCTTGGCGTAGATTGTGGTCTACAATATACCTTTTTATAATTGCATGTGACCTTGTAATTGCTTGAAAGTTTGATTGCAAGCATTTTATAGCGTATTATTTTCAGGCATTCAATAAATTTGATAAATATATCAAAATAAGTCCTGTGGGACTATGAAATAGCTATTATTGGACAAGGAAAATATTTTGTTCATCCCTCCACTGGAACATCAACAACAATGTCAACAACGTATCGCCGTCGGCAATCGTAAGATTCAGAGTCGTAAAGATCCCAGGACGAGCTCAATAGAAAATGAATGAATGAAATGAATGAGTGTGCAGTACTGCCAATACGTATAGCGACTTCCGCTAAATCTAGAGACCTTTACTTCGATCTAGCAGCAATGACTTACACTAGCGGTTTTGTTTTGAAATTTCAGAACAATTTCGAAGTGATATTATATGGATTTTGCCAATTCATATTTCTAGTGGTATTTATCATGTCTTACATCTAACAATATATGCTAGCGGATTTAAATTCAATTGGTAACCCTCCCGCTCGAGTCGGCTCCAAGAAAATCGATAATGGTGGCACTTTAGTAAACAGGTGATAAACAAACCCGCATGCGGATCGGTTTGGTGTATCGGTATTATGGTAAGTTGGCTACCTACTATTGTTTATACGATATAGTAAGTAATGATAAGTAAATTATTATATATTATATATAAAACAAAATTCCTGAAAAGCAAGCGAAACAGAGAGAGAGAGAGAATGCAGAAACTGAACTGAAGAAAGAGTGAAAAAGATATAATAATACAGAAATATTACAAGCAAATAAATGAAATAGAGGGATTAGTTAGAGAAAATAATAATGAGAAATACATAATACGGATGAGGAAGAGGGAAAGCGACAGAGCCAGAGAGAGAGAGAGAGAGAGATACAGGAGTGAGAGAGATTAGAGAAAATAGAGAGATTGCAAGCATTGAATAGGGTATTATTTGCAGGCGTTCAGTAAATTTCTTATGGTAATACAAACAATGAAAGATTGAATATTTGTGCTTGGCATTATATGATTGTGCGGAACAGATGTAGGCCTACCGTATATATTCTTTTTTCATATATGTATGATACATAATTATGTAACATTGTTATATTATCACGACACTCTCTCTCTCTCTTGTCTCTTCCTCTCTGGGTTTACCTATTGCCTACATTTATAATTGCATGTGACCTTGAAATTGCTTGAGAGTTTGATTGCAAGCATTTTATAGCGTATTATTTGCAGGCGTTCAGTAAATTTCTTACGGTAATACAAACAACCAAACAACGAAAGATTGAATATTTGTGCTGCACATCCCTCATACGAAATACCATTCCCACCGTATAGAGAGAATACAGAAACTGAACTGAAGACAGAGTGAAAAAGATATAATAATACAGAAATATTACAAGCAAATAAATGAAATAGAGGGATTAGTTAGAGAAAATAATAATGAGAAATACATATACGGATGAGGAAGAGAGAAAGGGAGAGAGAAAGAAAGAAAGAGAGAGAGAGAGAGAGAGAGAGAGAGAGAGAGAGAGAGAGAGAGAGAGAATACAGAAATAAGGAGAAATAAGAGAAAAATAAGACCGATTACCAAAGGAATAGTAGACGCGCGAGAGGCCGAAGTCAGGCCAAAGCGAACGCAACCGAACGCGCCCGGGAAATAGACCAAAAAGTACCTCCTCTTCCTCACCTCTTCCCACCCTCCACACTCATTCATAACATCCATTCATAGACTTATATGGGGAGACAAAGAGTTGCTCTTTCCAAAAATGATCGTTTCGTTCACATTGGAGCCATAGTAACGGCACTAGGGCGAGTGAAATTGAGCGAATATTTCGGGATTATGCCCGCTGAGCGGTACAGTGTAAAATACCTTACCACCCGCTAAATAAGGGTTAATGTCCTAGGTATTTGAAATTATGCAAATGAGTAAAATCCATTATGATATAATGATAATGGGATTGATTAGTATCTGGCAACAGTGTTGCACAAAATTTTCTGAACGTATGCGAACTTCGGAGTATTTATCCCATTAATATACACATCTATCACTATTTAAATGTAATACAACCATACACAGTGCTATTACATATTATTTGAACATAATATAGGATGCTCTTTCCTTTAAACCATTTTCTATATCTATTCAAGAAAAATATAGGCCTAGCCTAGGCAGCGCTACCGGTAGGTACTAATTTATCAGTTCGAATTTTGATTGAGAGTGGGATTAGGCCTAGGCCTAGCCTAGGGCTTAACATGGGATACTGTTTGGGGTTTGGGAATAGACTGAGGCTGCTTTAGGCCTAATTAGGTAAAATTAGTCAAATCGAGACAATTGCACAGCCTAGGCCTATTAACCCTTAATTAGCGGCTCACCACATAAGTCGAGTTAAATAAAGCTGGACTATGTGGCGGCGCTCGACATAACTCGAGTGGCAATTTCAGCACGTAATGTTGCTGAGAGAGAGAGACAAGTGGTGGCAGGAGAGTAGCGAGCGTATGACTGCTCCAGACCACCGCGGCGAACCTACTGACACGAATCTCACCTCCCTCCTACCTCTCTCACTCGCTATATAAGGAATTGTATGGGGAAAGTGCCTAATTACATGCTTTTTGCACTCGCGTTGCACGGTTATTGCAAGAAAACTAGCCATCATAAAAGGATCGTTATGGTGTCATTCGAAAGCTCTGTTTATGCCCTTTCAGGGATAGATACTTGTTTTACGTTCTGGGTCTTATTTAGGCATGAAAATGATCACGTAAACAGCCCTATTTTGGCTAAAAACACCCCGCTGGGCGGTACATATAAATAAACCGCATAGGCCGCTCTTAAGGTGTTAAGCAAATATTTAACCAATCTACAATAGGCCTAGTCTATTCGCTGTAAGTAGGCAAGAAATCATGACCTAGGCTATAACCTCTGTAACTAAAAAACAACTAGGCCTAGAGTGATCAAGCTAATATGTGAATTATTATATGTCGACCATTTGGGAAGAGTCAGTCAAGGAATAGCCTAGATGTGGAAATTTGCAGCCAATTTGCTCTAGCCCTATTTGATATACAGAGGTTAGAGGTCATTGTTGAGGCCCCCCCCCCCCCCCCTCATGACATATTGTCATCATCTTATATATTGCCAGCAGGGGGCAAATAACCGAAAAAAATCGCCGTCAAAATAGACGCGAACTTAACCACGGCGATCGACACATGTAAACACGGCGGTGGAGCGGCGACGAAAGCTTGCCATCATGTTCCCGTCCATTTTGAATGCCATTGGATACAATAATATGTTGAGGGGGGAAAATAGGCCTAACCAAACTGCGGCGATCGACCATGTAAACATGACGGCGGCGGCGGCGGTGGACGCTTGCGATCATGTTCCCGTCTATTTTGACTGCCATTGGATACAATAATATGTTGAGGGAAGGGCTTTGCGGCAATTTTTTTGGTTGTTTGCCCCCTACTGGCAATATATATGATGATAACATGTCATGGGGGGGTGAGGGGGGGCTTTCAACATATTATTGTATCGAATGGCATTCAAAATAGACAGGAACATTATCCCAAGCGTCCAACGCCAACACCGCCGCGGCTGCTGAAGAACAAGGAAATTAGCAATAGGTTTCATTGTGAACTGGAGGAAATTAATAGAAATAAGGAAGCTAGGCCTAGCGATGTAAATAGTCAATGGAATTTCCTTAATAATGACAATTATATTTATAGGTATAAAGTAAAAGCAATATATTTTACATAATTTATTGCATATCTTACATATTTAAACAAATATATATTAAAAATAGTTTAACCACACCACTGAGTTCCCCCAAAATACTCTAATAGGGCTGGCCTGAAGAATTAGATCAAGATGGACAACCAATCAACACATGATAGGTAGGGAAGGGCAGGTTAACAACGGCAATCGACAAATGTAAACATGACGACCGTACACTCGGAAACTACATCCATCCCCATTAGCCTAACCTAACAACCTTACCTAACCTATCCTAGTATTATGGGTGGAGGCTGCCGCCCCCTAGACCCAGTACGTTGGATACAAAACTAACCCTCACGTAACACCTAGTATATGTCCCTAGTACCCAGTACGTGGGATACGAAGCTAACCCTCACATAACACCTAGTATATGTCCCTAGTACCTAGTATTTGGGATACAATACTAACCCTTATATAACACCTAGTATATGTCCCTAGTACCCAGTACGTGGGATACAAAACTAACCTTCACCTAGCATATGTCCCTCACTCAGTACACCTTTCACCCTCACTACCGTTCGTGAGTCTTCATACATCTTCATTATCACACGCACCAGCCACTCCTCTACGCCAAATTTTCTCCTAGCCTACTGCACAACTTCTTACTTTCAGTAGAGACGTGATTTTCCGGGCCCGTTGCAAGACCACCGTCTCAACCGAGCCGTCGCAAGATCATCACAGGACAGGAAAAACAACACAGGCTTGCTTCAAGCCAGCACACATCTTACAAATATATAGGCTAGGCTATACAACTTCCATTTCATCGGAATAACATTCACCACCAATTTAATTATCATAAGCATTATATAAATGCAATTCTGATATGAAAAAACAGTCGGTAAATAGCATAGCCTAGGCCTAGTCAAAGCTGGGGTTTGTTGTTGTTTCGTGGACAAAATTTAACCAAGCGTACTGTCCCACATTAATTTATTATCAACAATTGGATATACGTTACTGTGGGCTTTTATTACTCTACTTCCTAATAATAGGCAAGTAAATTATAACATAATGTTTGGATAAACAAATATACCGAAATGAATTAGAATGGAGAAACAGTAAGTTGAGTGAGATGTTTCAGCTTGCCGTCAACCCAGCTCCGGAGCTCTTTTGCCGTCGCAAGAGAATATTGGTGTCTCGCTTGCTAAAGGTGGGCTTGCGACGGGACCAGAAAAACAGTTTTTCGGGTAGATCTTGCGACGGTGGTCTTGAGACGGGACCGGAAAAACACCTCTTAGATATCTTTCCTGCAGCTGCCTGACTATGAAGTTATCATACCTTCAAAGACTCTCTCACACTCACAGACCTTCATGACTTGGCCAAGCATTTTCAGGCCTCTTATAGCAGTTGCAAGGGGAGCCTAACTCTGAAATCACTAGATAGTGCCTCCAGAACCATAAAAAAGAGGAGAGGGCTTAATTAACACACTTCCCTGTTGGACTCCGACGCGAACTGAAAACTCATCACTCAGTACCCTCACGTAACACCTAGTATATGTCCCAGTACTTTGGACACAAAACTAACCTCCACCTAACACCTAGTATATGTCCCTAGTAACCAGTACATGGGATATAAAGCTAACCCTTACCAAATATCTAGTACCGTACTGTATATGTCAATCCAAGGTCCTCCTGCTAATGAAGAAGTTCCTGAGGTTGGCGGGGCGTATCCGTCGACTGCGGGGCATGGGTGCCCTCCCATGAAATCTACGATGTCCCCGTCCTCCCTGTGAAACCTCTCCACCCTGGGGTCCTTTCCACCCGGATAGGGTGACATAAGCTTCACAGCTTCACTACCCTATATCCTCAACAAGAAGTACTGTATATGTCCCTCACTCAGCTGTACACCTTTCACCCTCACTACCGTTCGTGAGTCCTTGTACATCTTCATTATCATATGCACCAGCCACTCCTCAACGCCAAGTTTTCTCCTAGCCTACTGCACAACTTCTCAGGCCACCTTATCAAAGGCCTTCTCCCGGTCTGCAAACACAACATCAGATCCCTATCTTTTAAGTACATACAGTACATACAGTATCTTTCCCTTATCATACCTTCTAAGACTCTCTCACAGACCTTCATGACTTAGTCAAGCATTTTCAGGACCCTTATAGCAGTTCCCAGGGGAGCCAAACTCTGAAATCACCAGATAGTGCCTCCAGAACCATAACAAAAAAGAGGAAAGGGCTTCATTAACACAGAGCCCTGGTGGACTCCGACGCGAACTGAAAACTCATCACTCAGTACCGGTACATCTTTCACCCTCACTGCCGTTTGTGAGTCCTCATACATCTTCATTATCACACAAATACCTTCATGACTTGGATTGTGCCGTGTCCTAGCATGAAACCAAACTGCATATCGTCAATATCATACCTTCAAAGACTTTCTCACAGACCTTCATGACTTGATCAAGTATTTTCAGGCCCCTATAATTTTCCCTATCCAATGAGTCCCCTTTGCTCGTATACAGTATATAATATACTTTTGTGCCATTCATCAGAGATTACTTCCTCTCTGATGATAGAGTTAATTAGCTCATTGAACACACCTACTCCTTTCTCACCTGAGGCCTTAATCATCTCGGCTAGAATGCCAGAGCATCCTGCAGCTTTTCTGTCCTTCATTAAGTTATTGCACTGCTTACGAAAGCTGGCACAATCACAGGGAGGGGGGAGTATTGGCTTTTCGTTGCTAAGCTTCTCTATTCCATTCAAATTCCATGTTAAATAATCTTTCGTAGTGTATCACAAACTTATTTTACACTGGAAAATAATGTATGAGGAGGGCAGGGTAGGCCTATTAGTATTTTGTGAAATAACTTAAATTAGGTTAGGCTATAGTATACTTCATTAGGTTATTAGGCCTATGAGAAACCAGGCCTAGGCCTAGCTTAATTTTATTTCACTGCTCAACATATATATATTTTTTTTTTGCTTTTGAGCTCTGCATAGGGCTATATTCAGGTAGGCTTGGGTTTTAGTAAAATTGCAATAGGCTATGCTACATATTTTTACTTCTATTGGAAAGCACAGGCCTACACAATAGTACACATGTTAAAGAATTTAACCTAGCCTACCACAATTTAGCCTAGACTGAAAGAACAAACAAAAATAGGCTAGGCTAATTGCAGCTAAATAATTTAGCCTAGCCTCACCAATTTTTAGCCTAGACTGAAAAAAAAAAAAAAATAGGCTAATTGCAGTTTTGGTAAGAGTTGTAGTTGTGGGCATACCAAAAGCTTTGTTTATATAGCCTAGTCGCACGCTCGCAGTTAGGCCTACATTCGCTTCTAATTTAACTGCTGTGGTAAACTTGGTAAAGCCACCCGCAATCCGCCAGCCAGTAACAAAACAATTTACCCAACGCCTGGCCGTGAGATACAATAATGGGTTGAAGGGGCTTTATCCCCCTATGACTTATTGTCATCATCTATATCACCAGCAGGGGCAAATAACCACAGTCAAATTAGACGCGAATGTAACTGCGAGCGTGCGACTACGTAAATAAAGGGGACGATAGACCCGCTAACACAACTCTTAACGCATTTTTTCCTAATGTATTAGATTTTTTATATTTATGACCTCAACAGTTGAAAGATGACAATTTTATGGTTTATTTTAGGCTATACAAAAACATTTGCTTTGTAACTTAGATACTCATATTTATGCTTATAATTGCAGTATGAGTTGGTTTTTTCTTTTTATATGTAGGCCTAGGCTAAACAAATGTTAGTTTTTGTTTTATAGGCTAAACTAGGCTGAATTTATGCTAATAAATATTAATTGGAGGGAGCAAATCTGTCAAGGAATAGCCTAGATGTGGAAATTTACAGCCAATTTGCTCTAGCCCTTTTTGAGATACAGAGGTTAGAGATCGTTGGATACAATAATATGTTGAGGGGGTCAATCGCCCCCCATGACATATTGTCATCATCATATATATTGCCAGCAGGGGGCAAATAGCCTAGGCCTAGCCTAACTACAAACAAAATCGCCGTCAAAATAGACGCGAACTTATATTAACTACGGCGATCGACCATTGCCCGCACCGGCCGTCCCCCGGTTATTGTTGAGGTCCTGAGGAACCGTATGACTTTGACGAGCTCTTCCCTCCGCTGTCTCCGCATCCCATGTATCGTCGTACGGTACCCCTTCCCCTTCACATCCTACATCTGGTCGTTCTACATATGCCTCCTAAGCCTCGCCTCGTCCCGTCACTGAGCATGTGGATGGGCGTCCCTTTCTGGCTTCAAAGATGGATTCCTTCCGACAGCTCCTACTGGATTGTCTGGGGTTGGTTGATAAGGGCACCTCGCTTCAAGACATTGCTCTGGCCCTAGTACCGTGGTTTGTAGGTCTCTGGTTCACCACCTGATGACCTGCTATTGGGTTGTTGCCTTTATAGTGTTATGGTTCTACGAATGACCTAGAATGAAAGTGACACGGTGGTGAATTTTAACCTTAACTATAAACTAATTTAATTGTGACATAGGATCTCCGCGACCGCGAACTTATATTAACTACGGCGATCGACCATTGCCCGCACCGGCCGTCCCCCGGTTATTGTTGAGGTCCTGAGGAACCGTATGACTTTGACAAGCTCTTCCCTCCGCAGTCTCCGCATCCCATGAATCGTCGTACGGTACCTCTTCCCCTCCACATCCTACATCTGGTCGTCCTACATATGCCTCCTAAGCCTCGCCTCGTCCCGTCACTGAGCATGTGGATGGGCGTCCCTTTCTGTCTTCAAAGATGGATTCCTTCCGACAGCTCCTACTGGATTGTCTGGGGTTGGTTGATAAGGGCACCTCGCTTCAAGACATTGCTTTGGCCCTAGTACCGTGGTTTGTAGGTCTCTGGTTCACCACCTGATGACCTGCTATTGGGTTGTTGCCTTTACAGTGTTACGGTTCTATGAATGACCTAGAATGAAAGTGACACGGTGGTGAATTTTAACCTTAACTATAAACTAATTTAATTGTGACATAGGATCTCCGCGACTACGGTAGGGCCGGAGTGGGCGAGTATTCGCCTGAGGTTGCCCCAAGACAAGGCAAGACAAAATTCTAGTGCTGGTTTTACTCAGATTTTGTGAGTTTTAATTTAGCCTAGCCTAGGTCTAAGAGTTCAGAAAATTTGCAAAATGCACCCCATACTAGCCTACCCATAGCCTAATAGGCCTAGTGATTCTTTTTTGGCAGACCACCCACAAATTTTCATATAGCCTAGGCCTAGGCTAGCCTAAGTTCTGGAATGCATGTTGGAATAGCCTTCCTATAAACTGTAGGCTAGGCTACTTCCTTTTAATTTAAGTTTGATTCTTTGGAAAAATCTATTAGGCCTAGACCAGGGCAGGAAAGTAACATTTAAAATGACGTGTAAAAAGTCGCCCATAAACGGCGGGCCGCTATGTTATTGTAATTTGGGAGCTTATTTCGTCTGTTGATTGACTTTGTCCTTAATTGGGGATCCTATGAATTAGCACAGATGATGATGACTTACCGTACATCATAATACGTGACGGGCCGACGTGGGGGTGCAGAGCCGCAGAGACCCCCTCAAGATATTTGGTGTCCCACAGTAACTTTTAATGGGATGGATGTAGTTACCGGGTGTACGGTCGTCTTGGATACATAGGGCGATCGTCGCGGTTAACTTCGCGTCTATTTTGACGTCAATTTTTTTCGGCATATTTCATTTTATTCACTTCCTTTTATATTTAGGCTATAATCTAGCTTGGGCACGACAATAACCCTAACCTAGTCTTTCTTAAAGATTCTTCTAATCTTTCAGTAGCCTATAGCCTAATTTAGGTCATTTTTAAAGGCACACAATTAAATGGTTTGTATTTTAAACGACTACTGCAGCATTATGAGAAACAATTTATTAGAGATAATAGGCAACAATAGATTCGCCATATTTTTCTCCATAGGCTATAGTCCGCATGGAGGATTTTCGTTATCGACAAATTGAAAAAATTCCCACTTCACAGACAAAATAAACAAATACACCAAAAATTGGGGTGTGGGGGCGGCAGCCCCCACCCATAATAGCCTACTATAATAGGTTAGGTAAGGTTGTTAGGTTAGGCTAGGCTAATATCCTTTCAAAGGGGTATAGGCCTAGTAAACACTAGGATAGCCTATACCTGGTCAAGGGTAAGTCCTGCTGTAGTCAACTTGAATTCTACCTTAAATTGTAATATTAGACTAGGCATAGCCTATAGAAAAAATAGCCTAGCCTACTTATTTATTGTAGCCTATAATATAGGCCTAGCCGGGTAGAATGTAGAGTTCGGGCATACCGCCACCATTGTTTACACTGCGTAGAGCGGCGACGGAAGCTTGCCATCATGTTCCCGTCTATTTTGACTGCCATTGGATACAATAATATGTTGAGGGGAGGGCTTTGCGGCAATTTTTTTGGTTGTTTGCCCCCTACTGGCAATATATATGATGATGACAACACGTCATGGGGGCAAAGCCCCCCCCTCAACATATTATTGTATCCAATGGCATTCAAAATAGACAGGAACATTATCGCAAGTGTCCGACGCCGACACCGCCGCCGTAATGTTTACATATGTCGATCACCGTGGTTAAAGGCTGGTTCACACATAGCCGAGTCGGTGCGTGAGTCCAACACGAGTCACACTCGTCGATTATCGCCGTCGCTGGAGGCTGAGTCGGCCGCGAGTAGCAATTGTTCCCGAGTCGAGGAGAGTGTAACACGAGTTAACTCGATTCAATACGAGTCAACACGTGTTCATGCAAGAGTCTGTACGAGTAGCTGAGAGTCAAAACGAGTGTAACACGAACCCAACACGAGTGTCAAAAATTTGAAAAATAATGGCCACATTCCAGGGCACGTAAACAAAAAGTATGGACGAGTCAACGCGATTGTTACACGGATCAACACAATTTTTATACGGATCAACACGAAAGACAACGCGTTGACTCTCGTTGGAATCTGTTGCACACGTGTTGACTCGTGTTACATCCGTGTAAACTCTCGTTGATTCTTCCTACATTTTTGAAATAACGGTATTTCAAATGACACTTTCTTTTTCGTGTTACACTCGTGTTTTTTTCTCAGTGGATCGTGTTTACTCTTGTTTACTCGTGTTTTCACTTGTGTTTGAATCGTGTAAACTCTGGCATCATGGGGGCACCAAATTTTGGCACTCACATTCGTGCTTTCTACTCTTGTTGATACGTGTTGCATGTGTGTTACATACGTGTTGTTGCGTGTAGACACGTGTTGCTTCGTCAACGTCGAAATGATGACGAAAAGCACGAATCACCAAAGAGTGTTACACGGGTTTACACGAGTCAACACGAGTTAACACGAATAACGAAGAGTTATTCAGAGTCAAACACGAGTTAACACGTATGTACACGAGTCTACACGTATGTAGGCCACACTCATGGGTACTCGCCACGGGACCCAAAAATTTCAGGCATGCATGGAATTTTTGGACCCCGTGGCGAGTACCCCTGAGTGTGTCGAGTAAACAAAGAGTATACACGAGCGTAGCACGAGTCTATACGAGTGTTGAGGAGTATCGACGAGTCATTGCTGAATAGCAAAATTTCATCACTCGTGTTGGACTCGCGCACCGACTCGGCTATGTGTGAACCAGCCTTTAGTTCGCGTCTATTTTGAAGGCGTTTTTTTTCGGTTATTTGCCTCCTGCTGGCAATATACAGGTATATGATGATGACAATATGTCATGGGGGGGTGACCCCCCTCAACCTATTATTGTATCCAAAAGCAGTCAAATAGACGGGAACATGATGGCCAGCATCCGCCACCGCTCCGCGTAGTGTAAACAAGGCTGGCGGTACACCCAAACTCTACATTCTACCCCACTAATTTTCCAACTAGCATAACCGATGATTATCAATGATCAATCCCAGTCAGAAACGTCCATGCTTCCCTCCCATAAGTCAATGTCGGGATTACCACACTGTCATGCAAGGACTTCTTTACTTCCATGCTGATCACCCTATTTCTTCTTATTGCTCTCAGAGTTCCTACAACGCTCTTCCCCTGTTACACTTTCTCCCACACTTCTTCATCCATAGGCCTACTCACATCTTTACTCAACACACTGCCCAAATACTTAAATGAGCTGACATTCTTCATAGCCGTTCAACCTCACTTCACACTCTATGGTTGCACCCCTTTCAATGACCATAATATTGCTCTTCCTAGCATTTACCTCCAGATTCCGTTTTTCACACACTGTTCCAAACATATTTACCTGACCCTGCAACTCCCATTCACTATCGCTCATCAGAACTGTGTTGTCAGCAACAGTAGTACCGGTACTGTACTGTTGAGGCAACTTCCACTCGTTTCCTTCCCTTATCAGCGGTACACCAACATCCGCTGCTCTTCCTTGTATTTCTTTCATGACTCCATCCATATACTGTACTGGTATATATTGAACAACCATCGGGACATCACATACACCCTTGCTTTAACCCAACATTCAGATTAAAGAACTGGCTCTGTTAATTATCCACACATACTGACACCTTTGCACCCTCATACATGCTCTTAATTGCTTTCAGCAACTTGCCATCTACTCCGTATATTTTCAGTACCGGTACCGGTACTTTCCACATACCTTCTCTATCAATTCTGTCATAGGCCTTCTCCAACTCCATAAATGCAGCATACAACTTTTGTCGCTTCTCCAGATATTTCTCCACAACACATTTCCGGGCAAAAATCTGAGCCTACACATCCTCTTCCCTTCCTAAGATGACTACAGTATGCTAACCGTTTCCCCAGCAATACTGACTGAAAATGCCCAAATATATTGCATGTCCTCTTCAGATTTATCTAAAATATGTAAAATTACACCAAATACCACTACAGTAGCACTGAAATCAATAAAACTCACTAACAGGATAAATAAATGGAAGAAATACTCCAAAAGATTAATATGTTAACCCTTTACCCAGCAATACTGACTGAAAATGCCTAAATAGCTCTTCAGATTTATACATACATACGTACATAACATTTTAAGACTGAGTGCTCCACACAGATGTGCAGTTTCAGTCTCTTTTCCTAATGGCGGCGTTCCAGGCAACCCTGTTAAGGGATGCTTTACTTGTCAAGTTTTTGGATTTGAGATCGGCACGTATAGTCCGATCCCAGGTCTTACTCGGTCCACCCCTTGGTGCAGCTCCCTCCACAATCGCAGACCTGCATCTTTTCACCCAATTTTGTTCATCCATTCTCTCCACATGTCCATATCATCCCAGTTTACTTGTACGCATCTCCTCGCTAATACTCTTTATACCTAAACGTCTCTTCAGCTCATCATTTGTTATTCTGTTGACATCCTTTATCTGAAATATGTAAAATTACACCAATTACCAACTACATTACCCAAAAATTTAATAAAGTACACTAACAGGATAAAGAAAATGTAAGAAATAGCCCTAAAGATGAATTTATCTATCTATCTATTGACGGACGCCTTGATCCCCGAAGGATTGGCCACGAACGAAACACCCCTATGCACCTCTGTCCCCAGTCAGTCGACGCCCCTCCTCCCATCCAGCACCGCTTTCACGCATATACTTCTTAACTCCATCCTTCCACCTCTCTCTCGGTTTATTTCTCCCTCTGTCCTTCCACCTCACTCGTACACGCTCTTAGTCATTCTCTCGCTTCCCATACGTTCCACATGGCCGAACCATCTCAAGGTGTTCTTTTTCGCACTTTCCAGTACATTCACATCACACCTCTCTCGTACTTCCTCATTCGTCTGTCTATCCCTCCATGTAACTCTGCACACACTTCTCAAGTAACTCATTTCCATCCCTTTCACTCTTGGTTTGAATCTCTCCAACAACGTCCATGCTTCGCTTCCGTAAGTCAGTGTCGGGATTACCACACTGTCATGCAATGACTTCTTCAGTTCCATGCTGACCACCCTATTTCATGTTACTGCTTTCAGCATTCCTACAACCCTCTTCCCCTGTTGCACCCTCTCCCACACTTCTTCATCCATACTCCCATCTTTACTCTGTACACTGCCAAGATACTTAAATGAGCTGACAATCTCCATAGCCTGACCGTTCAACTTCACCTCACACTCTGTGACTTCACCCCTTTCGAAGACCATAACCTTGCTCTTCCCCGCATTTACCTTCAGATTCCGTTTTTCGCACACTGTTCCAAAAATATTTACCAGACCTTGCAACTCCCATTCATATCATCAACAAACAGCAGTACACAAACATCCACTGCTCTTCCTTGTATTTCTTTTATGACTCCATCCATATACTGTATATATAGAACAACCATCTGGACATCACACACCCTTGCTTTACCAAACATTCAGATAAAAAAACTCCCTCTGTTCATTCTTCACACGTACTGATACCTTTGCACTCTCATACATACTCTTCACTGCTTTCAGCAACTTGCCATCTACTCCATATATTCTCAGTACAGTACTTTCCACATACCTTCTCTATCAACTCTGTCATTCCACTCGTTGCCTTCCCTTATTAGTGGTACACCAACATCCACTGCTCATCCTTGCATTTCTTTTATGACTCCATCCATATACAGTTCAGTATATATTGAACAACCACGGGGACATCACACACCCTTTCTTTAACCCAAAATTCAGATCAAAGAACTCGCTCTGTTTATTCTCAACACATACTGACACCTTTGCACCCTCATACATGCTTTTCACTGCTTTCAGCAACTTGCTATCTGCTCCGTATATTCCAAGTACTTTCTACATACCGGTACCTTCTCTATCAACTCTGTCATAGGCCTTCTCCAAGTCCATGAAGGCAGCATACAACTTTTGTCCCTTCTCAAGATATTTCTCCACAACATATTTCAGGGCAAAGATATGAGCTACACATCCTATTCCCTTCCTATGATGAATACTGTATGTTAACCGTTTCCCCAGCAATATTAACTGAAAATGCCCAAATATATTGCATGTGCTCTTCTGATTTATCTAAAATATGTAAAATTATACCAAATACCAACTACATTAGCACAAAACTCAATCGATCACAGAAACAGGATACAAACATAGAATAAATACCCCAAAAGATGAATACGTTAACCCTTTCCCCAGCAATACTTACTGAACATGCACAAATAAATTGCATGTGCTCTCCAGATTTAGCTGAAATATGTGAAATTACACCAAATACTAACTACATTAGCACAAAAATCAATCAAGCACTTTAACAGGATAAATAAAATGGAAGAAATAGCCCAAAAATGAATTTATCTATAGCCTACCGGTATATATTACCGGATTGGGTTCTAGTCATGTGGTGATGGGCTGGTCTATCAGAGTGAGAACTGAGCTATCTCTGCCATACCCATAGCTTACTCTGACTGTTCCTTTTACTTATATATTTTCTAGATCTCAAGTGACGGCGTCTCATCCGTGGATTGACCTCCCAATCTACAGTACCAAGATTGGAAGCCAAAGTGTCACATTTTTCCTTTGCCCCTCAACTTTCTCTTCATAATTGCTGAGGGGCACAGGGCCCTGGGTGGGACTTTGGTTTCCCGGGCGTTTCTGCACCCTCCTCAGCTCCCCGCCATGGAGTGGCTTCGGTCACCCAGGCTTTATTGTGGTCGGCAGGGAAGGTTCTGTGGGGGCGCTCGGTTATGGCCTTGGCCTTGCTCGGGGCCTTGGGGCTGTTCGGCCAGGCAGCTTGGGGAACAAAAACAACAACAACAATATTGCCGGACACCTTGATCCCCGAAGGGGTGACCATGAACGAAACGCCTGCGTATTTCAAGCTCGCTTGAGTTATCACTCGATCGTCTTTTAGAGCTTTTTGGCCCGTGGTAATTACCACACCATCGCGTCATAAGGAGTTTGAGGGGGTTAAATTGCTAGATACATAGAGGAAGAGGAATGCCAAGTAAAGCTAAACAAAAATATATAAGATATTTTTAACATCTATCTGTCATCTATTGCCTGACGCCGTGATCCCCGAAGGGGTGGCCAAGAACGAACCGCCCCCATGCACCTCTGTCCCCAGTCAGTCGACGCCCTCCCCCCAACCAGCACCGCCTTCGTTCATGTACTTCCTCACTCCATCCTTCCACCTCTCATTCGGTCTATCTCTCCCTCTCTGTCCCTCCACCTCGCTCTCATACACCCTCTTCGTCATTCTCTCGCTTTCCATACGTTCCATATGGCCGAACCATCTCAAGTTGTTCCTTTTCACACTTTCCAGCACATCTACCTCCACACCACACCTCCTTCTTACTTCCTCATTAGTCTGTTTATCCCTCCATGTAACTCCGCACGCACTCCTTAACCTGACAAGCGCGAAATAGACCTAGGGGCTAGGGTAGTTATTTGTGCATTTCTAGCCTTGGATTCTGACAGAATTCGTTATATTTACAATATAGAGCATTATTTGTTTTCGGTATGCTTTTATTTTACATATATGATGTATATATGAACCTTCAAGAGTGCTAAAATAAGTGGGAAAAGCATTTGGGTGGTGAAAAACGAAGATATTGGCCACCCGGTCATAATCTCAGGCGAGAGAGAGCCACAGGCAACCCTCCTCTCTCGCTGTCTGTGAGGTAACTGAGACGAGCGGGGCGGTGTGGGCCGGTGTCTGGGTGTTGCATAACGATCTTTTCTGCAACCCACTTGTGCTACATTATCGCGGGAGAGAAAAATAACCGATAAATGATGATAATAAGAGGAAAAATAGGTGATAATTGAGGAGGGGAGGGAGGGGGGAATAAGGTGGGGAAGGAGGGGAGGGGAGTGGGTGAGATTTACATGGATGAGTACTGGAGGGGAATTATCTCACCTAGAGACAAATTCCTTTGTTTTGATAGGCCCTTTTTTTTTTATGGAAACCTTTTTTTATGGTCTTGCTTCCGTGAGGCCTATCGCGTTCCCTATAGGAAGCCTTCCGTGAGGCCTATCGCGCTTGCCGGGTTAAGTAATTCATTTCCACTGCTCTCACTCTTGGTCTGAGTCTCTCAACCAACGTCCATGCTTCGCTTCCGTAAGTCAGTGTCGGGATTACCACACTGTCATGCAAGGACTTCTTCACTTCCATACTGACCACCCTATTTCTTGTTACTGCTTTTAGCGTTCCTACAACCCTCTTCCCCCGTTGTACCCTCTCCCGCACTTCTTCATCCATAGTCCCATCTTTACTCAACACACTGCCCAGATACTTAAAAGAGTTGACGATCTCCATAGCCTGACCGTTCAGCTTCACCTCACACTCTGTGACTTCACTCCTTTCGAAGACCATAACCTTGCTCTTCCCCGCATTTACCTTCAAATTCCGTTTTTCGCACACTGTTTCAAACTCATTTACCAGACCCTGCAACTCCCATTCATTATCACTCATCAGAACTGTATCATCCACAAACAGCAGTATAGGTAGCTTCCACTCAATTCCCTCCCTTTTCAGCGATACACCAACATCCACTGCTCTTGATAGTATTTCTTTTATGACTCCATCCATATATACAGTAAACAACCACGGGTACATCACACACCCCTGTTTCAAAACCAACATTCAGGTCAAAGAACTCGCTCTGCTCACTCTCCACACGTACTGCCGCCTTTACACCCTCATACATGCTCTTCACTGCTTTCAGCAACTTGCCCTCTACTCCGTATATTCTAAGTACTTTCCACAAACCTTCTCTATCCACTCTGTCATAGGCCTTCTCCAAGTCCATAAAGGCAACATACACCTTTTGTTTCTTCTCCAGATACTTCTCCACAACACAATTCAGGGTAAAAATCTGATCTACACATCCTCTTCCCTTCCTAAAAACCTCCCTGCTCGTCGTGTATCCATTTCTCCGTTCTCACTCTCACTCTCTCAATCACTACCGGTACCCTACTGTATACCTTCCCTACTACGATTAGAAGACATATTCCTCGGTGGTTACCACACACTCCTCTTTCCCCTTTGCCCTTATATAGGGGGACTATTATGCCAGTCTTCCAGTCATCGGGTGCACTCCCCTTCTCCCATGCTAGTTTGCACATTTTCCATACCCATTCTATCACTATCTCACCACCATACCTCAACATTTCCCCACACACTCCATCTGTTCCTGGTGCTTTCCCCAACTTCACTCTTTTCATGGCTTCCCACACTTCTGACCTCCTGATCCCCACCTCCTCCTCCACTACTTCTCTTCTTCTCCCTCCCATACCATATCCAGCTATGTTTGCTGGCTCTTCATTCCTTACATTTAGCAACTCACTGAAGTACTCCCTCCATCTCGACTCTCTCTTGCTTCTCGGCTAGCATTCTCCCATTCTTATCTTTCACACCCTTACTGTTTCCCTTGCTACCTTCCCTAACTTTCTTGACTTCTTCCCAGAACAGTTTCTTACTCTCCCTCCATTTTACACTCAGGTGCTCGTTTCTGTCTCTCGGAATCTTCATTCCCTCTACTACCCAACCACTCTCTATATGCTTTCTTCTTTTCTTCCACAGCTATTCTTACCTCTTCTGTCCACCATGCTGTACCTTTCACTCCCCTCCCTCTTCTCCTCACTCCACACACCTCCTCACATGCTGCACAGATCTCATCCTTAAACACCTTGCTCATCTCCTCCACTTCCTCCATAACTTCCAGGTCGAACTCACCTAGTCGTCTTTCCACTGCTCTCCTGTACTCCTCCCTGACTTCCTCCTCCTGCAACCTCTCCACCCTCCTCTCGCCTCCCTCCAGCTCTCCTCACCCACTTCTTTTGTATCCTAACCTTAGCTACCACTACATAATGATCAGACAGACCCCCTCCAATACCCCTATACACCCTAGCATCCATCACAGATTTCTTCATTCGTTCATCCACACATACATAATCAATCAATGACTTTCGTTCCACCACTGTCTTATCCTTCATCGTCAACATCCGTTTCCACGTGTACCTGTGGATCATTCTGTGTCGGAAGAAGGTGTTGGCTATCCACAGCCTCCTCCCCACACATACGTCCACAAGTGCACTACCATTCCCATTCACCTCTGATGGTACCCCCCACCCTCCCACCACTCCCTCAACTTTCCTATCACCCACCTTACAATTCATATCCCCAATCAGAAATATTCTTTCGTTCTTGTCAAACTTCTCCAGGCACGCCTCCACATTCATCCAGAACTCCTCTTTCTTTCTTTCAAGTATATCCTCTGTCGGGGCATACACGCATACAATCAATACAATATTTTTAACATGAGGTTGCTTATAATAATTTGTACCTCTGCAGTTTCTCCATGGCTAACGAAAAAGGTCACATTTCTAAGAAGCCCCAACCAAAAAGGCCAAGCTTCTGTACAGAACAAATGCCACACCATTACCCTTATGGTGACCCTATCAAATAATCAAAACAACCACACTTCTGAACCCAATTCCCTCGGGGCCCCTCATATGACGGAGACGATTTTCCGGCTATTTTGTAGCCTGTGAGCCAGGCCAGCTTTTGCAAGCAGCACAGATGGACGTCAGCCAGAGCCTACAGGCCCCGCCACGACACTGAGGTTTGTGTGAGAGAGAGTTAACTTTTGTGCAGCGTCACACATAGCGAAAACAGAAAATAATTGGTAATTATTAGCGATTTCGCCTAGGCCTATCGGATTTGGTAATTTTTAGCAATTTTGCCCTTCGTTTGCAAGATCCTTACAAGAAAACCAGACGTCGTACAGGGATGATTCAGGAGTAATTTGAAAGCTATTACCGTACTTTCACGAATACATAATTGTATTACGCTCTGGCTTTTGCTTATGCATGAAAATGAGCAGGGAATGAAGGCAATTTCGGGCAATTATGCCTACTCGTACAGGAGTCCTTGGAGCGGCTTCGGTCGCGCTGGGAATTTCCACACCTCACACCACACACACATCACACAGTTTTTCCTACACCGATAAATGACTCTCCGGCTGTCATTTCTCGAAGACTTCTTCTAGCCGGAGACATTGAGAGCAACCCAGGACCCACCTACACATACATATGTCCAACTTGCTCAAAACCCATCGCTTCGAGTCGCCACACTAATGGTTCAGTTCACTGCAATTCATGCAGGAACTGGACCCACTTCACCTGCACAACACTTGCCTCCAAGAAACACTACATGAACACCTGGACCTGTTCCTCATGCCCCTCCCTCTCCCAGTCAAATCCCTCGCCTAAAACCCGCCCACCTCTCCTCCCCAACCCACCTAACCTTCCCATATCATCCACTCCCCCCCCTAAAACCTGTTCACCTCTCCTCCCTAACCCACCTAACCTTCCCATACCATCCACATCCTCAACTCAACATACCACACCCCATCCTAATCCATTCCAACCCCCATCTGCTCCCCAATCCCCACCCCCACCTCACCCATCCCATCCCCCAGCCCCTCCCTCACCCCCACCCCCACCCCCTCCCTCACCCCCACCCCATCCTCGTGCAGCAGCACCCAACATACATCGTGCACATAACATTAACATTCTCCAATTGAACATAGATGGCATCAACACAAAGAAACTCTCACACTTGATCAAACAACACAACATACACATTGCCATCTTACAAGAAACAAAACTCCGCACAACACAAAAAACACCCACATTTCATGGTTTCACCACCATCAGACAAGACCGGGCTGTTGGCGGAGGCGGTGGACTCATCACCCTGGTACACAAAGAAATATCATACATAGTTACCAGTGTACAAACCAAATCCCTCCTCCCCCCAAATGATAACACAACAGAAATACAATCAATTAAAATACGCACTGGCAACAACTCCAACATAACCATCATAAACACATACATCCCCTACAGTACCAAATGAATACGGACCACACTTACAACACATCACAAACACCCCACACATCATCCTGGGTGGTGACTTCAACGCCAAGACGTCGGCCTGGTTTGTCGACAACCCCGACACAGACAGAGGGCTGGTACTACAAAACCAAACTGTTAACCTCATCATCCTTAACAACATCCATCAATATACCCATATTCCTCACCAAGCCCTCTATAACCCATCATCTCCAGACATCACCTTTTGCTCCCCAGAACTCGCCCCCACAACATCCTGGAGGGTGGTCAGAACCTTAGGCTCTAACCACCTCCCAATCATTATCACCACCAAAACCAGACTCACCCCAGCTAACCACAAACACACATACACCAATTATAAAAGACCTAACTGGGAAGCATTCAAAAATGAGAAAGAACAACCCTTCACAACTCTAAACAGTACACCCATCACTAACATCAACAATGCTGTACACATACTCAATAAAACTATCCAAAACACTGACAAGAAATACATTCCAAGAGGTAACAGAAAACACAACCCCAACTTCACACCAGAAATTCAAAACCTCATCAGACAACGCAACATACTGAAACACTCCCCAGCACCCCACACACAAGACATCACACAACAAATCCAAGCACTCAACACCCAAACTAACAACAAAATACAAGAACAACAAAAACTAAATTGGAATAACTTCCTACAAACACTTGATCACAAAACAAACCCCAAAAAACTATACAAAACACTAAACAGCATCACACTTTCCAACAGCAACACAACACAATCACATGCTGCAATCACAACAACAGACTCTACTCCTTCATGTAAACAACAAGCAAACACTCATCAATCACTTCTCACATGTCAGTCACCTAAAACCTCACAAAGACGACAGACGTGTCATCCGACGTAAGAGACAATTCCCCACAGACCCTGACTATACACCCTTCACCAATCACCAGACAAAGCATATCATCAACAATCTCAAGCACTCACCCACTTGTGGCCTAGACAACATAAGCAACATACACCTCAGACACCTGGGACCACAAGGCATACAAGCACTCACTAACATATCAAACTACAGTTATTCACACAACACAATACCAGACATTTGGAAGCATGGTATCATCACCACATTCCCCAAACCCAACAAAGACCCCACGCTACCCTCCTCGCACCGCCCCATCACACTCCTTTGCTCCCCGTCCAAAGTCATGGAACGCCTAGTGTTACAACTAATTACACCCGACCTACCCCTAGCTCCAACACAACATGGCTTTAGGCCACTGCACTCCACAAACACTCTTCTCACAGACCTTACACAAAGAGCTTTTGACGGCATCAACTCAGCTAGACCACCACACAGATCACTATTAGCCACACTCGACATTAGTAAAGCCTTCGATGCCATCCCCCGCCACAACCTAACAAACAAAATCTACAACACAAACATGCACAACAACACAAAAAGGTGGCTGGCCAACTTCCTAGCAGGCAGATGTGCACACGTATCTTTTGCCGGTCAGTCATCTAAAATCAGAAACTTTCCAAACGGAGTCCCACAAGGATCCGTCCTATCGTCCGCACTCTTCAATCTGTACATGCACGATATAACTACACCCAATACGCCCCAAATAAACTTAGCCTCCTATGCAGATGACATAACACTCACATGCAGACACCATGACCCAAAAAGAGCAACAGATCTCCTTCAACCCTATCTCAACACACTACATGGCTGGTGCACTACAAACAGACTTAATCTACCCCAGCCAAATCCACCGCAATCCTGCTCACAAGCTGGACAGGAGAACACAAATACATCCCTCAACTCACCATAAACAACACACCCCTAACACATACACACACACACAAAATCCTAGGAGTAACATATGATACTCATATGACATTCAAACAGCACACCACAAACATTAACCCTTAAAAAGCGGCTCACCACATAAGTCGAGTTGAAAAAACTGGCAAAAAACGGGTGAAAAAAGGGTGGAAATCGAGTGAAAATGGGTGGGATAGTAATGATCCATACGTCCGACATCTGTGGCCTCCCGGCCCACACTAACTCCAGTTCCCCCACCGCGCGAGAGGATGACAGTGTAACCAATAGTTCGCTAAAAGTGAGCAAGGTAGCAAAATCAGCTAAACTTCCATCTTCGAGGTAACACTGTCAGTGCTCCACGAGTGCTACGTAGCTGTATGTGGCGTCATTGTGTAGCGATTTCCACCTAGTTTTCGGCGCAATACAGTTCCTTTCATACTGATGGTTGATATAGCAGTCAGAACGGCCCAGAAAGGCCCAAAACGGCCACAGAGCACCCGCTAGAGGAGGGTTAAAAAGAAATGACACCCAGACTTAACGCCCTCAGGTCACTTGCTCACACAAAATTTGGACACAACAAAGAAAATACCACCACAGTATATAAACAATACATAAGATCAGTGATCATGAGAGGCACTCAATTCCTGGCAGTAGCCTCCACGAACCAAGACCACCCACTAAACTACATGGCAACACACCCACAGACACCAAGAAATGTCAAAACAACACCCAGCACACGGTATCACACACAATTACTGTCCTCTCTCCCATCCCAAACCACCTTCCAGAAGCACATCCATACTCATATCTCTCGCCGATCCATCCACTCACTCACAGACAACACGCAGCTGCAAGCACGACCTCCCGAAATCCATCCTTCCGAATCCTCCCTTCCTCGCGAGGACAGAGTCCACCTGGCCAGGCTGAGATGCGGACACCATCCAGCTCTCCTGAGCTATCAGAAGAGACTGGATGAATCCGTTGTCGATGCCTGCCCGGGATGTAACACAGCACCCCATACCATTAAACACATAATAGAAGACTGCATTTCACACAACCACTTACGCCAACAACACAATCTGCACGCAATGAGAGCTCTGTGGGAAAGCCCGATCGTGGCCATGGCCTTCCTCAGGGACTCGGGGCTGTTCGGCCAGGCAGCTTAGGGAACAACAACAACAACAACAACTCGTACAGGATTAATAGCTTTAACCAAAATGGTCACACTCCTTAATGGTCTAAGTGGCCATAGCCAAAATGGCTACACTATATTCCTTCTGTACTTTCTCCATGCCCGATGAGATACATGATATTTTGATATATGTGGCACAGCCCTTGTATCCAACACAATACCCTGCGTGCAACCCCGCTCGAACCCCGCACAACGTTGCTTGCAACTTTAATTATTATTATTATTATTATTATTATTATTATTATTATTATTATTATATTTACATACACACATTCTATCTCACTCACTGAGAGAGAGAGATTAAAATGAAGTTACAAGAAAGAGGACAAGTACATCGGTGGTTAACAACATGAATAATGTTAAAGGAAAACCAAAGGAGGGATGATGAACACAATAGTGAATGCCGATAGGAAAGAATATCGTGATAAATAAGTAAAATGTAATGGCGAGAATGATAATGAAGAAGAAAGGTTGTAGTAGGATAATTGTGGAAAATTAGATTAATATATAACCGTGAGGGATGGCGCAGATGCTGGCACGTTGCCCACTTTCAAATGCAATTATCCCGCTGAATTATGATCATTCTTTAAGAAGGTCCAGAATCTAGACTGTAAAGGCGCTGAGCTCTTCCTGGGAGATGTTAACGAGAGGGAAGAAGAGGAGGAGGAGACTGGAGAAGAAAAGAAAGATGAGGAGGAAACTAGGGGAAGAAGAGCAATTTGTGGAGGAGGAGGAGAATGGAGACGAGAAACATTAGGAGGAGGAGATGGAGAAGAAGAGAAAGATGTGGAGGAGGAGGATGGAGAAGCAGAGACAGATGGTGAGGAGGAGGCTGGAGAAAAAGAGAAAGATGTGGAGGAGGACAAGAGTGGAGAAGAGAAAGATGAGGAGGAGGAGGCTGGAGAAGAAGATAAAGATAAGGAGGAGGAGGCTGGAGCAGAAGAGGAAGAGGAGACTGGAGAAGAAGAGAAAGATGATGATGAGGAATCTGGAGAGCAGAAAGATGAGGAGAAGGAGGAAAAGTTTGGATAAGAATATAAATATGAGGAGGAGACTGGGGACGAATAAAATATGCAGATGAGACTATACAAGCAGAGCAAGATGAGCAGAAGTCTGGAGAAAAAAGCATATTTTCACCAATAAACAACTTCCACCAGAACTCGCTGATCACCATATCTTTACCACCAAGACACCTCACCTCCACAAAATTTTCAGCACTGCCATTTCCTAAGCACCATACTACGACTTCCACTTTAGATCACCACTTCTACCATCACCAGTCTACTAATGTCTCAGCTCTAAAACCACCACCAGGTCCATTCCACCATAATTTCTTCAACACTCCTTCACCCTCACCACCACCACCACAACCCCCCCATAATTTCCTAAACACTCCTTCATCCTCACCACCACCAGCCCACCATAATTTTCTAAACACTCCTTCACCCTCACCACACCTCTTCATTTCTCCCTTCATTATTATTTACCTCGGTAACTCCTCATTGAATAATGTATGTATGTATGTATGTATGTATGTATGTATGTATGTATGTAGATACTCAGGCACATACCCCGTAGCTGGGGGTGGTCGACTCGAGACAGAGCCCTAACAGGGACAACACAACACAACACAAATACAAAATACAAATACACAAACATCTAGGTCACCCATGAGAAGACCCAGAGACCAGGGATCACAAAGGGCACTCCAGCACTCCCCCGGCCCCCGACCTCCCAGAGACGTTCCGGTCTCAGCAGGCAGACACACAGCGGAGCACACCATAGTGCCCGCCCACCACGCATCCAGGCATGACCCTTCATATATACCGGCTCCTCGGGCCGGACTATTATTTAGTCTAATTGGTGCCCAACCCCCTATCCTAAACGACCGCGTTTTCACTCATCTATTCACTAGCATTCTCCATTCATTCCTATTTATTACCATTTTCTTGCTTGATCTATAGATATTCCTCTATCTTTCAACGCTTGTACTACACAATCTCTCCATCTCAATGGAGGTCTTTCTACCCTCTACCTCCCCTCGTATCTGACTCACATATTCTCTTTGTAAGCCTTTCAACTTCGATTCGCCAAACATGTTCATACCAGCACAGCACCCTTCTGTCCACTCAGGCCGACAAAGGTTCCTGCTGCCCCACTCTCCTATGTATCTCTTCATTCCTCAATCTGTCTCTATGAGTCATTACACACATACTTCTCAAGCAGCTCATCTCCATCACATCCAGCTTTCTTCTCTCCTTTGCCTTCAGAGCCCATGTCTCAGCCCCATACATCACTGTTGGTACAACTATCCTGTGATACATTGCACTTTTAGCTTTCATTCTAAGATTGTTCACCTTCCACATACTTCCCATTGCTCTGAAAAGTTTCCTTCTTTCACATACTCTCTCTTTTTCCGTCCATTTCCATACCTGCGTCCCTGCTTATCATTCCTCCTAGATATTAAAAATACTCCACTTCTTCCAGTAATTTCCCATCCAGCCGCACATCTAGATTCACCCTACGATCACCTCTATTACACACCATCACTTTAATTTAATTGACGTTCACCCTCAGCTTTCTCCTCCCACATACCACACCAAACTCTTTGACTACTCGCTGCAGTTTCTCCTCAGAATCTCCCACCAACAGTCATCAGCAAACAGCAAATGGTTCACCTCCCAATCTCTACCATTCTCTCCTACTAAACCCAATCCTCAGTTCTCAGTTTCACCTCCCTCACTACACCATCCATATGTACATTAAGCAACCACGGTGACATTACATAACCCTGTCGCAGACTTTCATTTACTTCAAACCATTCACTCAACTCATTATGTCCTGCTCTAACACACACTCTGCTCTCTTCATAAAAACTCTTGATTGCTCTTTACAAATTTCCTCCAATTTCATGAAACGTAAGCACCTTCCACATTGCTTCTCAATCCACACGATCATACACTTTTTCCAAATCCATAAAAGCACAAAATATCTCCCTATGCTTCTCTAAATACATCTCGCATAGCTGTCTTACTTCAAATATCTGATCCACACACCCTCTTCTCTTGAAACCGCACTGCTCTTTTTCTATTGCACCTTCTGTACCCTATATTATCCTCTCTATCAACACCCTTCCATACAGGTTTTCAGTAGTCAGTAGCCAGTCCTTATTCCCACAATGGGTAAGGAGGATCAGCAACAGACTCAATAAAGAAAAAAGAGGTTACAGGCGAAGAACACGCCAGTTCGCCCGCAAAAAGCAGACATACAAGCATTTGGAAGCACCAATCACGCATCAGTCCCCGAAATCCATGGCTTCACCTCAGATGATATTATACTTCCGGACAAGGTCTCTTCACATCAACATTTGGGATAAAGACCTTCCAGGTTTGTTATTTAAACAGGTCCAGAGACCTTTATGTACTTTAAAAAAAAATCCTCCATTCATTCCTGTCATTTGCTAATTCTTTTGCTTCAGCCATTCCCTTTTAACGCTTTGACACACATTCTGACACCATATCATACAATCTTCTTCTCGGCCTTCCACGCCTCCTTCTTCCTTCCACTTCACTGACATACTGTAGATCCTTTTAACTATTTTTTTTCAGGCAGTCTTGTAATGTGACCATACCATCTGAGAACAAATTCTTCAACTTTTTGCTCTGCCGACTTCATAACTCCACATGCCTTTCTTATGTTCACACTTCTTACTTTGTCTATTCATCGAACTCCACACGCATTTCTTAGAAAATCCATTTCAACTGCTCTTACTTGTGACTTTTCATTACTATACCATAACAGAGTTTCACATCCATACATCAATTTCGGCACCAACACACCCTCATGCAATTCTCTCACAGCTTCCATACTCAAGTTTCTGATCCTTAACAAGGCTTTCATTGATCCAGCTACCTTTCTTCCTTGTGTTACTGTGTTTTCTATTTCTCTTCTACATTTTACCCTTTTCTCAATCATGACTCCCAAATACATAAATTCTTCTACTAGTTCCATTAATCCTTACATTACACACAGTGTTTCCTTATGTTCCTCCTACCATTACTTTGCTTTTATTAACATTTAGTGTCAGACCCCGTCTTTCACATACTTCTACAAATATCTTTACCATCTGGTGCAGGTAATTTTCGCCCTCGGCACATAACACTGCGTCATCTGCATACAACACATTAGTGACAGTCATTCTGTTCCCACGACTCACCATCTCTATTCTCTCTCTCTTCTTGTTCTGTCCTTTACTTCTCTCATTACCCCATCCATGTAGATATTAAACAACCAGGATGACATCACATATCCCTGTCTCACTTAATGCACCATTTATTCTTACACATGCCTCACTATCATCATAAAAACTCTTCACAGCATTACAAAAAAAAATCTTTTACATCATAGAGCTCTAATACTTTCCATAATCCTTCTCTATTAACCCTTGTTTAGCGGGGAGTTTTGGGCTTATTTGGGCATATGAATGATAAATCAAGTATCTGCATGAAAAGAAATGTATTCAGCAAAAAACTAGGCGCTAAAATCTTCAAAATGAGACCAGAACGAGCTACGTAGCACTCGTCGTTCTCATGCAGTGTTACCACTAACATGGGAGTTTAGCGTATAGCGGCATATTTTTTCCCACTAAGCTCACTACTGGCAACGCTGCCGGCCTCTCGAGAACAGAGGGAACATGAGTTAGTGGGCGGCGGTAAGCCCTGGGAGTCGGACGTGTGGCCCGCTGCGCTCCCGGCCATTTGCACTCGATTTTAACCCTTTAAAAGCCTTAATAATGCTCCTAACTTGCTGCAAATTGGAGGCGGACTTAAGTCCGCCCCCGATCTTTAAGGGTTAACTTTATCATATGCTTTCTCAAGATCCATAAATGCCATGTATACCCTATTATGTTTTACCCATGCCTTCTCTATCATCTGTCTCTCTGCAAAAATCCTCTTCCACTTCGAAATCCACCCTGTTCATCACTCACTTTCCATTTTTCACTCTGTCAATCACTATTCTCGCATATACCTTACCAGCCACACTCAACACTTACTGTAACACTTACAATAATTTTGTTCACCTTTACCTTTATACAACGGGACATATCATTCCCCTCTTCCAGTCCACTGGCACCACTCCATTTGTCTAAGCTTTTGAACATAGTTTCCACAGCCAATCCATTGATACTTCACCTCCATTCCTTATCATTTCACACTGTATTTCATCTACACCAGCAGCTTGTCCATCTATCTACATGTCTCTCACGTGGCACATCTAACAGACCTCTATCATTGACAACTTTGCATGTATTCTTCTGCTACATCCTGATTTATCATTCATTCAATTTGTATTCTTTCAGCATTACAATTGCTTCTCCTATCTTTCTTCCATGCTCCTCTCAACTTTACCTTGCATAGTACAATCATATGATCAGACAGTCCTCCACTCAATCCTCTCACTGCTTTTGTATCACTTACATCACCAATCATTCCTCTTTCTACCAAGACATAATAAGAAAATGGGAGTCTGCAGAAAGCCGATTGGCCTAAGCAAGGCAGATCCCTGTAATAAATGAAACTTCTATCATCCTGTCTTTCAACACTTTTATACCATATATACTTATGAACATCTTTATGCTTAACCCTTCTTTGGCGGCGCGCAACTTATGTCGTGTGAAATAAATATGGACTAAGTGGCGGTTCACAACTTATGTCGTGTGCCATTTTCACCACGTAATGTTGCTGAGAGAGAGAGATAAGTGGTGGGAGGAGAGTAGCAAGCGTATGACTGCTCCAGACTACCGCGGCGGACCTACTGACATGAATCCCACCCTCCCCCACCCTCACGCACTCGCTACACAGGGAATTATGTAGGGAAACTACCTAATTACATGGTTTTTGCACTCGTGTTGCACGATCATTGCAAGAAAACCAGCGGTCGTACAAGGATGGTTGGGGTGTCATTGGAAAGCTCTGTTTATGCCCTTTCAGGGATAGATACTTGTTTTACGCTCTGGGTCTTATATAGGCATGAAAATGATCACGTAAACAACCCTATTTAGGGTAAAAACACCCCGCTGGGCGGTACATATAAATTACCGTCTAGGCCGCTCGTAAGGTGTTAAAAATAAATAATACATATGCGCAACTTTCTTTTATTACACATATCCTTCAGTCTTTTTCCATTGTCATTTTCGCCTGGTAAACCAAAACCACACATGATGTTATTCTCCAGACCAGTGCCAACTCATCCATTAATGTCATCTAAAACATTAATTTTAGAACTCACAGCATTTCATTTATCACTTCATTCAGTGTGTTCCAGAATCTGTCTTTCTCATCCCTGTCTTAATCCTCACAGGGTGCATATGCTACCACAACCACTACTTTTATACCATTCCACTCTTCTTCTGCATTCCCTTTCATTTTTGTTTCACACATACCAAGAACATCAAATCTTCCTTTCTTAAATACATTTACTACTTCCATTCTCTTTTGTTCTGAATTCATTCCTCTTACATTTCAAACAGCCATACGTGCCTGCGTGACTGTACTGGGCCCCCGGCAGGCAAAGGGCCCAGCTCCGAGGCTTGCTGATCCAGAAGTAGGAATTAATTCTGGAGGTGGGATTCCCAGTCAGAACCTCCAGGGGCTATCTGCGCCACAAAGTGACAGGCGGTGGGGTCGCCACATCCCTAAGCCTAAAGCTACGCCCAAATCTACAGTTTTTCAACAACTGATAATAAACTAATACCTCTATAACTTGAACATTCCTGTTGGTCTCCCTTCCCCTTATACAATGACATAATACATGCACTCCTCCAGTCTAGTGGTTCCATTGACACAACAAAGCAAACATTGAATAGTCTCACCAGCCAATCTATTATCATATCTCCACCCTTCTTAATACACTCCACAGCAATACCATCCATACCTTCTGCTTTTCCCGCTCTCATTTGTCTCACTGCTTCTTTCACATCATTTATCCCAATCATTTTATTCATTCCCTGCCACATGGGTGGCCTGGATAACCTACTTCATCAACCCTTGCTTCAACCATTGCCTCCCTTCCATCTCTTACATTTAGCAAAGATTCAAAACACTTTGCATATCTTTTCCTCACTTGCAATTCTTCCACTAGTAGCTCTACATTTGCATCTTTCACCGTCTCTTCCCTCTTTTGTTCTCCTTTCCTTACTCTATTTACCTCCTTCCAGAATATATTAATATAAGAATATAATAATAATAATAATAGTAATGTTGATGTTGTATAAATACATAAATGGTATACTATATTCAGACTTGTTCCACCTCCAAGGGTCACACACACACACACACAGAGTCATTGATATTCAGTTTTATAATCACTGACAAGAGTAGGCTATACTTCTTCCACAATCTCTCTCTTGCTCTTAGGCGAAGATCGGGCTTTCAGTTGGGCTGGTGGGGTCGCTATAAACGCGAGGGAGAAGTAGGTCAAAAAGAAAAAGAAAAACACCTCCCCTTAAGTTACTGCAAGGGGGAGAGTCATAACACACCCATGAATGAACAGCTTCTTCCTTCCCCGCCATGTCCCAACTGCCTCTTTCTTTAAAACTAGGCTAGCTTAACCCGTACTCTACCGTAGGATACAGTAATAAAGGTCCCCTGCAGTCCCAGACACTGTGGCCGAAATGGAAGGAGAGAACACCTTTCCACCTCAAGAGATGAGAGAAGACTGGCTCTCTCACACTTCAGTGGGTCTGAAGCTGAGAAGTGTTGCCATAACGAGAGCAGTGCTCAAACGGTCGTGGTACCAAGTACAGGCTTGTACAGGCAGTTACAAGGAAAGTACATTACTGACGGCGATTCGCCGTCGCTGGGACTGGGGAGTTAATTATCTACTGACGGCAATACGTCGTCGCTGGTATTGGAGGGGTTAATGGCAACCAAAATGGCCACACTCTTAAACGCCTACACTCCTTACTGATCACAAAGACAAATGCCACACTCCTAAATGACCACACACCTTATAGGTCAAAACCAAAATGGCTACACTCCTTAACTCTTTCACGCTTTTATGACACAGAGGTTGCCAGATTAGCAATAAGAAATAGAGTTCTCTCACTCTTATAATTACCTCTCCAAAATTAGTTTTCTGCCCACAGCTAACTCAAAGACAACTGCAGAGGTTGAAGTAACTAAACTAAAGGTTTCTAAATACCCCTGATGGTAACAAAGGCTTTACAGTATCCCTAATAGGCTCAAAATCGCGTCATAAGCGTGAAAGGGTTAACGGCCACAATCTTAAACAGCCATGGCCAAGACCAAAATCGCCACACTCCCTAATGGCCACAACTAAAATGGCCATATATTTCACATTCACCCTCTATCATTAACTTCCCTTAACTCATCTATACCTAAGCTATACAATATCAACACGAATGTATCACCTCCATATTATTATACAATATCTATGATATATACTTTACATAAATTTACTTGCTTTTCAATATGTGGTAATGCTCATATTAAACGTTTTAAAAATACATACCGTACAATGGGGCAATTGAGAGCGCACGGAGCAATTGAGAACATCAAGCGGTAATTGAGAACAGACTTTACTGTGATTTTATTACTAATGCTTGGATATATGTATAGTGTTCAGTGTGAGCACCAATTATGTGAAGACTTGCATTAAACATCTCAACTAGATGTTATGAAATATAATTACGTTTGTAGTAGTTTATGTATATTATCATTGTTTAGATAATTTTTACTATGCTAATTACTAAGGTTTATTGCGCAGTGAGAATTTAATGGTGAAAACTGCTATTCTTATGCTGGGTTCTAGAGTCTGTCTGCAACGCTAAGCAATATCCACCTAACTGGTAAGTTGAGTAGTTTCCAACGATTGACAAATTACTAGAGGAGAGCAATTGAGAACACAAGGGGGGCAATTGAGAAGACAAGGAGGGGCAATTGAGTAAACAAAAGATATTTGAAAATATCCATTCTAAGCACTATGTAGGATTGTAGGTATATAAAGCATCTTTGGTCTTCTTACAGAATGGTCCGGAAGTACAACAAGAAGAAGGATGTGAACAAGTGCAAGCACAGTGAAGAGGATGTTGCCAGGGCTTTGCTCGACATTGAGACAGGAGATATAATATGTGTTGCATCAGCGAAGCACAAAATCCCTGACATGTGGACAGATATAAAATCACCACACAAGGTCGGCAAGACAGCACTTCTCCGTACCAAAGAGATGGCCATTGCCCAGAATCTGGCATCACTGGGAGATTTCGGAATGGCATTTGATGTCACAGAGTT
Organism: Paralithodes platypus; assembly: GCA_032716605.1. Classification (NCBI taxonomy): domain Eukaryota; kingdom Metazoa; phylum Arthropoda; class Malacostraca; order Decapoda; family Lithodidae; genus Paralithodes; species Paralithodes platypus. Next base: position 1,749,289 of record CM064516.1, read on the forward strand.
AACCCACTGAACTCCAGCTAGTTTAGATTAAATGTACACTGAGAGACCAACAGATTTGGATTTTTTTTTTTTTTTTTTTTAAATAGCTTAAATAGGTGACAAAAAACACTCACCTCGGTCATTTTGGGGTCCTATGGTGGGGGGGGGGGGGCAACATCAGCCATCAGCTGATGCCGGGCGGCCTTCAAGCTTCCCACCCTTCAAGACACAGCTGAGCGCGGCAGCATGGCAGATGTACGATGCGTCCAGTTTTCGAGTGACGGTTATTTACACCACTCAAGCATCATGTGTGCCTTCATAGTTCATATATTAGCAACATGTATCACATATTGTCATTGTAAGTTAAGTTACAGTGGGATAAGTGCATAGATTCAAGTTTTATAAGTGTCGAGGGTGTGGCAAGCCTCGCGCGCGTCCATGGTTACCATGCCGACTGGCGGGATGGCGGCCACCTTGTTCATGGACTCACGCATGTGCACACTGCCAGCTGAATGACACCCGACTTCCCCTTCACTCACTCTCACTTTTATTATGCCTCTCTAACGTACTCTGTTTATTGATTTTATACTTTACCGTTTATTTTATAGTTAGAATATGAGTGTTACACATTGTTTTAGGCACCTTTGACTTAGAAATATGGGTTTTGACGTATTCTTAATAGGGAGACAGGGGAGGTGGTGATGAAGGGATGGGGAGTGAGGGAGGACCAGTGTACACAAAAGCCTAAACTTGCTGTGTACGTAGCAACATGACACACTATCTCGTCTCTTCTTACCCCTACCATGACCTGGCGGAGTTTTAAGGAATGCCGTGTGGTCTGGGTCATCCTCCTCCTCCTCTTCCCCACTTGGTGGGGAGTCAACTATGTTATGGGAAGCGTTAGGGGAGCGATAAACAAAGCGAGGCAACGAGGTAAACAAGGCAACTGGGCCGGGAGGGAGGTGGGAGGCCGCCCAGTCCTTCCACTCCCACGCTCTCTCTCCCCACTCTCCACCGCGGCGGGACTTGGGTATTGCCAATTGATAAGTATTGCCACTGTTGGGCAACATCATAAGGTATATCCCATATGAATTTGAACCCTCTAGCTACCACAGGATAAGAATAAACAAGCACAAAAGTGGCGGTGGGATAAGTGGGTAAAATGGCTTTCCCCATCCGCCCTTACTCACCCGCACGGATGGGCTAGGGGGTTGCCGCGTACCGCCACTGTTCGGTAACATCATAAGGTAGTTTTCCATACCATCCTCAAGTCTCTAGCTACCATAGGACAAGAGTAAATCATTTCAAAGTAGCGGACGCAACGTATGTGGTGCTGGGGCTTAGCGTTACATACATTGCCGACGCATACGCTGTGGCGCTGGGGTCCCTCGGGTTAAGGAAGTTTGTGAAGTACTTACTAAATACTCAGCACTGATCCATTGAAATGTTTCAAGAAAACCTTGGAGTTGATTGGGCAAAAGGATTTCTTCAGCGACACTCGGATAATTTTTGATCATGCATCTGCTAAAACATCTCTAGGAAGCGAGCAAATATGACAGAAGCTGATGTTGCCATCTACTATATATTATATGTATTATATATGAAATGTATATGTTATGAATTACACATATTATATATATGCCTGGAGAAGTTTGACAAGAACGAAAGAATATTTCTGATTGGGGATATGAATGGTAAGGTGGGTGATAGGAAAGTTGAGGGAGTGGTGGGAGGGTGGGGGGTACCATCAGAGGTGAATGGGAATGGTAGTGCACTTGTGGACGTATGTGTGAGGAGGAGGCTGTGGATAGCCAACACCTTCTTCCGACACAGAATGATCCACAGGTACACATGGAAACGGGTGTGGACGATGGAGGATGAGACAGTGGTGGAACGAAAGTCATTGATTGATTATGTATGTGTGGATGAACGAATGAAGACATTTGTGATGAATGCTAGGGTGTATAGGGGTATTGGAGGGGGTCTGTCTGATCATTATGTAGTGGTAGCTAAGGTTAGGATACAAAAGAAGTGGGTGAGGAGAGATGGAGGGAGGCGAGAGGAGGGTTGAATGGTGAGGAGGGTGGAGACGTTGCAGGAGGAGGAAGTCAGGGAGGAGTACAGGAGAGCAGTGGAAAGACGACTAGGTGGGTTCGACCTGGAAGTTATGGAGGAAGTGGAGGAGATGAGCAAGGTGTTTAAGGATGAGATCTGTGCAGCATGTTAGGAGGTGTGTGGAGTGAGGAGAAGAGGGAGGGGAGTGAAAGGTACAGCATGGTGGACAGAAGAGGTAAGAATAGCTGTGGAAGAAAAGAAGAAAGCATATAGAGAGTGGTTGGGTAGTAGAGGGAATGAAGATTTCAAGAGACAGAAACGAGCGAGGTACGAGGAGTGTAAGAGGGTGGTGAAGAGAGTAGTGAAGGAAAGTAAGAGAAGAGTAGATGAGGAATTTGGAAGGAATCTGAGTGTAAAATGGAGGGAGAGTAAGAAACTGTTCTGGAAAGAAGTCAAGAAAGTTAGGGAAGGTAGCAAGGAAAACAGTAAGGGTGTGAAAGATAAGAATGGGAGAATGCTAGCCGAGAAGCAAGAGAGAGTCGAAAGATGGAGGGAGTACTTCAATGAGTTGCTAAATGTAAGGAATGAAGAGCCAGCAAACATAGCTGGATATGGCATGGGAGGGAGAAGAAGAGAAGTAGTGGAGGAGGAGGTGGGGATCAGTAGGTCAGAAGTGTGGGAAGCCATGAAAAGAGTGAAGTTGGGGAAAGCACCAGGAACAGATGGAGTGTGTGGGGAAATTTTGAGGTATGGTGGTGAGATAGTGATAGAATGGGTATGGAAAATGTGCAAACTAGCATGGGAGAAGGGGAGTGCACCCAATGACTGGAAGACTGGCATAATAGTCCCCCTATATAAGGACAAAGGGGAAAGAGGAGTGTGTGGTAACCACCGAGGAATATGTCTTCTAAGCGTAGTAGGGAAGGAATACAGTAGGGTAGTGATTGAGAGAGTGAGAGTGAGAACGGAGATATGGATAGGCGACGAGCAGGGAGGTTTTAGGAAGGGAATAGGATGTGTAGATCAGATTTTTACCCTGAATTGTGTTGTGGAGAAATATCTGGAGAAGAAATAAAGGTGTATGTTGCCTTTATGGACTTGGAGAAGGCCTATGACAGAGTGGATAGAGAAGGTTTGTGGAAAGTACTTAGAATATACGGAGTAGATGGCAAGTTGCTGAAAGCAGTGAAGAGCATGTATGAGGCTGCAAAGGCGGCAGTACGTGTGGAGAGTGAGCAGAGCGAGTTCTTTGACCTGAATGTTGGTTTGAAACAGGGGTGTGTGATGTTTCCGTGGTTGTTTACTGTATATATGGATGGAGTCATGAAAGAAATACTATCAAGAGCAGTGGATGTTGGTGTATCGCTGAAAAGGGAGGGAATTGAGAGGAAGCTACCTATACTGCTGTTTGCGGATGATACAGTTCTGATGAGTGATAATGAATGGGAGTTGCAGGGTCTGGTAAATGAGTTTGGAACAGTGCGAAAAACGGAATTTGAAGGTAAATGCGGGGAAGAACAAGGTTATGGTCTTCGAAAGGGGTGAAGTCACAGAGTGTGAGGTGAAGCTGAACGGTCATGCTATGGAGATCGTCAACTCTTTTAAGTATCTGGGCAGTGTGTTGAGTAAAGATGGGACTATGGATGAAGAAGTGCGGGAGAGGGTACAACAGGGGAAGAGGGTTGTAGGAACACTGAAAGCAGTAACAAGAAATAGGGTGGTCAGTATGGAAGTGAAGAAGTCCTTGCATGACAGTGTGGTAATCCTGACACTGACTTACGGAAGCGAATCATGGACGTTGGTTGAGAGACTCAGACCAAGAGTGAGAGCAGTGGAAATGAATTACCTAAGAAGTGCGTACGGAGTTACATGGAGGGATAGACAGACTAATGAGGAAGTAAGAAGGAGGTGTGGTGTGGAGGTAGATGTGCTGGAAAGTGCGAAAAGGAACAACTTGAGATGGTTCAGCCATATGGAACGTATGGAAAGCGAGAGAATAACTAAGAGGGTGTACGAGAGCAAGGTGGAGGGACAGAGAGGGAGAGGTAGACCGAAAGAGAAGTGGAAGGATGGAGTGAGGAATTATATGAACGAAGGCGGTGCTGGTTGGGGGGAGGGGCGTCGACTGACGTGCAGACGACAGAGGTGCATGGGGGCGGTTCGTTCGTGGCCACACCTTCGGGGATCACGGCGTCAGGCAATAGATAGATAGATAGATATATATATATATATATATATATATATATATATATATATATACACTGTTTATATATATATATATATATATATATATATATATATATTGTGACAGACAAGGCAACCAGTCTGGAGACAAACTACCTAGTTGGCGGAATTGAGCTCTCTACACTCACCCCGCCATGACCCCCAGGACCCCCTCTGGACATAGAAAGCTGTTGGATGGTTTCGGCCCGTATGGAGGGGTCAAACGAGTGGGGGTGAGAGCTGTCTGATTGGCGCCGGCAGGACAAGAGTGATATGATTGGAAGCGGCATGACGAGACAGGAATGTTCCATCACGACATGATAAAGGGGCTTGGTGATTCGCTTGAGACCAAATAGAATGTGTATTCAGGGGTAGCTTGGGGTTTGGAAGAGAGTTGTATTCCTGACTCGGCTGAGATCATGAGGGTGAGGAGAGGCGATGGAGGAGATAGTTCAGACATGGCAGTAACAGATAAGATTTATATTTTTATATTACTAAAGTGGTAATGGTGTTCAGTTTACCGGAAATTATTTAACTTGACTTAACTTTGAATTGTAACTCTAAGATACCGTACTTAACATGTGTGGTGTGGTCTTGCAGTTAAATTATGACAGGTTATAACTACCAGGTGTGTTAAGGTGAACTTTCTGGCCGCCTTGTGTTAGTGTATTTGTTCTATGAATCTAGAAAGGTTAACAATGTGGCGTGACAATGGAGAGGTTTATTGGTGACTTTATTAACGAATAGTTAAACTAATTGTATTTATTGTAGTTGAATTGGTGACTTTAATATCTTCCCTTCTTCGATAGTACTAGTAAAGAATATAATAAGATAATGATAATGAAGGATAATAAAAATATAAGATGATTACCATAACTATTTATAATAAATAATATTATATATATATTATTTATTATAAATAGTCATGGTAATCATCTTATATTTATATTAAATTTATTAATTATTCAAATATATAAGAAATGTCTAAATACTTAAGAAATATTACTTTATAATTAATCTCCATCTTGATTAATCTTAACCCGTGGACTGCGGGAACCGTTCTGGATAAATCATCATTATAAATAATAATATCTAATAAAGTAATTCATCATAATTATGTATAAATAATCATACTAATCAAAATTAATCAAAATAATCATTAGTAAATTAAATATGATCTTAAAGTTATTCGGGAACTTCTAATTTATCTAGCTAAGCTTCCTTAAGACTAGTACATAATTCTTTAGCTGTGTGATTTATATGAAATGAAAGGAAAGCAAGCAACAACAGACAGCCAACATTCTACCAGAGACTTAAGAATCATAAAAACTCACTGTTGCTACTCTGGTCAAGCGAGCCAACTGCTTCGTGGCCACCAGGGCCGTACCAGAAATTGGCGACCTTGCCAGAATAGATTGTTCTGTGGATACGTTTGCTGCTAATTCTTAAATATAGTTACGATCTTTAGCATTTTCATTTAAACTTCATTATGCCTATATAAATCAATGAGGAAGACGCACAGAATTTTCTAGATTCAAAGCCCACAGCTGAGGAGGTAGACCTATCTAGAGACGAGCTTTGTGTGCTCGCCTCATTTTAAAACTTGCCGTCCTCAGAGAGTTTGACAAAGGTCATATTATCCAACTTTATTAAGACGGAGATATTCGGGATACATGACACTAGCCAGAGACCTGAGGGTGGGTTGGATGAGGCAACTGATGGTGACCTGCTTGACTCTGGACGGCCTGTTGATTACTCCGATCGGAGTCCTGAGAGGATAATTCCCCCTCCCGAGAATCTACCGTCAGGCTTTACCTCAGTTGAGTATATAGAGTTGGCTAGAATTAACGTACAAGCCCAACAAGTTCGGGAAGATCGCGAGTTAAAAGCCCAACAAGTTCGGGAAGGTCGCGAGTTACAAGCCCAACAAGCTCAGGCAGACCATGAATATCGAATGACCCAGTTGGCTGCCCAGAGCACCACCAGTTCCTCAGTGTCCTCTCCCCCTCAGGGCTTAACTCTGAGTAGTGTCATTCCCCCGTTTACTGATGATGATGTTGATGACTATTTTGTACTGTTCAAGAATGTTGCAAGGGGCATGAATTGGACCAGAGAGCAATGGCCTTTCATGTTCCAAACTGTTTTGACAGGGCTAGCCCGCACCATGTATGTAGCAGTAGAACGGGATGTGAGACATGACTATGATCGCCTCAAATTAGCCATTCTGAAGGCATACCAGTTGAGACCAAAAGCCTATAGGCAAACCATCCGGAAGGTTCATAAGAATACTTAAGAGACTCATGCGGTGTTCTCAAGGACTATGACTAAGTCTTTTAATAATTGGCTAAATAGTAAATCTGTCTCTGATTTTGAGGGTCTGAAGGACCTGGTCTTGCTGGAAAACTTCTTGTGGAAAATTGAACCACATGTGGCTTATCATTTGAGAGGTAAGAAAGTTGACAGTCTCACAGCCGCAGCTGCCATGGCTGATGATTATGTTTTGATTAATAAGTCCCGTGGTAAGAAACCTTATGATATCCCCAATGGCAATCATTATAATAACTATAATCCAAATAGGAATCATGTTGCAAGTAAATCCGCTCGCGCTCCCAAGCCTGTTGTGCCGTCTTACTCTCATAACCCTCAGGATGCTCCCCGAGTCAGGACTGCTGCTCAAACCCATGGTTATGGGAATCAAGGTAATATCTATAGTAACAGAGGAACTGCCTCTCATAAAATATGTACTTATTGTGGCAAAATTGGCCACTTAGCCTCTCAATGTTGGAACAAAGAGAGAGATGAAAAACAAAGAGAATCTGTGGCAGTGGTGTCTGATTATCGTGGGAATGATAAAAGTGAACCTCAGAGTGACTGTGAGAATGGTATGGTGGCGTGTGTGATGCAATGTGCTGTAACCAAACCAGTTGTTAGCCTTCCACCCACTGTTTGCTCTTCTGACAGTTACCGCCCATTTAATTTCATCTGGTACAGTAAAGATGAATAGTTGTGTGCATGAGGTGAGAATTCTGCGTGATACAGGCGCCTCACGCACACTGTGGTTGAATCCTAACCATGGTTTATGTCTAACTGACGACCATGTTGTGTTGAGGGGTGCTGGTGGACCTTTTTCTGTTCCCTTAGCTCATGTGAAACTAGAATGTGACTTGTTCAAGGGTAAGGCCTGTGTAGGCCTGGCAGAGGAACTGCCTGTGCCAGGCGTGAGTCTCCTTTTGGGTAACGATTTGGCGGGGGATCGGGTAAAACTTGACCCAGTCCTGTCATTTGCCCCTGTTGATGAGCCATTAACCTGTGTGCTCGAGAAGGAGATACCTGAGGCTTTCCCAGTGTGTACAGTCACAAGGTCCATGGCCCAAATAGCAATCCCCTCTAAGCACAATTCCCCTCCTGATGTTCTGTCCTCTGCAACTCTACCAGGAGCGAGGGTGAGAAGAGTGGGGAGGTGAGAAATGAGGCTCTAACAGAGTCCATTAATGTTCCAACTGAACAAAGGGTAGTGAATCTGTCTGACACCTTCATGGCAGACCTAGATATGAATGAATTCGGTAGTGACCTCCCCTCGAACAGTATTGGTGGCCTGGTGGAATTACATAGTAAAGATGAAGAGTGTAAGGAATTAGCTGCTAGTGCTGTGAGTGATGAGGAAAGTGAGAATGAGCTTGGCGAATGCTTGTACATGAAGAATGGTGTTTTGTGGCGAAGATGGCGACCACCAAACAGACCCATAGATGGTGGGGCATGGGACATCCATCAGGTAGTTATCCCAAAGCCTTGTCGTTGAGCTATATTGGAGATGGCTCATGACATCCCCTTGGCGGGGCACTTGGGTGTGCGAAAAACTCTGGAGCGCATCCGCACGCACTTCTACTGGCCAGGAATGCGAGCGAATGTGGCCCAGTTTTGTAGTGTATGTCACACTTGTCAAGTGACTGCAGGTAAACCCAACCAGAAGGTACAGTCGGTCACCTTTCCGACTGGGCCACCTAATGGTAATTTCGCTGGGTCTTTCGCTCTGATATTACTGAGATCGCTCACTCCCCCCCACCCTGAATATGTTGCATATTATGTCCCATAGATGGCGTCGTTAGATTTGCTGGGAAGGAGAGGGATGGGCTACACGGAGAAGGGTGTGGGTGGGGGTGTTATTGTGTAGGGAAGGTTGGAAGTGTGTAGGGTGGGGGAGGGGGGGTTACGTGAATTGTTTCACCAGGTTTATAGTTACCGTTTTATCTCTTGATATTAATTAAGATGTAAATATTTTTTGCTAGTGAAATCTGCCTATAAGAAATATTTGTTTATGTGTAATTATTGTTTGCAAACCAATTTGTAAGGATTGCTAGATTCACTATCTATTTAGTAAGACAGCTCTTTCTCACTCATTCACTCACACAATCTATTTATCTATCTATCTATCTATCTATCTATATCTATCCACATACTAGATTAGTCTTTTCCTTAGCTGATGTTCATTTGCTCTTCTTTGGGTTAATGTTGGTCTCTTAATTTTGGTTGAGGTCCCGGGCTGGCCCGTATTGTCGATTTGCGGCATTTGTTTTGGGGCTCCTCATACCTCTCTGTCTCATGCATTTGTTTTTCAAATACAGCATTATGTGTAGCATTGTGTTGTTATTTAAGATAAAATAATTGTTCTATGTATTGCATATCCATATCCATCTAGGTGTCATTAGTGAAATGCCCATACCAAAATAACAGTTTTCATAACTGAGCGCTTACACCAAAGAATCCTACACTGTTAGAGAAAAATTATGAGGTCATTCAGCATTAGAAGCAGTGCAATATATATTGATGTAATTATGATATCCTCCAGATGTGTATTTTGTGTTTGAGAAGGGGGTTTGGAAAAGAAAAAATATATATATGACTAAAATACAGTATACACATATCAGACTTTAGAACTGGTATCCCACTTAAATAGAAACAAATACATTATTTGCTCGGAAATAAGTGCTACAAACCTCAAAGTCGTTATAACTTATAAGAAAAATAGGTCCTAGTAAAATGTCATTGGAAAACGCTATATACTTTCAAAGTAGCCCCAGAGAAGTTTTAGTGGTTTGCATTTCGCAATGTTGAATTGTTGATATGTATGATAAAGGTGTTTGTTATTAGCATATACATTTGGATATCAATGCAAATATTATTAAACCGTTCAGAGAGAGAGGCAGAGGGAAAGGGAGAGACGAACTAAATGGACAAATACATCGAAGAGACTTATAAACAAAAGCTTGACTCTAATATCTGTGGATAGAGTATTTATTAATCAAAAGAATAAGTGGTCGGTAATGTTTGCTCTATACTGTATATTCATCTAAACATATGAAAAAAATTACTCGCAGAGCCACTTCACCTATGTAATGCAAATTCCCATTACAACCAACCCAATTCCTCCATATGACAATCAAAGGTTTGATGTTCTTCACTTCCCTTTACCTAATAAATTGTTTCTCTGTGTATGAAAGAGACAAGATGCAAAACTACTTATAAACATTTTGACCTCCTATTGTCCCCCTTCCCCCGGTCAAAACAGAATGATTAGTACAGAACCATATTCAAGGTGCACTGGAATGAACTGGAGGACACGCAAAGCTTGAAAGAAAGTCATAGGGTGAGGGATAGACACATTTACGGAGTGAATTCCATACTTTACTTGTTGAGCTGAAAAATTACGGGGAAATTTAAGTTAACTGTTGGCTTTGAATGGTGGGCAGAACAGTGGTGGGAATGAGTTACAAAACGGGTGGCCCTCAGTCTCTTCAGAGTGAGAGGTATACGCTGGGACAGCTGTGAAGATCACTGATTATAATAATGGCATAACAGTAACATACATGCAATTTTCACAATGTGGAGAGATTGTAGACAATATGGTGGAGAAGAGTACAGATTACATGCCTTTGACTGCACCCTTTCAGAGGCATTTTTCATATGCGAACAATACCTGATACACTTACAACTGTGTCCCTGTACGGAGAAAGAGGCTGTACGGGGATAAGGGGGTAACAGACGTGTTACGACTGGGGTTCAAATATATCAGGGCTCTTATTCATTGGACTAGTAATGGCATAAATGCTACAACGGAAAGCGCTAGCTCCAACCTCTGATGTATATTCCCAGTGAACAAAGAACACAAATACTCTACAGAGTTCTATATGCAATAATAGGCTATCAAACTCTCAATAAATGTGCGTCTACTCTAGGCTTAATGTTATGTGAAAACAGCCTATTACTACCTATAACCGAAGGTGCTTGGTTATGGTATGCAAAGTAAGGTGGTAAGAGAAGTTACAGCTTTTTGTTTTTTTTTTTTTTTTTCTATGTGATTGAGGGAGGCAAAAGGCATAACTGCCTATAGCGAGTGCCTCCCCCATAGTTGAAAGAGTGACAGGGCCAAAATCAAGGGACGTTCGAGCCAAAATGCCTGGACACACGGAGTTTGAAGCAATTTAAGTCATAGGAAGAGGGAAAGACTGATTCTGGGAGAGAGTTCCAGAGCTCAGATGTTGAGTAGAAGAAAGTTTGAGAGTAACGTTTCACTCTTGGGTTGGAGAGTTGCACAGAGTAGGGGTGGGATTGAGTTGCAAGACGGGTACCACGTGCCCTACGTAAAGGAGGTGGTATGCACTGGGATAGCTCTGAGGAACACTGATTATTATAGTAGCGATAGAATAGCGAGAGAGATGCAACATTGCGGCGGAGAGAGAGAGATTGCAGAGAGTTGGTGAGTGGACGGGAGTTAATGATACGAAAGGCCTTCCTTTCAACTTTGTCTAGGAGAGCGTTACGTTACGTTACGTTACGAGCTTACGTTACTTTGATCAATAAATGTCAGGCACTCCTGCATGAAAGAAAGTGCACTAAAGTCCTTCAACACTAACAAGGAATCTTCTTTAAATGTTAGATGCTATAAAGATGCTCGTATTGGAAATGGAACCCAAAAAGGCAGGCAGCGGAACAATGCTCGTGCAGGCTATGCACACAAAAAGGCAGAATATATAATGCCGTCGGAGCCAAGAATATCCTAAACACTACAACAATAATAATAATCGCCACGACAATGCAGTATTCCTATCAACAAAAAGAGCCTAAGTCGTTTGTGTCTCAATACATCAAACTAGGCTGCGAAATGCTTGTGTAATCATAAACGGGTATGCATAAAAAGAGTAATTGGTTTAATATACTTAATGTCTACTGTGACTGATAAAGTCTAGCTAGAGTCAATGATACGAGATACTGGTGCGCATGGCATGCCGCATAGCCTAGTGCAAATCTCAAGTCTGTGCGTCAAATATTACGTTATAGGGAAGGGTAGCTCTCTTGAGAAACCTTAATACCGAAGTATTAAGCGTTCTCCTGGCGTACCTCAAAGACAAACAATCGAGACTAGAACAGTGCAGAATGGTATAGGCAAAAAGCCCTCATTCGTGCATGCTCTACTCTCAATGGCACACAGACTAGAATTTACTCAATCAACTCCAGTTCTCAGGTATGTCGTGCAGCTTTTAACTAAAGCCAGCACTCATAGGAAACAATACCTTATAATATCAGACTCCTAGTCTAGCATTATCTAATCCAGCAGAACACTAATAATTAAAGGAAGCAGTACTAAACAATATGAATGCCAACCAATGCTTCATGATCCACTTATCTTAACAACTAACATACAAGGGTTATATCAGACCTTAACGCACAATACAACTGGCCAGCATGAAGCTGATTTTGCAGAGTTAACCAGAGGGGGTATAATATTAATAAAAAGGTGGTGAAAGATATGAAAAAAGAGAGAGGTAGGCAGAGGAAAAGATTCTCAGGTGCGGGGCGGAGGACAGGTAGCAAGGAAAAAAGATGGATGCGTTCTAGAAACCAGATCTGAGGGAGAGAGTGGCGTGGAACTGTATATATACTCACACTAGCTCGAGGCGCGTGGGAAAAAAGCGGTTACAAGTCCTCTAGCCACTAGCAAGGGAGCTAGCAGCATGGTAAGGACCTCTCTCCACCAACCCCCACGAGGCAGCCAGCCGTGACGTCATCGAGCGGGACGAAAAAACTGCGCGCTCCCTCTCACTCTGTTCTACTCTCTCTCTCTCTCTCCCAGATCCCATCATTACTAGTTAATGATAAAACATATACTTTACAATTAAATATATAAAGCCTTGACATGGGTGAAAACAAAGAGCCTTTCTGGACTGCCCATGACACGAGCTTTCATATGAAATAAAGCACACTCTAATACATAAACTGTAGCCCCATCCACTGCCCTGGCGATCCTAGCGAGTCACTGTAGGACAAGCCATGCGGTTCTAACGGAGTGGTTAACGTCACACCCCCCCCAAGATTTTTCTCAGAGGCCCCAAGGCTCACAAAAATCTGATGGTTAGAACCCATGCTATATCTCCACTTCCCATCACCCAGCGGCAGTAAAATATCTGGCACAGTTCTTCAACAAAACATTTTTCAAAATTATAACCCTCCCCAACACCATAGGTTAAATTATATGTAGCTATGCTCCTCAAGAGCGAGCTTCTCTAGCCCAGCATTCTGAGAGGAGTGCAACTCAGAATTACTGCTATAACATACTAAAAAAATTCAACTATCAAAGAAAGAGTTTTTATTTGATTTTTTATGTTTTTAATTAGTTTATTTCGGCTGCACTATAGGGGCAAGCCTAGTTTTGTCTTCTATACCAAACACTCAACTCCTGCTTTACGACACAATACGCTGGGCTACAACCGCGAGCCAACAAGCACCAAATACTATTCAAACTAAAGCAGGAGGCTACCCGTGTGTCAATCTACCCAGGATCATATACCCTTGAACGACCATCTGCAACCACGTTGTCACAACCGGCAATATGGCGTATATCCAGGTTATATACCAATAACCTTAGTGACCACCTGGTCAGCCTCATATTCCGATTGTGAAACTGGTCCAAGAACTTGAGAGGGTGATGATCTGGGTAAACTACAACGACCGGACCATAGGCTGGAACATAGACCTCGAAATGCCCCAGCGCAAGCACAACCGCTAGCAGCTCCTCCTCGACAACAGAGCAGCTCCCCTGGGCCGAATTGTACTTCTCCAAGCAGAAACTAACAGGATGCTCCAGCCCATCATCGTCCTTTTCCACAAGGACGGCACCAGCCCCCACACCACTAGCCTCCGTTGCTAGTTGGAAAGGTAGGCTAAAGTCAGGGGCCCTGAGGATCGGGTGAGTGCACAACAGGTGGTTTACTTCTCTAAACACCTTCTCACACTCAGGCACCCATTTGAACTTCTTATCCTTCCAGTTATCCTCCACCTGAGCTTGACTGTCCCGTTCTCCTTCTCCATCTTGACTGCTAAACGTCATCACAGGCACAGTGAGAGGCTCAGGGGGGTGCCTCCCATTCTCCTTCATGGGATTAACATGACATAACTGATTGCGCTTCCGTCTGTCTGGAGTGGCTACCAAGTAATCCAGGTCTGATAGCTCCTCCACCACCCTATAAGGACCAGCGTACTTCGCGGATAAGGGGTGACCTACAAGGGGCAGTAGAATCAACACCTCCTGACCCACGTGAAACTCCCTGAGTTCAACCTTGAGGTCGTACCTGTCCTTCCTGAGGGCCTGAGAGCTAGTCAAATTACGGCCAGCCAACTCCAGACTGCGCAACATCCGTTCTCGACTGTTGAGGACACACTTGAGCATAGAACAAGGTTTTTCTGCGCCCTCCCATACTTCTTCAACCATATGGAGAGGCCCTCTGACACGGTGTCCAAAGACGTGCTCATTAGGGATGAATCCCAAACTCTCCCCAGGTACCTCCCACACAGCAAACAAAACACATGGCAGGCCAAGATCCCAATCCCTCCCACTCTCAAAGCAACAACAACGAAGCACGGATTTCAAGGCTGAGTGCCATCGCTCCAACACACCCTGGCTCTCCGGATGATACGCAGATGACACAACCCCAACAATCTCATGCTGCGGCATTGCTTGAACAAAGAGGCTAGAAGTGAAGTTGGGTCCCTGGACTGACTGAATCCCCTGCGGGTAACCATACCGGGAAAAATACACTAGCAAGCTTCGGACCACCGTCTTCGCCGACCCATTTCTCATAGGGTACGCGTCAGGGTACCTTGTTGCCACATCTCCCGACTGTGCATCACTGTCCTCCTTCAACTCTTTCGTCTTTTTAAGCCCATCCTCTGCCTTTTCCACAACAGTTACTGGGTCTCTTCTTCAGACTCGATATTTGGTCCTAATACTGAGTCCCCGAGAAGGGCCGTTGATACTAAACTCTCAACCGCATCAACTTCCAACCCCTTCTCGGTACCCTTCCTCCGCTGATCTAAAGATTGTTGACCAGAATGTGACTCGCTGGATGCAGGATCTCCGGTGACAACACACGCCATAGGCTGCACCGGACACTTCTCAACCCACTCCTGCTCCTCCCTACTCACGTCGGCCGGCTTCTCGGCAACGACCAAGGGTGGAGCCTCAGAAGTAGGTCCCGCAAAGTCGTTGCCGAGAAGGAGGTCGACGCCCCCAACAGGTAACTTCTCCACAATTCCTACATCCAGGTCCCGAGTCACACCATCAACTTCCACCTTCATTCTTACAAGCGGGTATGACCTTGTCGCATTAACTCCCTGAACCACAACCACCCGCGCCGTATTGACAGGTTTACCAGTGAAATTTCTCAACAGTGTTTGCGATGCCCCAGTGTCACGCAAAATTCTCACCTCATGTCTTCTACCCCCCCACTCCACACAACCGAGTCCCCTGTGGTCACTAAAGGCATCACGGACAGGGAATAAGCCTTCCGGATCCTTCTGCACTGGCAGTGTATTTACCTCGGAAGAAATGCCTCTAACAAACTCCGATGTCCTCTTGAACACTCCAATGCCGTGAGCAAAAGACACGGCTGCCGGAGGAGGTCGACTAGGGCACTCATTTGCCTTATGACCCTCCTGGTGGCAACTAAAACACATAAATTTCGGTTTCGGCTTATACTGTGATGTAAAAGGCCCCTGACTTTTCACAAACGGTGTGGTGTAAGGTTTGGATTCAGTTTTAGTTTCATGGCTCTTCTGTTTAAATGTGTCATTGTTACGGGGAGGGGGAGGATAACGGTCCTTAGCACTTACATCGTACTTCTGTGAGGACCCGCAACCCCGAATCAACGACAGCCGTCGATCAGCCATTTCTGCTGCTTCGACTAGAGTTCTTGGGTTTTTCTCCTTCAAGTTCAAAGTTAGATCACCGCCCGTGCTCTTAAAGAACTGCTCCAACATCATTAACTGCTTAATTTCATCAAATGTTGTGACCTTCTCAGATCGGAGCCAGTTCCCCATAGCATCGGACAAGTCCCGGGCGTGTTCCAAAAAGGTGCTATCTCTTCCCTTAGTTACACCCCGGAACTTCAAACGGTACGTTTCTGGTTGCAGTTCGTAAGCCCTCAGGACAGCCTCCTTGAGATCCTCGTACACAATACATAACTCCAAAGGTAACGCATCGTAGGCTTTAAGACCCTTGCCTATTAATCTAGAGGATACAAGTGCTGCCCATTTATTCTCTGGCCACTGGTGTTCCTGGCACTTCTTCTCAAAGCGTGTGAAAAATTCCGTTACACCACTCTCATCAAACACCGGAACCAGTTTCAATAAGTGCGAGAGAGACTGCTCATGAACACGGTTACCAGCCCCAAGTCGCTGTCCCGTTGTCTCTACTCGCGACTTCTCTACATCCATGTCGGCACAGTACCTAGTCGACTCTAAGTCAGCTTGGATTTTTGCTAGCTCTATGTGCTGCTGACTGATAGTTTTTCTCTCTTCTATCTTGGCTCTCTCTTCTATCTTGGCTAATTCTAATTGCTGCTGAAGCTCACATGCCCTTTGTTGCTGTTGAACCTCAGATACCCTGATAGCCTTTCTCTCTTCGATCTTAGCTAATTCGAGCTGAAGCAATAATTCTGGAGTTAACCCTTGAGGAGGTGAAGGTGCTACAATGTTTGAAATTACCGGTGGTTCCCCCAGGGGCAACCCACCCTGCCAGTCACCACCCACCTGTGGAAGCGTACCCGGGGTCGGCGAACTACTGGGATGGCTGAGAGTCGAGTGTAGGGGAAGCATGGCCGAAGGGCTCTGAGCACTCAACCCATCTCGCTCACCAGTCACCCTGCCCAGTACACACGTTATCAAGTTATCCTTGGTCATGCTGCTAGTAACCGCATGACTGATAGCTGTGGCCAGGCATTGAAGACCGTACCGATCCATACCCTCCAACCGCTCGGCAGTAACAGGCCATTGCAAAAATATCCTAGCATCCTCCTCACAGTTCACCCGATTAACCATAACATCATACTGCTGTTCCT
Organism: Paralithodes platypus; assembly: GCA_032716605.1. Classification (NCBI taxonomy): domain Eukaryota; kingdom Metazoa; phylum Arthropoda; class Malacostraca; order Decapoda; family Lithodidae; genus Paralithodes; species Paralithodes platypus. The sequence continues at coordinate 1,765,935 of CM064516.1, forward strand.
CAGTTTCGACATTACGTACTGTGTCTCCATTCTCCTCTGATCCGGTATAAGACATGATGCTCACAAAAATTTCCCACCTCAATATTCAGAAAAGAAGTACCCCAAACTCTTATACCTCAATATACACACACAAATTCTCGGAAATACTCAAGGGCTATACTATGTTGCAAAAAAAAATATTCTTGCTGATCCCCGCAAAATATTCTCCAAAACAACAAATGTTCCCTGCTAATAAATGTAGGTTCACCAAATCCTAGGTAAGGTCGCCATTTGTTACGACTGGGGTTCAAATATATCAGGGCTCTTATTCATTGGACTAGTAATGGCATAAATGCTACAACGGAAAGCGTTAGCTCCAACCTCTGATGTATATTCCCAGTGAACAAAGAACACAAATACTCTACAGAGTTCTATATGCAATAATAGGCTATCAAACTCTCAATAAATGTGCGTCTACTCTAGGCTTAATGTTATGTGAAAACAGCCTATTACTACCTATAACCGAAGGTGCTTGGTTATGGTATGCAAAGTAAGGTGGTAAGAGAAGTTACAGCTTACGTTACTTTAATCAATAAATGTCAGGCACTCCTGCATGAAAGAAAGTGCACTAAAGTCCTTCAACACTAACAAGGAATCTTCTTTAAATGTTAGATGCTATAAAGATGCTCGTATCGGAAATGGAACCCAAAAAGGCAGGCAGCGGAACAATGCTCGTGCAGGCTATGCACACAAAAAGGCAGAATATATAATGCCGTCGGAGCCAAGAATATCCTAAACACTACAACAATAATAATAATCGCCACGACAATGCAGTATTCCTATCAACAAAAAGAGCCTAAGTCGTTTGTGTCTCAATACATCAAACTAGGCTGCGAAATGCTTGTGTAATCATAAACGGGTATGCATAAAAAGAGTAATTGGTTTAATATACTTAATGTCTACTGTGACTGATAAAGTCTAGCTAGAGTCAATGATACGAGATACTGGTGCGCATGGCATGCCGCATAGCCTAGTGCAAATCTCAAGTCTGTGCGTCAAATATTACGTTATAGGGAAGGGTAGCTCTCTTGAGAAACCTTAATACCGAAGTATTAAGCGTTCTCCTGGCGTACCTCAAAGACAAACAATCGAGACTAGAACAGTGCAGAATGGTATAGGCAAAAAGCCCTCATTCGTGCATGCTCTACTCTCAATGGCACACAGACTAGAATTTACTCAATCAACTCCAGTTCTCAGGTATGTCGTGCAGCTTTTAACTAAAGCCAGCACTCATAGGAAACAATACCTTATAATATCAGACTCCTAGTCTAGCATTATCTAATCCAGCAGAACACTAATAATTAAAGGAAGCAGTACTAAACAATATGAATGCCAACCAATGCTTCGTGATCCACTTATCTTAACAACTAACATACAAGGGTTATATCAGACCTTAACGCACAATACAACTGGCCAGCATGAAGCTGATTTTGCAGAGTTAACCAGAGGGGGTATAATATTAATAAAAAGGTGGTGAAAGATATGAAAAAAGAGAGAGGTAGGCAGAGGAAAAGATTCTCAGGTGCGGAGGGGGACAGGTAGCAAGGAAAAAAGATGGATGCGTTCTAGAAACCAGATCTGAAGGAGAGAGTGGCGAGGAACTGTATATATACTCGCACTAGCTCGAGGCGCGTGGGAAAAAAGCGGTTACAAGTCCTCTAGCCACTAGCAAGGGAGCTAGCAGCATGGTAAGGACCTCTCTCCACCAACCCCCACGAGGCAGCCAGCCGTGACGTCATCGAGCGGGACGAAAACACTGCGCGCTCCCTCTCACTCTGTTCTACTCTCTCTCTCTCTCCCAGATCCCATCATTACTAGTTAATGATAAAACATATACTTTACAATTAAATATATAAAGCCTTGACATGGGTGAAAACAAAGAGCCTTTCTGGACTGCCCATGACACGAGCTTTCATATGAAATAAAGCTCACTCTAATACATAAACTGTAGCCCCATCCACTGCCCTGGCGATCCTAGCGAGTCACTGTAGGACAAGCCATGCGGTTCTAACGGAGTGGTTAACGTCACCCCCCCCCCAAGATTTTTCTCAGAGGCCCCAAGGCTCACAAAAATCTGATGGTTAGAACCTATGCTATATCCCCACTTCCCATCACCCAGCGGCAGTAAAATATCTGGCACAGTTCTTCAACAAAACATTTTTCAAAATTATAACCCTCCCCAACACCATAGGTTAAATTATATGTAGCTATGCTCCTCAAGAGCGAGCTTCTCTAGCCCAGCATTCTGAGAGGAGTGCAACTCAGAATTACTGCTATAACATAGTAAAAAAAAATTCAACTATCAAAGAAAGAGTTTTTATTTGATTTTTTATGTTTTTAATTAGTTTATTTCGGCTGCACTATAGGGGCAAGCCTAGTTTTGTCTTCTATACCAAACACTCAACTCCTGCTTTACGACACAATACGCTGGGCTACAACCGCGAGCCAACAAGCACCAAGCGCAAAATACTATTCAAACTAAAGCAGGAGGCTACCCGTGTGTCAATCTACCCAGGATCATATACCCTTGAACGACCATCTGCAACCACGTTGTCACAACCGGCAATATGGCGTATGTCCAGGTTATATACCAATAACCTTAGTGACCACCTGGTCAGCCTCATATTCCGATTGTGAAACTGGTCCAAGAACTTGAGAGGGTGATGATCTGGGTAAACTACAACGACCGGACCATAGGCTGGAACATAGACCTCGAAATGCCCCAGCGCAAGCACAACCGCTAGCAGCTCCTCCTCGACAACAGAGCAGCTCCCCTGGGCCGAATTGTACTTCTCGAAGCAGAAACTAACAGGATGCTCCAGCCCATCATCGTCCTTTTCCACAAGGACGGCACCAGCCCCCACACCACTAGCCTCCGTTGCTAGTTGGAAAGGTAGGCTAAAGTCAGGGGCCCTGAGGATCGGGTGAGTGCACAACAGGTGGTTTACTTCTCTAAACACCTTCTCACACTCAGGCGCCCATTTGAACTTCTTATCCTTCCAGTTATCCTCCACCTGAGCTTGACTGTCCCGTTCTCCTTCTCCACCTTGACTGCTAAACGTCATCACAGGCACAGTGAGAGGCTCAGGGGGGTGCCTCCCATTCTCCTTCATGGGATTAACATGACATAACTGATTGCGCTTCCGTCTGTCTGGAGTGGCTACCAAGTAATCCAGGTCTGATAGCTCCTCCACCACCCTATAAGGACCAGCGTACTTCGCGGATAAGGGGTGACCTACAAGGGGCAGTAGAATCAACACCTCCTGACCCACGTGAAACTCCCTGAGTTCAACCTTGAGGTCGTACCTGTCCTTCCTGAGGGCCTGAGAGCTAGTCAAATTACGGCCAGCCAACTCCAGACTGCGCAACATCCGTTCTCGACTGTTGAGGACACACTTGAGCATAGAACAAGGTTTTTCTGCGCCCTCACATACTTCTTCAACCATATGGAGAGGCCCTCTGACACAGTGTCCAAAGACGAGCTCATTAGGGATGAATCCCAAACTCTCCCCAGGTACCTCCCACACAGCAAACAAAACACATGGCAGGCCAAGATCCCAATCCCTCCCACTCTCAAAGCAACAACAACGAAGCACAGATTTCAAGGCTGAGTGCCATCGCTCCAACACACCCTGGCTCTCCGGATGATACGCAGATGACACAACCCCAACAATCTCATGCTGCGGCATTGCTTGAACAAAGAGGCTAGAAGTGAAGTTGGGTCCCTGGACTGACTGAATCCCCTGCGGGTAACCATACCGGGAAAAATACACTAGCAAGCTTCGGACCACCGTCTTCGCCGACCCATTTCTCATAGGGTACGCGTCAGGGTACCTTGTTGCCACATCTCCCGACTGTGCATCACTGTCCTCCTTCAACTCTTTCGTCTTTTTAAGCCCATCCTCTGCCTTTTCCACAACAGTTACTGGGTCTTCTTCAGACTCGATATTTGGTCCTAATACTGAGTCCCCGAGAAGGGCCGTTGATACTAAACTCTCAACCGCATCAACTTCCAACCCCTTCTCGGTACCCTTCCTCCGCTGATCTAAAGATTGTTGACCAGAATGTGACTCCCTGGATGCAGGATCTCCGGTGACAACACACGCCATAGGCTGCACCGGACACTTCTCAACCCACTCCTGCTCCTCCCTACTCACGTCGGCCGGCTTCTCGGCAACGACCAAGGGTGGAGCCTCAGAAGTAGGTCCCGCAAAGTCGTTGCCGAGAAAGGGGGCCTACGCCCCCAACAGGTAACTTCTCCACAATTCCTACATCCAGGTCCCGAGTCACACCATCAACTTCCACCTTCATTCTTACAAGCGGGTATGACCTTGTCGCATTATCTCCCTGAACCACAACCACCCGCGCCGTATTGACAGGTTTACCAGTGAAATTTCTCAACAGTGTTTGCGATGCCCCAGTGTCATGCAAAATTCTCACCTCATGTCTTCTACCCCCCCACTCCACACAACCGAGTCCCCTGTGGTCACTAAAGGCATCATGGACAGGGAATAAGCCTTCCGGATCCTTCTGCACTGGCAGTGTATTTACCTCGGAAGAAATGCCTCTAACAAACTCCGATGTCCTCTTGAACACTCCAATGCCGTGAGCAAAAGACACGGCTGCCGGAGGAGGTCGACTAGGGCACTCATTTGCCTTATGACCCTCCTGGTGGCAACTAAAACACATAAATTTCGGTTTCGGCTTATACTGTGATGTAAAAGGCCCCTGACTTTTCACATACGGTGTGGTGTAAGGTTTGGATTCAGTTTTAGTTTCATGGCTCTTCTGTTTAAATGTGTCATTGTTACGGGGAGGGGGAGGATAACGGTCCTTAGCACTTACATCGTACTTCTGTGAGGACCCGCAACCCCGAATCAACGACAGCCGTCGATCAGCCATTTCTGCTGCTTCGACTAGAGTTCTTGGGTTTTTCTCCTTCAAGTTCAAAGTTAGATCACCGCCCGTGCTCTTAAAGAACTGCTCCAACATCATTAACTGCTTAATTTCATCAAATGTTGTGACCTTCTCAGATCGGAGCCAGTTCCCCATAGCATCAGACAAGTCCCGGGCGTGTTCCAAAAAGGTGCTATCTCTTCCCTTAGTTACACCCCGGAACTTCAAACGGTACGTTTCTGGTTGCAGTTCGTAAGCCCTCAGGACAGCCTCCTTGAGATCCTCGTACACAATACATAACTCCAAAGGTAACGCATCGTAGGCTTTAAGACCCTTGCCTATTAATCTAGAGGATACAAGTGCTGCCCATTTATTCTCTGGCCACTGGTGTTCCTGGCACTTCTTCTCAAAGCGTGTGAAAAATTCCGTTACACCACTCTCATCAAACACCGGAACCAGTTTCAATAAGTGCGAGAGAGACTGCTCATGAACACGGTTACCAGCCCCAAGTCGCTGTCCCGTTGTCTCTACTCGCGACTTCTCTACATCCATGTCGGCACAGTACCTAATCGACTCTAAGTCAGCTTGGATTTTTGCTAGCTCTATGTGCTGCTGACTGATAGTTTTTCTCTCTTCTATCTTGGCTCTCTCTTCTATCTTGGCTAATTCTAATGCTGCTGAAGCTCACATGCCCTTTGTTGCTGTTGAACCTCAGATACCCTGATAGCCTTTCTCTCTTCGATCTTAGCTAATTCGAGCTGAAGCAATAATTCTGGAGTTAACCCTTGAGGAGGTGAAGGTGCTACAATGTTTGAAATTACCGGTGGTCCCCCAGGGGCAACCCACCCTGCCAGTCACCACCCACCTGTGGAAGCGTACCCGGGGTCGGCGAACTACTGGGATGGCTGAGAGTCGAGTGTAGGGGAAGCATGGCCGAAGGGCTCTGAGCACTCAACCCATCTCGCTCACCAGTCACCCTGCCCAGTACACACGTTATCAAGTTATCCTTGGTCATGCTGCTAGTAACCGCATGACTGATAGCTGTGGCCAGGCATTGAAGACCGTACCGATCCATACCCTCCAACCGCTCGGCAGTAACAGGCCATTGCAAAAATATCCTAGCATCCTCCTCACAGTTCACCCGATTAACCATAACATCATACTGCTGTTCCTCAGTTTCGACATTACGTACTGTGTCTCCATTCTCCTCTGATCCGGTATAAGACATGATGCTCACAAAAATTTCCCACCTCAATATTCAGAAAAGAAGTACCCCAAACTCTTATACCTCAATATACACACACAAATTCTCGGAAATACTCAAGGGCTATACTATGTTGCAAAAAAAAATTATTCTTGCTGATCCCCGCAAAATATTCTCCAAAACAACAAATGTTCCCTGCTAATAAATGTAGGTTCACCAAATCCTAGGTAAGGTCGCCATTTGTTACGACTGGGGTTCAAATATATCAGGGCTCTTATTCATTGGACTAGTAATGGCATAAATGCTACAACGGAAAGCGCTAGCTCCAACCTCTGATGTATATTCCCAGTGAACAAAGAACACAAATACTCTACAGAGTTCTATATGCAATAATAGGCTATCAAACTCTCAATAAATGTGCGTCTACTCTAGGCTTAATGTTATGTGAAAACAGCCTATTACTACCTATAACCGAAGGTGCTTGGTTATGGTATGCAAAGTAAGGTGGTAAGAGAAGTTACAGCTTACGTTACTTTAATCAATAAATGTCAGGCACTCCTGCATGAAAGAAAGTGCACTAAAGTCCTTCAACACTAACAAGGAATCTTCTTTAAATGTTAGATGCTATAAAGATGCTCGTATCGGAAATGGAACCCAAAAAGGCAGGCAGCGGAACAATGCTCGTGCAGGCTATGCACACAAAAAGGCAGAATATATAATGCCGTCGGAGCCAAGAATATCCTAAACACTACAACAATAATAATAATCGCCACGACAATGCAGTATTCCTATCAACAAAAAGAGCCTAAGTCGTTTGTGTCTCAATACATCAAACTAGGCTGCGAAATGCTTGTGTAATCATAAACGGGTATGCATAAAAAGAGTAATTGGTTTAATATACTTAATGTCTACTGTGACTGATAAAGTCTAGCTAGAGTCAATGATACGAGATACTGGTGCGCATGGCATGCCGCATAGCCTAGTGCAAATCTCAAGTCTGTGCGTCAAATATTACGTTATAGGGAAGGGTAGCTCTCTTGAGAAACCTTAATACCGAAGTATTAAGCGTTCTCCTGGCGTACCTCAAAGACAAACAATCGAGACTAGAACAGTGCAGAATGGTATAGGCAAAAAGCCCTCATTCGTGCATGCTCTACTCTCAATGGCACACAGACTAGAATTTACTCAATCAACTCCAGTTCTCAGGTATGTCGTGCAGCTTTTAACTAAAGCCAGCACTCATAGGAAACAATACCTTATAATATCAGACTCCTAGTCTAGCATTATCTAATCCAGCAGAACACTAATAATTAAAGGAAGCAGTACTAAACAATATGAATGCCAACCAATGCTTCGTGATCCACTTATCTTAACAACTAACATACAAGGGTTATATCAGACCTTAACGCACAATACAACTGGCCAGCATGAAGCTGATTTTGCAGAGTTAACCAGAGGGGGTATAATATTAATAAAAGGTGGTGAAAGATATGAAAAAAGAGAGAGGTAGGCAGAGGAAAAGATTCTCAGGTGCGGAGCGGGGACAGGTAGCAAGGAAAAAAGATGGATGCGTTCTAGAAACCAGATCTGAAGGAGAGAGTGGCGAGGAACTGTATATATACTCGCACTAGCTCGAGGCGCGTGGGAAAAAAGCGGTTACAAGTCCTCTAGCCACTAGCAAGGGAGCTAGCAGCATGGTAAGGACCTCTCTCCACCAACCCCCACGAGGCAGCCAGCCGTGACGTCATCGAGCGGGACGAAAACACTGCGCGCTCCCTCTCACTCTGTTCTACTCTCTCTCTCTCCCAGATCCCATCATTACTAGTTAATGATAAAACATATACTTTACAATTAAATATATAAAGCCTTGACATGGGTGAAAACAAAGAGCCTTTCTGGACTGCCCATGACACGAGCTTTCATATGAAATAAAGCTCACTCTAATACATAAACTGTAGCCCCATCCACTGCCCTGGCGATCCTAGCGAGTCACTGTAGGACAAGCCATGCGGTTCTAACGGAGTGGTTAACGTCACCACCCCCCCAAGATTTTTCTCAGAGGCCCCAAGGCTCACAAAAATCTGATGGTTAGAACCTATGCTATATCCCCACTTCCCATCACCCAGCGGCAGTAAAATATCTGGCACAGTTCTTCAACAAAACATTTTTCAAAATTATAACCCTCCCCAACACCATAGGTTAAATTATATGTAGCTATGCTCCTCAAGAGCGAGCTTCTCTAGCCCAGCATTCTGAGAGGAGTGCAACTCAGAATTACTGCTATAACATACTAAAAAAAATCAACTATCAAAGAAAGAGTTTTTATTTGATTTTTTATGTTTTTAATTAGTTTATTTCGGCTGCACTATAGGGGCAAGCCTAGTTTTGTCTTCTATACCAAACACTCAACTCCTGCTTTACGACACAATACGCTGGGCTACAACCGCGAGCCAACAAGCACCAAGCGCAAAATACTATTCAAACTAAAGCAGGAGGCTACCCGTGTGTCAATCTACCCAGGATCATATACCCTTGAACGACCATCTGCAACCACGTTGTCACAACCGGCAATATGGCGTATGTCCAGGTTATATACCAATAACCTTAGTGACCACCTGGTCAGCCTCATATTCCGATTGTGAAACTGGTCCAAGAACTTGAGAGGGTGATGATCTGGGTAAACTACAACGACCGGACCATAGGCTGGAACATAGACCTCGAAATGCCCCAGCGCAAGCACAACCGCTAGCAGCTCCTCCTCGACAACAGAGCAGCTCCCCTGGGCCGAATTGTACTTCTCCAAGCAGAAACTAACAGGATGCTCCAGCCCATCATCGTCCTTTTCCACAAGGACGGCACCAGCCCCCACACCACTAGCCTCCGTTGCTAGTTGGAAAGGTAGGCTAAAGTCAGGGGCCCTGAGGATCGGGTGAGTGCACAACAGGTGTTTTACTTCTCTAAACACCTTCTCACACTCAGGCGCCCATTTGAAATTCTTATCCTTCCAGTTATCCTCCACCTGAGCTTGACTGTCCCGTTCTCCTTCTCCACCTTGACTGCTAAACGTCATCACAGGCACAGTGAGAGGCTCAGGGGGGTGCCTCCCATTCTCCTTCATGGGATTAACATGACATAACTGATTGCGCTTCCGTCTGTCTGGAGTGGCTACCAAGTAATCCAGGTCTGATAGCTCTTCCACCACCCTATAAGGACCAGCGTACTTCGCGGATAAGGGGTGACCTACAAGGGGCAGTAGAATCAACACCTCCTGACCCACGTGAAACTCCCTGAGTTCAACCTTGAGGTCGTACCTGTCCTTCCTGAGGGCCTGAGAGCTAGTCAAATTACGGCCAGCCAACTCCAGACTGCGCAACATCCGTTCTCGACTGTTGAGGACACACTTGAGCATAGAACAAGGTTTTTCTGCGCCCTCACATACTTCTTCAACCATATGGAGAGGCCCTCTGACACAGTGTCCAAAGACGAGCTCATTAGGGATGAATCCCAAACTCTCCCCAGGTACCTCCCACACAGCAAACAAAACACATGGCAGGCCAAGATCCCAATCCCTCCCACTCTCAAAGCAACAACAACGAAGCACAGATTTCAAGGCTGAGTGCCATCGCTCCAACACACCCTGGCTCTCCGGATGATACGCAGATGACACAACCCCAACAATCTCATGCTGCGGCATTGCTTGAACAAAGAGGCTAGAAGTGAAGTTGGGTCCCTGGACTGACTGAATCCCCTGCGGGTAACCATACCGGGAAAAATACACTAGCAAGCTTCGGACCACCGTCTTCGCCGACCCATTTCTCATAGGGTACGCGTCAGGGTACCTTGTTGCCACATCTCCCGACTGTGCATCACTGTCCTCCTTCAACTCTTTCGTCTTTTTAAGCCCATCCTCTGCCTTTTCCACAACAGTTACTGGGTCTTCTTCAGACTCGATATTTGGTCCTAATACTGAGTCCCCGAGAAGGGCCGTTGATACTAAACTCTCAACCGCATCAACTTCCAACCCCTTCTCGGTACCCTTCCTCCGCTGATCTGAAGATTGTTGACCAGAATGTGACTCCCTGGATGCAGGATCTCCGGTGACAACACACGCCATAGGCTGCACCGGACACTTCTCAACCCACTCCTGCTCCTCCCTACTCACGTCGGCCGGCTTCTCGGCAACGACCAAGGGTGGAGCCTCAGAAGTAGGTCCCGCAAAGTCGTTGCCGAGAAGGAGGTCGACGCCCCCAACAGGTAACTTCTCCACAATTCCTACATCCAGGTCCCGAGTCACACCATCAACTTCCACCTTCATTCTTACAAGCGGGTATGACCTTGTCGCATTATCTCCCTGAACCACAACCACCCGCGCCGTATTGACAGGTTTACCAGTGAAATTTCTCAACAGTGTTTGCGATGCCCCAGTGTCATGCAAAATTCTCACCTCATGTCTTCTACCCCCCCACTCCACACAACCGAGTCCCCTGTGGTCACTAAAGGCATCATGGACAGGGAATAAGCCTTCCGGATCCTTCTGCACTGGCAGTGTATTTACCTCGGAAGAAATGCCTCTAACAAACTCCGATGTCCTCTTGAACACTCCAATGCCGTGAGCAAAAGACACGGCTGCCGGAGGAGGTCGACTAGGGCACTCATTTGCCTTATGACCCTCCTGGTGGCAACTAAAACACATAAATTTCGGTTTCGGCTTATACTGTGATGTAAAAGGCCCCTGACTTTTCACATACGGTGTGGTGTAAGGTTTGGATTCAGTTTTAGTTTCATGGCTCTTCTGTTTAAATGTGTCATTGTTACGGGGAGGGGGAGGATAACGGTCCTTAGCACTTACATCGTACTTCTGTGAGGACCCGCAACCCCGAATCAACGACAGCCGTCGATCAGCCATTTCTGCTGCTTCGACTAGAGTTCTTGGGTTTTTCTCCTTCAAGTTCAAAGTTAGATCACCGCCCGTGCTCTTAAAGAACTGCTCCAACATCATTAACTGCTTAATTTCATCAAATGTTGTGACCTTCTCAGATCGGAGCCAGTTCCCCATAGCATCAGACAAGTCCCGGGCGTGTTCCAAAAAGGTGCTATCTCTTCCCTTAGTTACACCCCGGAACTTCAAACGGTACGTTTCTGGTTGCAGTTCGTAAGCCCTCAGGACAGCCTCCTTGAGATCCTCGTACACAATACATAACTCCAAAGGTAACGCATCGTAGGCTTTAAGACCCTTGCCTATTAATCTAGAGGATACAAGTGCTGCCCATTTATTCTCTGGCCACTGGTGTTCCTGGCACTTCTTCTCAAAGCGTGTGAAAAATTCCGTTACACCACTCTCATCAAACACCGGAACCAGTTTCAATAAGTGCGAGAGAGACTGCTCATGAACACGGTTACCAGCCCCAAGTCGCTGTCCCGTTGTCTCTACTCGCGACTTCTCTACATCCATGTCGGCACAGTACCTAATCGACTCTAAGTCAGCTTGGATTTTTGCTAGCTCTATGTGCTGCTGACTGATAGTTTTTCTCTCTTCTATCTTGGCTCTCTCTTCTATCTTGGCTAATTCTAATTGCTGCTGAAGCTCACATGCCCTTTGTTGCTGTTGAACCTCAGATACCCTGATAGCCTTTCTCTCTTCGATCTTAGCTAATTCGAGCTGAAGCAATAATTCTGGAGTTAACCCTTGAGGAGGTGAAGGTGCTACAATGTTTGAAATTACCGGTGGTTCCCCCAGGGGCAACCCACCCTGCCAGTCACCACCCACCTGTGGAAGCGTACCCGGGGTCTGCGAACTACTGGGATGGCTGAGAGTCGAGTGTAGGGGAAGCATGGCCGAAGGGCTCTGAGCACTCAACCCATCTCGCTCACCAGTCACCCTGCCCAGTATACACGTTATCAAATTATCCTTGGTCATGCTGCTAGTAACCGCATGACTGATAGCTGTGGCCAGGCATTGAAGACCGTACCGATCCATACCCTCCAACCGCTCGGCAGTAACAGGCCATTGCAAAAATATCCTAGCATCCTCCTCACAGTTCACCCGATTAACCATATCATCATACTGCTGTTCCTCAGTTTCGACATTACGTACTGTGTCTCCATTCTCCTCTGATCCGGTATAAGACATGATGCTCACAAAAATTTCCCACCTCAATATTCAGAAAAGAAGTACCCCAAACTCTTATACCTCAATATACACACACAAATTCTCAGAAATACTCAAGGGCTATACTATGTTGCAAAAAAAAAATATTCTTGCTGATCCCCGCAAAATATTCTCCAAAACAACAAATTAATGTTCCCTGCTAATAAATGTAGGTTCACCAAATCCTAGGTAAGGTCGCCATTTGTTACGACTGGGGTTCAAATATATCAGGGCTCTTATTCATTGGACTAGTAATGGCATAAATGCTACAACGGAAAGCGCTAGCTCCAACCTCTGATGTATATTCCCAGTGAACAAAGAACACAAATACTCTACAGAGTTCTATATGCAATACTAGGCTATCAAACTCTCAATAAATGTGCGTCTACTCTAGGCTTAATGTTATGTGAAAACAGCCTATTACTACCTATAACCGAAGGTGCTTGGTTATGGTATGCAAAGTAAGGTGGTAAGAGAAGTTACAGCTTACGTTACTTTAATCAATAAATGTCAGGCACTCCTGCATGAAAGAAAGTGCACTAAAGTCCTTCAACACTAACAACGAATCTTCTTTAAATGTTAGATGCTATAAAGATGCTCGTATCGGAAATGGAACCCAAAAAGGCAGGCAGCGGAACAATGCTTGTGCAGGCTATGCACACAAAAAGGCAGAATATATAATGCCGTCGGAGCCAAGAATATCCTAAACACTACAACAATAATAATAATCGCCACGACAATGCAGTATTCCTATCAACAAAAAGAGCCTAAGTCGTTTGTGTCTCAATACATCAAACTAGGCTGCGAAATGCTTGTGTAATCATAAACGGGTTTGCATAGAAAGAGTAATTGGTTTAATATACTTAATGTCTACTGTGACTGATAAAGTCTAGCTAGAGTCAATGATACGAGATACTGGTGCGCATGGCATGCCGCATAGCCTAGTGCAAATCTCAAGTCTGTGCATCAAATATTACGTTATAGGGAAGGGTAGCTCTCTTGAGAAACCTTAATACCGAAGTATTAAGCGTTCTCCTGGCGTACCTCAAAGACAAACAATCGAGCTTAGAACAGTGCAGAATGGTATAGGAAAAAAGCCCTCATTCGTGCATGCTCTACTCTCAATGGCACACAGACTAGAATTTACTCAATCAACTCCAGTTCTCAGGTATGTCGTGCAGCTTTTAACTAAAGCCAGCACTCATAGGAAACAATACCTTATAATATCAGACTCCTAGTCTAGCATTATCTAATCCAGCAGAACACTAATAATTAAAGGAAGCAGTACTAAACAATATGAATGCCAACCAATGCTTCGTGATCCACTTATCTTAACAACTAACATACAAGGGTTATATCAGACCTTAACGCACAATACAACTGGCCAGCATTAAGCTGATTTTGCAGAGTTAACCAGAGGGGGTATAATATTAATAAAAGGTGGTGAAAGATATGAAAAAAGAGAGAGGTAGGCAGAGGAAAAGATTCTCAGGTGCGGAGCGGGTGACAGGTAGCAAGGAAAAAAGATGGATGCGTTCTAGAAACCAGATCTGAGGGAGAGAGTGGCGAGGAACTGTATATATACTCGCACTAGCTCGAGGCGCGTGGGAAAAAAGCGGTTACAAGTCCGCTAGCCACTAGCAAGGGAGCTAGCAGCATGGTAAGGACCTCTCTCCACCAACTCCCACGAGGCAGCCAGCCGTGACATCATCGAGTGGGACGAAAACACTGCGCGCTCCCTCTCACTCTGTTCTACTCTCTCTCTCTCTCTCTCCCAGATCCCATCATTACTAGTTAATGATAAAACATATACTTTACAATTAAATATATAAAGCCTTGACATGGGTGAAAACAAAGAGCCTTTCTGGACTGCCCATGACACGAGCTTTCGTATGAAATAAAGCACACTCTAATACATAAACTGTAGCCCCATCCACTGCCCTGGCGATCCTAGCGAGTCACTGTAGGACAAGCCATGCGGTTCTAACGGAGTGGTTAACGTCACAGACGATTGAGCAAACCTAACCTCTGGGAAACTTTTTAATCAAGAATGCTAATATGAGCTTTCAAAGACACACACACACTCACACACATACTTGTGTTTCGATAAACACTAATGTTTCACTACATGCACGCGCATATCAGTATATATTATGGCTCTAGCCATCTCTCTCTTTCTCTCTCTCTCTCTCTCTCTGTGTAGGAATAGTGGGTTGGCAGGAGAGATACAGGGACCACACTTTCTACCAATTATTATCTTTCGCAACTAACTCAGTGCGTTACAGGTTGCCAGGGTAGCTCATGAAACAGATAAATCCACTGATGTTTTAACATCCAATCATGTTATGATTTATACCTTTTGGCTTCTGGAAGAGGAAAACATGCGTAGGAACTATTTAAGATATACTGAAATTTAGCAACCTGAAGAAACCATAATTATATCACAATTCGGTATAAAGAGGATGGCCGCAACCTCATCTACGTGGCAGCTGTATGTGTGTGTGTGTGTGTGTGTGTGTTGGGTTTAAATGCCGATATAACTATGTTAACGTTAAATATTACATGATTACGTCTATGCAAGGGTAATTATATATTATGTGCAGTAAAATGTATAAGTTAGATAAGAGACTGTCACCCTATATGATCATTAATAACTATATGCGTAATTATAAACCGAGTGCACTGTGAGTGATGGCAGATAATATCTGTAGGACAGTGACTCCGAGGACCATTAGTTTGTAAAACCCTGTTGGGTATTGTTAGGGTGTCCATTATGTGGGCTGCTGGATCACTATACTCTGTTTCAGCGACGCTGAGGTGAGAACGGCTCACCTAGATGTCAATAAGTCTAGCTGATTGGCTCATGCGACCGTGTTCAATGTCTCGTATTTTAGTAATTATTAATTCTTAAAGATTTAAATAATCACGGTCGCACAAGTCAATCAGCTGGAACTATTGACATCTACGTGGTCGCTGAAACAGTATAGTCATTAGTATAAAACAAACAGCACCTGGTCATGCTAATGCTACCACAGAAAGTGTAACAGGCAGTCACACAGTTAGTAGCCAACCCTTCCATCCTGTTAAATAGATGGGGAGGATTAGCAAGGGGCATTAGAAAAGGAACAATGATGACCGAGAGAAAATGAATACAATAAACACCTTCCAAAGCAAGTATTTTAACATTTGGAGCAACATTCACCAGGCCTCAATATCATTGACTTCACCTCAGATGATATACACTTCCGCAACAAAGTCTTCACATTTTCGGGGATGATGACCTTCCAGGTGTGTCAATTAAAAGGTTACAAATACCTTCATATGTTCTTCCTAACAAACTTCCTCCATTCATTCCTGTAATAACAATCGCATATAATATCCGTGTTAATAATTCATGCATCGACCAAGAACCTCCCGACCGACCGTGGTTCTCATTTATTGTTTTGGCTACAATCATACATTTTATTGAGGCTATTGCTTGATAATTTAATTCAGCACTGGAGCCACGGCGGTCGAGTGACAAGTACGCTCACGTGTGAATCTGCTTGACCTGGGTTCGATCCAAGCCAAGGCGGACATATTTAGTGGGAGTGAAACTCAGGTGTCTGAAGCAACTGCCAGCAGCATCTTCTCTGTATCCTCCTACTCTCTATATCCTAGTTTCAAAGCCAAAGGTGGATGCTGTGCATACGTGCACAACAAACTCACTTGCTCTCGTATTTCCGATTTTGGCTCCTCTGAATTCTCCACTTTATGGCTCAAACTTTCCTGTCATTCTCATACAAAATATTTATGTGATATGTCTTTCCCCTAACTCTACCGACTTTCCCAAATTGTTTGATTATCTAAACTCTAAAGTGGAACACATTCTAGCCATTTCTCCTTTCTCTGAATCACCATTTTAGGAGATTTCAACATTCATCACCACCAATGGCTCTCCTCTAATTCTACTGACCAACTTGGTGAACAAACCTACGTCTTTTCTATCCTAAATGACCTAAAGCAGTTGGTTCAGCAACCTACCCGTATCCTGGATCGCCTCGGAGATCGGCCCAACATTCTTGACTTGTTTCTAACTTCTAACCCTTCTTCTTATACTGTCGATCTTTTCTCTCCTTTGAGCTCCTCCAACCATTAACGTATCTCTGTCATCTGTCCTATCTCTCCAGTATGGCCACCTGATCCTCTTAGCAGGCGGCGCATGTGGCACTTTGGCGCTGATGACTGGGAGGCTCTCCAGCAGTACTTCTTTGATTTCCCATGGAATTAATTTTGCTTCTGTGGCCGAGGACCCTCGGAGAGTGCTGAACGCATTACCGAGGAAATCATATCGGGCATGGAGGCATACATTCCATTTTCTTTCTCTCTGACTAGTGCAAACATTCTTGGTTTACTCATGCTTTTTCTACTGCTGTCTGCAATAAGGAGGAAGTATTTAACAGGTACCACACCTTAAAACTCAAGAATCTCATTCTTCCTATGTTTCTGCCCGGAATCAAGCCAAATCTGTTCTTCGGCTTGCCAAACACTCTTTCATCAATAATAAATGCGCTGAACTATCCAACTCTAGCTCTTCCCAAGCTTTTTAGCATCTAGCCTAAGACCTCTTCAACAATTTTTCTTCCTCGTCTTTCCGTCCCCTTTTCCACTCTGATGGCACAACCATCACTTCTTCCTCTGACAAAGCTTAACTATTCGCTCAAACTTTCGCTAAAGACTCCACCTTGGATGATTCCGGTGCTATTCATCCCTCTCCACCCCCCTCTCTCCTACTTATGCCTAATATCCTAATCTCTTCTAAAGATGTACTTTCTACCCTCTCTGGGCTTAGTACATAGAAGGCGTATGATCCGAATGGTGTTCCTCCTGTTATACTCAAAAACTGTTCTTCCATGCTGACTCCCTGCCGAGGCAAACTCTTTTGTCTTTGTCTCTTCTCTAACGTCTTCCCTTCTTGCTAGATGTTCGCTCTCATTCAACCTGTCCCAAAGAACGGTGACCATTCTCAACCCTCCAACTATCGTACAATTGCTCTCATCTCTTGTGTCTCTAAAGTTTTTGAAACTATTCCTACTTCCAAATTTCTTAAGCATTTATCTTCTCATAATCTACTCTCAGATCGCCAGTATGGCTTCCTTAAGGGTCGCTCTATTGGAGATCTACTTTAATATCTTACTAACTCCTGGTCATCCTCCTTTCGGGACTTCGGTGAGACCTTTTCTATTGCGCTAGACATATCGAAGGCCTTCAATATAAGAGTTATAGAGTTGTTGTTGTTGTTGTTGTTCCCTAAGCTGCCTGGCCGAACAGCCCCGAGTCCCTGAGAAAGGCCATGGCCACGATCGGGCTTTCCCACAGAGCTCTCATTGAGTGTAGATTGTGTTGTTGGCGTAAGTGGTTGTGTGAAATGCAGTCTTCTATGATGTGTTTAATGGTATGGGGTGCTGTGTTACATCCCGGGCAGGTGTCGACAACGGAGTCATCCAGTCTCTTCTGATAGCTCAGGAGAGCTGGATGGTGTCCGCATCTCAGCCTGGCCAGGTGGACTCTGTCCTCGCGAGGAAGGGAGGATTCGAAAGGATGGATTTCGGGAGGTCGTGCATGCAGCTGCGTGTTGTCTGTGAGTGAGTGGATGGATCGGTGAGAGATATGAGTATGGATGTGCTTCTGGAAGTTGGTTCGGGGTGGGCAGGGAGGGAGAGAGGACAATAATTGTGTGTGATACCGTGTGCTGGGTGTTGTTTTGATATTTCTTGGTGTCTGTGGGTGTGTTGCCATGTAGTTTAGTGGGTGGTCTTGGTTCGTGGAGGCTGCTGCCAGGAATTGAGTGCCTCTCATGTCCAGATGGTCTTTGACTTTGAGGATTTTGGTTTCTTGATGTAGGTGATCTGTGGGTGCAGTAGCTGTGCAGCCTGTAATGATCTTCAGGGCTTTGTTTTGAATAGTCTGTAAGGTCTTATGATGTGTTTCAGCTAGGTTAGAAGCCCAGGCTGGGCTTGCGTATTCCATCACTGATCTTATGTATTGTTTATATACTGTGGTGGTAGTTTCTTTGTTGTGTCCAAATTTTGTGTGAGCAAGTGACCTGAGGGCGTTAAGTCTGGGTGTCAGTTTCTTTTTAATGTTTGTGGTGTGCTGTTTGAATGTCATATGAGTATCATATGTTACTCCTAGGATTTTGGGTGTGTGTGTATGTGTTAGGGGTGTGTTGTTTATGGTGAGTTGAGGGATGTATTCGTGTTCTCCTGTCCAACTTGTGAGCAGGGTTGCGGTGGATTTGGCTGGGGCTAGATTAAGTCTGTTTGTAGTGCACCAGCCATGTAGTGTGTTGAGATAGGGTTGAAGGAGATCTGTTGCTCTTTTTGGGTCATGGTGTGTGCATGTGAGTGTTATGTCATCTGCATAGGAGGCTAAGTTTATTTGGGGCGTATTGGGTGTAGTTATATCGTGCATGTACAGATTGAAGAGTGCGGGCGATAGGACGGATCCTTGTGGGACTCCGTTTGGAAAGTTTCTGATTTTAGAGGACTGACCGGCAAAAGATACGTGTGCACATCTGCCTGCTAGGAAGTTGGCCAGCCACCGTTTTGTGTTGTTGTGCATGTTTGTGTTGTAGATTTTGTTTGTTAGGTTGTGGCGGGGGATGGCATCGAAGGCTTTACTAATGTCGAGTGTGGCTAATAGTGATCTGTGTGGTGGTCTAGCTGAATTGATGCCGTCGAAAGCTCTTTGTGTAAGGTCTGTGAGAAGAGTGTTTGTGGAGTGCAGTGGCCTAAAGCCATGTTGTGTTGGAGCTAGGGGTAGGTCAGGTGTAATTAGTTGTAATACTAGGCGTTCCATGACTTTGGAGGGGGAGCAAAGGAGTGTGATGGGGCGGTGCGAGGAGGGTAGCGTGGGGTCTTTGTTGGGTTTGGGGAATGTGATGATGATACCATGCTTCCAAATGTCTAGTATTGTGTTGTGTGAATAGCTGTAGTTTGATATGTTAGTGAGTGCTTGTATGCCTTGTGGTCCCAGGTGTCTGAGGTGTATGTTGCTTATGTTGTCTAGGCCACAGGCGGGTGAGTGCTTGAGATTGTTGATGATATGCTTTGTCTGGTGATTGGTGAAGGGTGTATAGTCAGGGTCTGTGGGGAATTGTCTCTTACGTCGGATGACACGTCGGTCGTCTTTGTGAGGTTTTAGGTGGCTGACATGTGAGAAGTGATTGATGAGAGTGTTTGCTTGTTGTTTACATGAAGGAGTAGAGTCTGTTGTTGTGATTGCAGCATGTGATTGTGTTGTGTTGCTGTTGGAAAGTGTGATGCTGTTTAGTGTTTTGTATAGTTTTTTGGGGTTTGTTTTGTGATCAAGTGTTTGTAGGAAGTTATTCCAATTTAGTTTTTGTTGTTCTTGTATTTTGTTGTTAGTTTGGGTGTTGAGTGCTTGAATTTGTTGTGTGATGTCTTGTGTGGGGGGTGCTGGGGAGTGTTTCAGTATGTCGCGTTGTCTGATGAGGTTTTGAATTTCTGGTGTGAAGAGTTATAGAGTTATAAGAGTTTCTATCGTATTTCGTCATTATTATGTAATTCACTTCCATTCTCTCGTATACTATTCGTGTATTTCTATGTAATACTCCCTAATATCAATATGTCCTTTTCCTTTATCCGTATAACGTTTATCCTTTAGAATTACATAAATGTGTTAATAGTACAACTCAGTCTTTTTTAACTCCTTCCGTACCGGCGACGTCTTTTTCTTTTCTTCTAGCTACTATTAGACGATATTTTTCATCTTAAAAAGGGCCTCTACCAATTAAGCGGCTCTGAACTATCTCAATTAACCCTTTATTCTACCACAGATCCTTCTTAAGCTGCACAAAATCGTCTGAATATAGCTAGAATAAAATGAAAAAGACATAGCGGTACAGAAGGGGTTAAACCTATCCTACGATTACCTTATCTCAGAGAACCTAATCTGTTTACAATAAGAGTAGTCGGCTAAATTATACGAGGTTAAGGGGAGATGGGGCTTTTTTCTGTTCCACCTTCTTTCTCAAGTTTAGCCCATTAGTTTTCTGTTCGTGTCATTTAGGTGTCGATTTTTTCCTGGCAAGCGATAGCAAGCTTGTAATTTAAGAAGAACCGGCCTTCAGTTGGAACATATGTCTAACGAAAAATGTACAAATTTATCTTGAAGGAGGGTCTTGGGGGGAGTGTTTTTTTAAGTTTGATGGAGATCTAGGGAGGAAACTAATATTATAAAATTATACATAAATGAACAAATAAAAGGGAACCAAAGTATATGCTAGGTTGTTGTTGTTGTTGTTCCACAGGCTGTCTGACCGAGCAGCCCCAAGGTTCCGAGCAAGGGCAAACCCATAACCGAGTGCCCCCACAGAACACTCCCTGCTTACCACTAAGAAAGATCAGGTGACTGAAGCCACTCCCAGGCGAGGAGCTGAGGAGGGTGTGGAAATGCCCGGGACACCAAAGCCCCACCCACGGCCCTGTGCCCCTCACCAATTATAAAGGGAAAGTTGAGGGGCAGAGCAAAAATGTGATGCTTTGGCTCCCAGTCTGCCAACCTTGAGGTTGGCATGTAGGGAGGCCAGCCACGGAAGAGACACTGTCACATGAGATTTAGAAAATATATAAGTAAAAGGAACAGTCAGAGTAAGCTATGGGTATGGCCATAAGGACTGGCGTCGGCCATACTCGGGTCCCGGAACTTGGGTCCATTGTCAGGCCCACAAACTGAGGTCTTATTTTAGTTTTACTGGATATGGGACTTTTTGTTTTTACTCTACAACATCTTATTAACTAGAGCAACCAAGTAAAGGAAAATAAAACATTTGTTTTTGGTTGATTGACTCATAAGTCTCTTTCGTGATTGAACATAATAGGAAAATATACAGTTATAATGAGATAGTTTATAAGAACATGTATTATACAAGCAAAGCATCATACCATGACTTACATTAATTAAATATTAGAAAAAATTAAAGTAAAATCTTTGCAAAATATTACTTTACACATCATTTTACATATATCAAAAGTCACATAACACAATAATTAACTTAAACATTAGAAAGTTTCTCTTGTCGCCTTAAGCAACCTAGTGTACACTCCCGATCGCTTGTATTAAATACAAAGGCCTTAAACAACACATTACACAATGTCTGGCATGCTCCTGAATGGCTAGCTAAAGGAGCATCTACATAAGACAAGCATTGTTTCAAGTAATTGCGACAACACTTTTTTGAGTCTTGAAGAGACATTTGAAGGGTGATGCCACTATGTACAAAGAAGACAGTAGCCAGGTGTAGGCATACTCAGCCCACCTCGATTGAGCGCAGTCAAAATCTCTGATGACAAGCATTCCCCAGAATCTACTTCCTGTTGTCCATGTTTATGAGCTAAAAATCCCCCAATGTAGACAATTTTATGTTTTAAAGTATCATCTGAATCTAGAAGTAGTTGAGTGTCTTGTAATGTCAGCTCTTCCAGAAGTTGTAAATCACCATCATCTATTGCTGCTGTACAAAATTCACAGCTTACTTCTTTGGCTCGGTCAGGAACGATGTCACGTTTCAACAGCTGATGCAACTGCTGTACTTTGGATGCTGCTTGAACATCCCCAATGTCAATGTAAAAATTTCCTCCACTACGTTGTCTTGCTTGACCAAAACACTTTTCTAGGGGATCTTGTGAAAAAACAGCAGGTAGGATGTAAGCAAAATCATGGGTTTCAAAAAGATATTGTGCTGCTTCTATGTTATACCTTGTTGTGATGACAAAGGCATCTGCTGTTGACTGTGTTAGTTTCTTCTCTCTGCCATGCCCACCAGTCCACCGACAGCTGGATACAACTGTAAACATTTCCTGCAGAGCTTTGAAGTTTGTACAGTTTAATGTCCAAGGTTCACGATATTGGTCTCGTAAATGAACTGCGCTGTACTTGCTTTTAACATTCATAATTTTAAACCAATTGGTTACCAGTGTTATGTATATCACTGTTCCATCCCGAAATTTAACAGTTCCTTTAAGACCTTCAAATGCAGCAATCGTTTTCTCATTGAACACTTGGCAAACTAAGGGCACACTCTGACGTTGCGATGGTTTAGGAAATACTGATGAGCATGTGAGTTTTGTCAGACGAAGTGGTGTCTTCTGATCTTCATTGTAAAGAGCTTTAACATCACTCCAACACGCCAAATATTCTGTACCGTCCTTGTTAAAATGTAATTCTTGACATTTCTCTGTGATCCAGTTGTTTCTCATATTCTTGAGGATGTGAACATAATCATAGACAAGGAAAACATTTATGCCATCTGGTGCTAGTGTTACTTTTCCAGGACCCCCAAGCATTCTGTAAACAGCTTGATTCAGTGGACAGTTGTCACAGACGAACGATACTGGATGGCCACCACTAGCTTTAACAACATATACAGCCTCAAGTAATATTTCCTTCAGTTGAATAGCATTCAGTTTTGATACAGGATGAATTCGTATGATGTACCGTGGTCCTCCATAGTGACAAACAACTTCAATAGCAAGAGCAGATGTTCCTAGATTTTCTGGTCCGTTTGTTGCATAGCCTACTATATGCTCTTCTGTAAGTCTATAAGGGCCTGCTTAAGCTTGACTTCATCAAACAAAATGTTAACTAACCGCTGTTGTGGCTTCAACTGATCAAAAAGGATTGGGAGACACTTGTCAGCATAAGTGCGAGATAACAATTGGCGAATCTGTTTCTCACAAGGAAGACTAATTGCTTTGGAGTTTCTAAGCATTCTATATGCTGCGGGTGATATACAAAACAGTTCTGCTGCAAGAATTAACATATGCTTTGTATATCGGCGATTTTTAGGAGGAATAAGGAGTTGTAACTGTGCTTGAATGAACTGAAAACCTTCAATTTCATGACATTCTGTGATAGAGTCAAGTTCTGAAATTATTCTTTTTAAGCGGTCAGTATTAGTCGCTTCATGAGTGTTCATAATTTTCACTATTTCTTCAATTTGAGACCACTTACTTACCAAGCTATTTTTTTGAAGATTCAGTTTACTTTTTGGTATCTCCAAGCCACTTTTCTCTGCTACTACCAGCTGCAGAAAACCAAAAGGAGACTGTACCTCTTTAAAATGAAGAAACTTATCAACTGCTCTACCATTACCATCTTTCTTAAACATTGTCAGTTCTCTACCATTTTGCATTATATAAAACTCAGGGAAGTGTTTTCCAATCTCTCCTGCAAATTTGTCATAACTATGTCTTGTTCATTTTCAAATTCAGTTTGTTTTTTAAGTCTTGCTTCACTTGTCACTGTTTTAGTTAACCTAGGAGCTGACGTAAGTTGTTTGAGGCAAGACTTGGGTACACCTTTAAAAACTGTAGGAGGCCCAGCTGGTCGTTTTCCTCCCCGAACTGTGACCCAATCGCAGTCGAAGTGTGATGCACAAATCCATAGTTTCGACCTGTCTCTCAAACTTTCTGGGCTATTTGGCATAGCACTAATCCATGCATGTCGTTCTTGTTCTTCATTCGGGAAACACACCATAGGACTGTATGGCTCTCCCCAGTAGTTTCCACGACAATTGAATGCAGCACATCTTTTCGGCATTGTTCCTGTAAAGCAAAAAAACAAGAATAGTTGTAAAATGGTTATCAGTACATATCAAAGCAACCCGTTGACATCAGCTCAATTCTAATATTTATCAGCTAAATAAGTTGTTAACACAGATCCTTTTGTGACTGGTAAGTATTTATAAGAAAATTACTTACAATAATCTAAGAGATAACGAACAACAGAACAAAAATGTGTTGCCTCTAACGTGGTCTCGTGGGTGACTGGCGTCTGGCATCGTCCTGGGCTGTTCGTTTTCTAGCGAGACATTATGTCGCCAATATGGCGGGGATATTGGCGATTGCGTGTGAAATTACATGCATTTATATGTAAAGTTGTGTTTGTGTACATATTTTTGTGTTTAAGAAAGTCGGAGAGACCACTGCTTTCATGATACTGCTTTTAAGCAATGGACCCAAGTTTCAAACTCCGAGAGTGCTCGTTTCCAGTCCTTATGTAAAGGGGTCTATGGGTATGGCAGAGAACGCTCAACTCTCACTCTGATAGACAATCCTATCACCACAGTGTATGCTATGTTAGATAGGTCGGCTTAGGATATGCTAGGTAAAAATAGTGTTGGTTTACAGGATATATAAGTAAACTAGAGTGGCACTTGGTAGAGCGCATATACCTTCGCCTACACTGGCTGGTTCTTTACCATTAATATTATAGACCTAAATTTTCTTCAGAGTTCTGAATCTGGGTTCTAGGATGTGATCATGATCACCTTCTTAATTGAAGTCGGTTCAAAAATGTGTGAGATATTTTGTTTACAGACAAACAGACAAACAAACGGAGACGAACACATAAATTTCAGGTCAGGACGATACAAATGGCCAATTATTCTAACAATTGATGCTTTCTTTCAGCTAGCAGTACATAGGAACAGTCAGCTACACATTCATTGACCCCCATAAAAGAGAGAGAGAGAGAGAGAGAGAGAGATAATCACTTGGTCGAATTTTACACTCGTTTGTTTTTCTGTTTAATCTCAACCGATATTCAAGAAAGTTGCTGGGCAGATAGGATACGATGGGAGGGTGTGAGGATGAGTTGTTACGGTGCTTTTAATCATAATGTTTTATAGCTACCCACTCTTCCATGTTAATTAGTAGTGTTTATTATATGTACTCACTAAGTTGTTCTAAACGTATGGAAATATAAGCGTATTATATCGTAATGACAGTGAAGCAATATTCACATGAGTAGTTGATTAACCTTTGATTCTACCGCCCTCCCCCACCCCCCCCCTCTCTCTCTCTCTCTCTCTTTCTCTCTCTCTCTCTCTCTCTCTCTCTCTCTCTCTCTCTCTCTCACTAGTTACCCGTAGATATCACTATCAGTAAATGCTACATAAGAGTGTGTTAAGTGTGGCATTACTAATATGCCTATTTACAATACAATGTTTATTAACACATCACAATATGGAAAACATTGACCAATAATTATAAACATGATACGCATAATATAATGAAGTGTAAGCACACATTCGTTGGACGGGACTTTGAGACATGATGATCATAATGTTCTGTTGTGAGTCAATTAATATTCTCACCCTCCTACCTGTCAATTAATATTCTCACCCTCCTACCTGTCAATTAATATTCTCACCCTCCTACCTGTCAATTAATATTCTCACCCTCCTACCTGTCAATTAATATTCTCACCCTCCTACCTGTCAATTTCCTTGTAGGAACTCTGAAATTTTCAAACGCGTATATTTTTAGAAGCTTGTTCTGCACCTCGCTGGTGGCTAACACTTCCATTTGTATTAGACCTTTAGCTAGTGCGAAGTTTAAAGTGAAACTATCTTCATTTATACTATGCATTTACATTAGCGCTAGATGGGGTTTCAGTTGTATAAATGATTACAGCTGTAATATAACGAGATAATAATACTATATTACGCGGTGACCACCCGAACTTCTCTCCAGTTCTGAATGAAATTATCAAGCACTAGTCTCAATAATATGTATGATTGTAGCCAAAACAATATGCGTGAACCATGGTCGGGAGGTTCATGGTCGATGCATGAGCTATTAACACAGATATTATATTCGATTGTTGTTTCAGGAATGAATGGAGGACCTTTGTTAGGAAGAACATATGAAGGTATTTGAAACCTTTTAATTGACACATCTGTAAGGTCATCATCCCCGATGTTGTGAAGAGACTTTGTTGTGGAAGTGTATATCATCTGAGGTGAAGCCAATGATATTGAGGCCTGGTGAATGTTGTTCTGAATGTTAGAGTGCTTGCTTTTGGCAGGCGTTTATTATATTCATTCTCTCCCTGTCAACATTGATCCTTTTCTAATGTCCCTTGCTAATCCTCCCTACCTATTTAATGGGATGGAAGGGTTGGCTACTGATTGTCTGACTGCCTATTACACTTTCTGTGGTAGCATTAGATAACCAGTAGTGCTGTCTGTTATATACTAATATCTAATACTGTTTCAGCGACTCTGGGGTGATAATGGCCCACGTAGATGTCAATAGTTCCAGCTGATTGACTTGTGCGACCGTGATTAGTTAACCTTTAAAAATATATAATTACTAAAGGACGAGACATTGAACACGGTCGCATGAGCCAATCTGCTAGAATTAGTGACATCTAGGCGAGCCGTTCCTACCTCAGCGTCGCCGAAACAGAGTATAGTGATCCAGCAGCCCACATAATGGACACCCTAACAATACCCAACAGGGTTTGACAAACTAATGGTCCTCCAGATATTATCTGCCATCACTCACAGTGCACTCGGTTTATGATTACGCATATAGTCATAACTAATTTATAAGGGGACAGTCTCTTATCAAACTTATACACTTTACTGCACATAATATATAATTACCCTTGCATAGATTTAATCATGTAATATTAAACATTAACATAGTTATATCGGCATTTAATAAGTAGAAAGTGCGGTCCCTGTGACTCTTCTGCCAAACCACTACGCAGAGAGAGAGAGAGAGAGAGAGAGAGATGACAATAGCCATAATATACACTGATATGCGCGTGCATATAGTGAACCATTAGTGTTTATCGAACCACATGTGTGTGTGGATTGGGTGGGGGAAAACACAGGAAAGAGCTATGATTCTTTATTCTCTAACTTTACGGGATATGTATTACCCATCTTCAGAGAGACAACGTCTCTCTGAAGATGGGTAATACATCTGAAACGTTAGAGAATATTAGTGTAAGTTTGTATGATTGAATGGGTCTTCGTTCTGTAAAGAGGGATGTGAGTGGTCATTTTGAGTTTGGTAGATGTAATAATAGTTTGTAGTACAACCTTTAATACAATTACATTATTGCATGAATCGTTACCATAATCATTAAATCTATTGTATATGCCAATACAAAATAGTTAAAAGTATATAACTTCAGAAGCATATTTAAATATTTAGCATTACATGTTATGCAGACAGTAGCCATCATACATTAGCCAACCTTATTTCACCAATGTGGAGCCTGGCGACTTCGATTTGCTTCATATATATTTGTGCGACAGATTAGGAATGTCAACGAATCATGCTAAAATGTGAAGTTATGTACGACACAAATATATTGTTAGCAGGATTATAAGCATAATGCAAAATAATTAGCCAAAATACAAGTTTCAGTCCATTTTCATAAATATAGATCAGGCACGGATTATGTAAAGTAATCGATAGGTGTGACCCATGGTAGAGCAAGGAAATAATCTGATTATTATCATACGAGTGTGACACAATTTGTATAAGTCTATCCAACATGTCATGTTTAACAAATAAGTAAAAAGTAAAACAAGCAACAACAGATCTACTGATCCTTACGAGGCTGCTTGTAAATATGATTGCAAAAGGGCAGATACACATATAATGATATGGAGTAAAATAAGTCCACATTCAACGTCATTATCACCATATACGGTGCTATTCCTCCCTCTCCGCCCTCCTCTCTCTTACTTATGCCTAATATCCTAATCTCTTCTAAAGATGTACTTTCTACCCTCTCTGGGCTTAACACTAATAAGGCGTACGGTCCGGACGGTGTTCCTCCTGTTGTTCTCAAAAACTGTGTTTCCGTGCTGACTCCCTGCCTAGGCAAACTCTTTCGTCTCTGTCTATCCTCTAACGTCTTCCCTTCATGCTGGAAGTTTGCTCACATTCAACCTGTCCCAAAGAAGGGTGACCGCTCTCAACCCTCCAACTATCGTCCAATTGCTCTTATCTCTTGTCTTTCTAAAGTTTTTGAAACTATTCTTGCTTCCAAATTTCTTAAGCATTTCTCTTCTCATAATCTGCTCTCAGATCGCCAGTATGGCTTCCTTAAGGGTCGCTCTACTGGTGATCTTCTTTCATATCTTACTAACTCTTGGTCATCCTCCTTCCGGGACTTCGGTGAGACTTTTTCTATTGCACTAGACATATCGAAAGCCTTCGATAGAGTCTGGCATAAATCTTTAATTTCTAAACTACCCTCCTTCGGTTTCTATCCCTCCATCTGTGCCTTTGTCTCTAATTTCCTTTCCGGCCGTTCCATAGCCGCGGTTGTGGACGGCCATTGTTCACTTCCTCACCCTATAAACTCCGGTGTTCCTCAGGGCTCTGTCCTATCTCCTATTCTCTTTCTAATTTTTATAAATGATCTCCTTAACTGTACCTTAATTCCCATCCATTCATATGCAGACGACTCAACCTTACACTACTCCATTACTTTTTCAGAACGCCCCAGCCAGCAATCCCTCAACGACAAACGTAATGAAGCCATAGAACTCTTAAATTCTGATCTAAATACTATTTCCAAATGGGGCAGAGAAAACCTTGTTAACTTTAATGCTTCCAAAACCCAATTTCTCCATCTATCTACCCGTCAGGATCTCCCAGCGGACTATCCCTTATTCTTCAACAATACAAAAATCAACCCTTCATCTTCTCTCAATATTCTTGGTGTCTCTTTTTCTTCTGCTCTCATTTGGAAGGACCATATTACCAGTCTTGCTAAGGCAGCCTCCCAGAAGCTGGGTGTGCTCAACCGCCTTAGGGGGTTCTTTTCCCCTGCACAGCTTCTTGCTCTGTACAGGGGCATAATGCGCCCTTGTATTGAGTATTGTTCACATGTGTGGGGAGGTTCCTCTCACACCGCTCTCCTAGACAAAGTTGAAAGGAAGGCCTTTCGTATCATTAACTCCCGTCCACTCACCAACTCTCTGCAATCTCTCTCTCTCCGCCGCAATGTTGCATCTCTCTCGCTATTCTATCGCTACTATAATAATCAGTGTTCCTAAGAGCTATCCCAGTGCATACCACCTCCTTTACGTAGGGCACGTGCTACCCGTCATGCAACTCAATCCCACCCCTACTCTGTGCAACTCTCCAACCCAAGAGTGAAACGTTACTCTCAAACTTTCTTCTACTCAACAGCTGAGCTCTGGAACTCTCTCCCAGAATCAGTCTTTCCCTCTTCCTATGACTTAAATTGCTTCAAACTCCGTGTGTCCAGGCATTTTGGCTCGAACGTCCCTTGATTTTGGCCCTGTCACTCTTTCAACTATGGGGGAGGCACTCGCTATAGGCAGTTATGCCTTTTGCCTCCCTCAATCACATAGAAAAAAAAAAAAAAAAAAAAAAAAAATAAGGCATTGTTTTTGTTCTGTGTTAGACACATTATACTTGCGTGACCCGCCATCGAATGTTGTCATATTGATAACTTGCATCTACTATTGGTCTATATATAACCTGTTGAAAATCCATATTATCATTTGGTGTCACATAAATTGTGGGGATAAATATGCTATAATTAATGATATAGTATAGATTTTCGCCTACCCTTATGACTTCAGAAAGCTACCTTTCATTTGTTATTTTTTTAAATGTACTATTTATTTAAACTAATACAGTATTGTGTGTTCTTATACATGCAGTGCAATCTCAGGCAACAAATAACATATTATCACGCAATTGATAGCAGTGATTGTCATTGGTCGACCATCACTCTCTAACCTTGGAAACACAAACTACGTCAACTAAGCATTACTCTTGGCATAATCGGTAATCACACACACACACACACACACACACACTCAGAATATTGTGTGCATCAATAAGCATTAACGGAGTGAATATGCTTTTTATAGATAATTATTTTCGGTTGCAACATTGAACACTTAGCAAAGTCATTATTTAGCAACAGTACTAAATGTATGCCACGCAATTGATATATATATATCATAATCATATATTTCGTGACACCTCATGTAATAGTGGGTGGAAATAATAATAGCCATTATGTGCGTTTGCGTATGCGTGTGTGTGTGCATGCCAGTTTGTTTGCATATGCTTGTGGCGTGTTATAGTGTAGTAATTTATAGTTCAGAAATATATACATATAAGTGTATGTTGTAATGACAGAAATATAAGTCTTTAAGGCATATTTCTTTGAATATAGTATTTATTCAAGTTCTATATTTAACAATTATACATTACACTGTATATACTGAATATTAATATATTTGTACTATCTGATAATATTAATGTGTTAATTAATGACATCTAAAATAAAATAATGTAGCCCTCTATACACAGTAACACGAGTTAAGAAAATACTATAGTCTGTGTATTAATGTACATTTTCTTATATGCACCTAATACATTTTCTATGTTAAAAACGGTAGAATAAATTAAAAGTAAGTAGACAATTCGCACTTATCACCAATCATTTTGATAGTTTCTCGGTTATATATCGCCTCATTCTGATATATACGCTTAAATAATATTATGATACATCTATGGCTCGCTTTCCAAAGCGATTTGTTAGGAAATGCGAAATGGTGGATATTTTACGATGATGTATTGGGAAATCATGGCGGTATCTGAAAACTATAACCTATAGCGGGTGGATTTCGAAGCTAAAAGGATTATATAACCTATTTTCAGCACCATCAGTATAATTAATCAAGTATATAATGCATTTCGTAATAGATAAAGGTATCAAACGTTTTCAATAGGGGCTGCAATTAATGGAATAGGTATTAGGAAGACTTGGCACCTCAAATCTGGAGGTGACCAGTGTTACCAGATCAGATGGAGGTCTATTGTAGGAATGTGTTACCAGATCACTTTTGCGCAGTAGTCGTGTCAAAAGCGCATCGATCTTTAATCATTAATTTCTCCATTAATATGGAATGTTGAGAGTTCTCTTCGTTAATCGATAGAACTTTTGGACGGCATTCTGTAGAGCTCTTCAAAACTCAAGAAGCTATTATGGTTGATGAGAAAATAGACTGAATGTATTTTGGTGCTGCCGTTTCTAAGCTCCGCCCCCCTCCGAGTCGTCTTATAGAAGTTTTGGGAACGAATTGTTCTCGTAAAATAATGAAGCTCAACATGCCACTAACATACCAAAATATAGCGATTTTGGTGCCACGTATGTTAAGTACAAACTTAATTAGTATAAGCTCGTAGTTAATTTGCAATCATTGCCGTCTACTAAATTAAATGGTAGTTGGGACTTGTGAACCGAGGTTTGTGGCATCTACCTAAAAATTGGATTAATCTTCAGAGAAAGGAAATATGGTCAACTTTATCATTTCTGTTTAACATATTTGGCTTTACCACTTCCATTTTTTTGTTCAGTTATTACACAATGGATGCAAGATTTGGAATAAGCATAACATTCTACTCCTATTGCATAGTTTTGGTAATGCTAGCCCTATTTCTGCCAGTTTTGCCCTTAAAATAACTTAAGTAACTCATATAGTATAAAAACCAGTTGTCTGTTGACGGACAGGCTCGTGGAAAATATGCTTTTTCGGGACAGGCTAGTTTTGCCAAATTTGGGCCAGTCAGAAAAAAATTCACGTTAGGGAACCTTAATGACACACCTTAGGGAATGAATGACCACTATTCAGTTTTAGTACAGGATAGTTTTTGGCCTGTCCGAAAATTGTGCCTATCATAGGTGAACGGACAGGCCAATAGCCAAAAAAAGTTTCCTAACAAGTGAGCGTAGCAATTTTTGAAATCTGGCATGACTTCTACAGTACAGGTTGAATAAGAACAAACTTCCAGCAAGCAGGAAAAACGTTAGAGGAAAGACAGAGACGAAAGAGTTTGCCTACCATATTCCCTAAACACTACCACCTCATCACTAAGAAAAGCTACCACCCCATATTACCATCACACCACTAATACATTACCAATACTACCATATTCCCT
Organism: Paralithodes platypus; assembly: GCA_032716605.1. Classification (NCBI taxonomy): domain Eukaryota; kingdom Metazoa; phylum Arthropoda; class Malacostraca; order Decapoda; family Lithodidae; genus Paralithodes; species Paralithodes platypus. The sequence continues at coordinate 1,798,030 of CM064516.1, forward strand.
AAACATTACCATCTCATCACTAAGAAAAACTACCACCCCATACTACCATCATACCACTAATATATATGAAGACTACCACAATTATCCCCAAATCACTACTATCCTTCCCTTTGCTCTCATTCATCCTGTCCCAAAGAAGGGTCACTGCTCTCAACCCTCCAACTATAGTTCAATTGCTCTCATCTCTTGCATCTCCAAAGTTTTTGAAGCTATTCTTACTTCAACATTTCTTCCCACAATCTACTCTCAGATCGCCAATATGGATTCCTTAGGGATTGCTTTACTGGTGATCTTCTTTCATATCTTACTAACCCTTGGTCATCCTCCTTTCGGGACTTCGGTGAGACTTTTTCTATTGCGCTAGACATATCGAAGGCCTTTGATATTATCGTATAAATACGATAGAATATGTCTCTTTTGTGATCTTGTATGTCTCTGTGACGTCACGATCTCTCCTACAGCACGACGTAGGACGAGTAGATCGTATATTATAAGATTGTAAATAAGTTAAGTTATAAAAGGCCTAATATGCTATTAAGCAATATTGCCATGGTCTTATGTAGTATATATGAATTTATCGTATATATTAATATAATTTATCGTATAGAGCAACCTAAATGCGGTACGATAATTTGGGCTCCTGGCGGTTTGCCAAGGCAGCAAGGTGTGCTTTTGAGGTACGCCAGAGCCTTCACGAACACCAACCAGTTAACATCTAATTTTCCGCCCTCAGTTGATCGTGCTTTTGTGCCTCTAATCACAATACACATACAGCAATACACACAGCTACACCATCACGACGCTCTCATCGACATCATGACTGACTGATAGATAAGCATAAATTATAATAATCATGTCCATTCCCATGTAATCATTTATTCTTTCTTTAACTTGACTCGTGTCTTGGGTCCGAAGTCTCGTTCCCCATTGTCCACCGCCATATTGGGTAAAACGTTCTCCCTTGCCTCATTGCCACGTGGAACTATTGGTGAGTTAATTCCTGGCTAATATTAACCCTTATAACCTTACCCTATATATACATTTATTATGTGAGACCTTTGGATATAAATTAGCTTGTTTCAGATTGAATTCAATTTAGATATAGAGTATTCATTTAGATTGATTTTATTTGATTCATTATAGCTTAGTAATATTTAACTTCCATTGATAGTTTACCACATTGGTGCCCAGACCCGGGAATTAGCTACCAGTAAGGGATTTTAAGGCAATGAACAAGGGGACATATAACAGGATGCAGGAACAACTCTATGATAAACTGGCAAGGCTAGCCAAGCGATGGTTAGAGCCGGAATGCAGGGTCACATCGTTGCACCTGCCCAAGTTCTGCATCCCACCCATCATCTTTCCCCAGTAATGTTCTTTTCCGTTTCAGACTTCCTGTGACATATGACCTGACCTAACATTTCTTATTGTTCAATATGATCCATTAGTAGGTATTGCTATTTAGTGTACTATTGGTTCTCCATAACATAGAAGTCCGCCGGTTGGCGTCTCTTAATTAGACTATTATTTGGCAGTTTATAGTGAGTTCACTGCTCAATAGGTGGCATTCTGAGAGTGAGGGTCTGAGTCTGGAGGGTGAGACGGTGAAGCACTTGAGCGAAGCAACCAGCCGCTTCAGAGATGGAGCTGCTTTGAGCCATGATGGATGCTTCACATGTCTCACTCCCCAGGCTGGAACAAGACCTCACGGGCTTCACCGTGTTGAGCGGTGGAATGTACAGGCTCTCAGCCTATGCCCGAGAGGGAGTAGTTGGAATATAGAAAAAAAAAAAAAAAAAAAAAAAAATTGTTTTTGTGACGTAATATTTAGATACATAGACTATAGGCTCACATGCAAAATGGATAAAAACGATAAAGAGACACCGTCTAGTAGGGTGCTGATCAAAGCCCCTAAAAATCAAAGGGCGGGACTTCGGGGAGTATTAAATAGGCTAATTGTGGACGTCAACACTTTCATCACTACTGCTGAACTAGAGGAATTGGAGGCTAGATTAGAAAACGTCCAGGTTACCCACGGTCGTATTACGGCTCTGAGTGAGGTGATTGTGGCTGACATGACAGAGGAGGAAGAGATTGTTACAGAGTGTGATAATCGCGCCCTCTATGACGAACCTGTCTTTAGAGCGAAGTACCTATTACAGCGTGCAATCGCGAGTAAGAAGGGAGGCGATAATGAGGCCCATAGAAGGGCTGACCCAAAATATACTGTACACCTCCCAAAGCTCAATCTTCCTACATTTGGGGGCAAGTTAACTGAGTGGTTAGCTTTTTGGGACGTATTTCGATCTACGGTTCATGAATCCTCTTTGGATAATGTCCGCAAGTTTTACTATCTGAAGGGACAAATGGAAGGAGAGGCCTTACATTTAATAGAGGGTTTTGCAGTAGTGGGTGGTAGTTATCTTGAAGCGGTACACCTATTAGAGTCCACATACGGGGATAGAGAGCAGTTGAAGATGGCCCATGTCGTTGCCTTGTTGGGGCTCTCAGAACCACAGTATAAGGTTGATGAGTTGACAAACTTCAGGGCGAATATGGAGTGCCATACTCGATCGCTAGACACCCTAGGGCTTACCACGCAGGAAATGATAGTTATTATCTTGCGTCAGAAGCTTCCTATGGCAATACTTGATAAGGTAAGATCATTTGAACTGGGGGAGTTCAAAACTCAGTTCAGCAAGGAGATCAATAATCTACAGTTGAACAAAGGGAGAATGTATGAGTCGGGAGGGAGTGAGAATGTGGAGAAGAGGGGAACAGTAAGCATGACAGTGGGGACTAAAGTAAAGAAAGAGGGTGCGTATAAGAAACCTGCTCAGATTATATGTAAGCTATGTAACAACAAACATAAATGGAGTTTCTGCATAAAATACCCGACAAATGAGACAAAACTAGCACAGGCGAAAAGTTTGAAGCTATGTGTAGGTTGTCTAAGTGGGGAACATGGTAAGCAGGGACAATGTACTGCTACATACTTAAGGCCCTGTCGGCACTGCAAAGGACATCACTTTGATAAGTTGTGTCCTACTGCAGATAAAGTCAAAGACGCCAAAAATGAGGGTACTACAACAGTGGCACTAGGTAGCACGCAAGACACCACTATATTGCCCACAATACAGATTCCCATGGAAGGTAATGACATTAACAAAGTTTGTCGGGTACTTCTAGATCAAGGATCTCAACGTTCCTTTATAAAGAGGTCCGTACTAGTGGGATTGAAGCACCGAATCGTAGGGGCTGAGACTCTTCGATTACAGGGCTTCACATGGGTTACTGATAAACAAGACTACGAGATAGCGGAGATTTCATATTTTTATCGTAAAAAACGGTACTTTATGACTTGTATCGTAGTAGACACCCTACCAGAATATGTATCTGTGTGTGTGAAGAAGGTGGAACACGCATTACGTAGCAAAGGGGTTAACTTGTCAGATCCCATGGGAAATCAGAGTGAGGTGCATGTTCTACTTGGTGTGGATCATTATTATGAAGTAGTATACCCTGGATTTAAAAAGATGTGTGGTGTAATTTTAATCCCCACTAAATTTGGATACTGCATGAGCGGAAAGGTGCATACTACACAGTCAAAGGTCCTGGTCGACACGGTCTCGATATATAGAGTCAATGTATCCGCGGCAGAGGAGTTGGGAAGGGAGGATTCCCAACCTAGTGACCCTAAGATGGCTGCCGAGTTCGACCTGGAATGACTGTGGAGATTGGATCACATAGGCATTAATCCTATGGAGACTGATTATGACTCGGAAGTTGCGCTACAAAGGTTTGACGAGTCTGTGTGCTACTGTGCCTCAGACAAGCAATATAAAGTTAGTTTACCCTGGAAGAACAGTGAGATAAGCCTGCCTACCAATTATGGTTTGGCAATAGGTCGCTTTCGCGCATTGCAGCGGAAATTGTCTAACGAACCGAGCACGCGCCAGGCGTATGACGATGTATTTCGGAGTTTTGAGGATAGGGGCTTTATAGAGAGAGTCGATGTCAGGGAACCGTGTAAGAAGGGTAGGGTTCACTCTCTGGCCCATCATGGGGTAAAGAAAGACAGCGTCACCACACCAATACGGGTGGTGTATGACTGTTCTGCCCACCAAGGACAACAACCCAGTCTAAATGACTGCCTGTTGACAGGTCCGTCCATGGTGTCGGACCTGTCCCAACATCTATTGCGGTTTAGGCTGGGGAAGTACGCCTATACCAGTGACATCGAGAAAGCATTCTTGATGGTCAAGCTAAAGGAGGAAGATAGAGATGTTACCCGCTTTCTTTGGTTCGGCGACATTAGCGACTCTGAAAGTCCCATCATAATATACCGTTTTCGGGTTGTACTCTTTGGGGCCACTTGCTCGCAGTTTTTGTTAAATGCCACAATCAGAAAACATCTAGCTGACACTCATGAGGACACAAGTAAACTATCTCGCGGATTATACATTGACAATTTGCAGGGTACTAGCGATAGTCAAGATGATTTGTTGTATGCATACTGGCAAGCACGCGGATTGTTTGCGGATGCACATCTATTTCTCCGCGAGTGGGTTACTAATAGTGAAGATCTTCAGAGTTCAATACAGGTGGATGGTACGGCATCTCTTAACCAGGAAAAGTCCAGAAATTTGGGGATGATCTGGCAACCTAAACATGACATACTAACTTTTCAAACAAGGTCTTTTGCTCAGCAGACAGGAGCGCACACAAAAAGAAGTCTGTTGAGCAAAGTTGCGCAATTTTTTGATCCTTTGGGTCTAGCATTACCTGTTACCATAAGAGCTAGGATTCTAATGCAGGAAGTTTGGAGACGTAGAATAGGATGGGATGACAGTTTGCCCGAGGACCTGAATGACCAAGGGACATTGTTGTTGAATGAATATGCCATCCTATGTACTAAACCTATACCTCGTAAAGTGGCGGCGTTCGGTGACGTTACGTTACACACGTTTTGCGATGCTAGCGCCACGGCATACGGGGTAGCCATATATGTTGTTACTTCATTTGGGGCACATTTAGTTACAGCCCGGGCCAAAGTAGCCCCGGTTAAAAAGGTAACTATCCCTAAAATGGAATTGACTGCCATGCTGCTATTAGCACGTCTGGTGCAACATGTACGCGCAGCATACGAGAGCGAATTAAATATTGAAATCGTTCACGTATGGTGCGATAGTCAGGTCGCACTCAACTGGATACATAGCAAGAAGCCTCTGCCAGTTTATGTGCGGAATAGGGTAGATGAGATTAGAGCCCTTTTGCCAGACGTTGCTTATCATTATGTAAATACAAAGGAAAACCCTAGTGATCTCATAACTAGGGGTATAACAGCTAGCCAGTTAATGAAGTCCGAATTGTGGTGGCAGGGTCCAAAGTGGCTGCTCCATGAAAGTGAATGGACGATATGGCATGCTGTTGGTGAGGGACTTCTGCCACTGGACACAGTGGCAGTTACAGCCCAACCAAATGAGCCACCGGGTCCTATCATGAAGTGGGCAAGATTCGGTGACTATAATAAACTAGTCAGAGATGTAGCTTGGGTGTTGCGATATGTATCCAATCTCAAGCTTAAAGTAACGGGCCAACTCTGCAACAGGGGTCACAACATTGATGCTCGTGAATTTAAAGCAGCTGAAGTAACTTTGATCAAATGGGTTCAAGTAGAAACCTTTTCCAATGAATTAGAATCCTTGAAAGGCTCGAATAAGACATTAATGCCTAATATAGTGCGTCAACTAAGGTTGCACCTAGACAATGGCCTCATCAGGTGTGAGGGTCGCCTGAAGTGGTCGGGTGTACCAGACGACACAAACCGACCTATACTTATGCCAACAAGACATCACGTTACTGATCTATTGATCATACGTGCACATAGGGAAGTAAAACACTACGGGGTATGTCATATTATATCAAATTTACGTCTCACATAGTGGATACCCAGAGTTCGACAAGTAGCTCGACGCGTAGTGAGAAAGTGTGTAATATGCCAGAGACTAAAGGGTAAACCATATGCAACTGGACCAGCTCCACCTCTACCTGAATGCCGTGTAAAGCACGTAGAACCTTTCCAAGCGGTAGGATTAGATTACACAGGGGCATTGAAGACGAGGGAGCATGAGAAGGTTTATATATTATTGTTTACCTGTGCGACGTCTCGAGCGGTACACCTAGAACTATGTGATAATATGTCTAGCGAAGAATTTATGCTGGCGTTCAGACGGATTTGTGCCCATCGTTCATTCCCTCAACTCATTCTTAGCGACAATGCTCCCACTTATGTCCAAGCATCAAAATATCTAAAGGATATGAGTAGTGATCCTACTATCATCACTTTTTTGGGAGAGAAGAAGTGCAAATGGAGGTTCATTCCAGTTAAGGCACCTTGGTATGGTGGCATGTGGGAACGATGTGTCGGCATAGTAAAGTCAGGACTCAGAGCGGTTGTAGGACGTGCTCTATTAAAGAAGAGTGAGTTGACGACAGTCCTCACAGAGATAGAGGCAGTCGTGAATGATCGCCCGCTTACATACGTGTACACCGACCTGCAAGAACCACTACCATTAACGCCAGCTCACTTGCTATATGGGAAACCATTGACTGCGTTTCCATCTGATTTCCAATCCATAGTAGAGTTAGAGGATCCCTCGTTGTACTCTGAGGTAGCGGTGTCTAAGAGATACCAGTATATATCCAGGATAATCGAGCATTTTAGGAGAAGGTGGATTAGTGAATATCTACTAGCATTGAGGGAAAGGAGTGTTACTCCCTCTGGTAGACCAACGGCACCTACAGTTGGTGAAGTTGTTTTAATTAAAGAAGATAGTCCTCGTTTATACTGGAAATTAGGCCGCGTATTGGAGGTATACAAGGGGGCAGACTCTGTAGAGCGGGTGGCGCTATTGAAGACAGCCACTGGAACTACTGTTCGTCCTATTGCACGTTTGTACGCTTTGGAGCTCGATTCCGCATTGCAATCTGAGGCTCCACCTGTTATTGCTGGGTCCGAGGATTCTCAAAGGAACGACTCGCCTCTTACTGATGGTGATCATTCTCGGACCGGGACGCGTCCCAGACGCGCTGCTGCTGGCGCCGTCGACTTGTGGCATCAGAAGATAGCCTCTGGGCAACTTTAGGTTTAAGGTGGGGTTCAGGTCTTTTTTGTGGGGGGAGTGTATCGTATAAATACGATAGAATATGTCTCTTTTGTGATCTTGTATGTCTCTGTGACGTCACGATCTCTCCTACAGCACGACGTAGGACGAGTAGATCGTATATTATAAGATTGTAAATAAGTTAAGTTATAAAAGGCCTAATATGCTATTAAGCAATATTGCCATGGTCTTATGTAGTATATATGAATTTATCGTATATATTAATATAATTTATCGTATAGAGCAACCTAAATGCGGTACGATAATTTGGGCTCCTGGCGGTTTGCCAAGGCAGCAAGGTGTGCTTTTGAGGTACGCCAGAGCCTTCACGAACACCAACCAGTTAACATCTAATTTTCCGCCCTCAGTTGATCGTCCTTTTATGCCTCTAATCACAATACACATACAGCAATACACACAGCTACACCATCACGACGCTCTCATCGACATCATGACTGACTGATAGATAAGCATAAATTATAATAATCATGTCCATTCCCATGTAATCATTTATTCTTTCTTTAACTTGACTCGTGTCTTGGGACCGAAGTCTCGTTCCCCATTGTCCACCGCCATATTGGGTAAAACGTTCTCCCTTGCCTCATTGCCACGTGGAACTATTGGTGAGTTAATTCCTGGCTAATATTAACCCTTATAACCTTACCCTATATATACATTTATTATGTGAGACCTTTGGATATAAATTAGCTTGTTTCAGATTGAATTCAATTTAGATATAGAGTATTCATTTAGATTGATTTTATTTGATTCATTATAGCTTAGTAATATTTAACTTCCATTGATAGTTTACCACAGATATAGTCTGGCACAAATCTCTAATTTCTAAAGTACTCTTCTTCGGTTTCTATCCCTGTATCTGTGTTTTTATCTTTCCTTTCTGGCTGTTCCATAGCTGCAGTTGTGGATGGCCATCATTCACTTTCTCAACCTAAAAACTCTTGTGTTCCTCAGGGCTCGGTTCTATCCCCTATTCTCGTTCCAATATTCATTAATTATCTTCTCAACTGTAACTCGAGTCCTATCCGTTCGTATGCTGATGACTCTGCCTTATATTATTCAACTAGTATTTCAGAGCCCCCCTGCAAGCAATCACTCAAGAATTCCTGTGATGATGCCATAGAACACTTATCTTCTGACCTATCAACCATTTCCATTTGGGGCAGAGAAAATCTTGTTGCTTTCAATGCTGCCAAAACCAATTTCTCCATTTATCTAACGGTCAAGAACTCCCACAGATTTATCCTTTATACTTCAACAATACACAGATCAACCCCGCATCTTCTCTCAGTATTCTCGGTGACTCGTTTTCTTCTGTTCTCACTTGGAAAGACCATATTACCACCCTTTCTAAAACGTATTCCCAGAAGCTAGGTGTGCTCAACCATCTTCGGGGTTCTTTACCCCTCAACAGCTTCTTGCTCTGTACAGGGGCACAGTGCATCCTTGTATTGAGTATTGTTTGCATGTGTGGGGAGGATCTTCTCATACGTGACAATGTAGAAAAGAAAACTTTCCGTCTCATTAACTTACGTCCACTCACCAACTCTCTGCAATCTCTCTCTCTCTCTTCGCCGCAATGTTGCATCTCCCTCTCGCTATTCTACCGCTATTACAATGATCAGTGTTCCTCAGAGCTCTCTCATTGTATACCACCTCCTCTATGTACCGGTAAAGTATGTAGCACCCATCTTGCAACACAATCTCACCCCTACTCTGTGTAACTCTCCAACCCAAGAGTGAAACGACATTCTCAATCTTTCTTTAATTCAACAGTTGAGCTCTGGAACTCTCTCCATGAATCCATCTTTCCCTCATCCTATGACTTAAATTGCTTCAAACTCTGTGTGTCCAGGCGCTTTGGCTCGAAAATTCCTTGATTTTGGTCATGTCACTGTTTCAACTCGTCAAAGGCAGTTCTGCCTTTTGTCTCCCTCATCCACATAGAAATATAACAAAATCCTACAACACCACCACCTAACTCAGCCACTACCAATACACACCACAACATCAATAGAACGCGATCATGATAATCATCCCTATATTACCACCATCATTCCACACAATATTACCACACCACCTGCATTTCATCACCAGCACTACTACATTCACAACACCAATGTCAAACCATCACAATATCGTCACATTATTCTCATACCATGTCACCATAAACCATACCACACAATATAACAGTACTATTCACACCACATCATCACTACACCACCCCTTCCCGTCATACCACACAATACAACAACACTATTCACACCACACCACCGCTACACCAACCCTTCCCCTCATACCACGCAATACAACAGCACTATTCACACTACACCACCCCATTCCCTCATACCACACAATACAACAGCACTATTCACACCACATCATCACTACACCATCCCTTCCCCTCATACCACGCACGCCATCCAAGCCGCTCAGGATGTTAATTAAGTGCTCCAAACTTTGACAATAAATTACCTCTGAAATCACTGATAAATCCCCAGTAATACCGTCATTACAAACTCCACAAAATCTTGCTAATACTTTCCAATTAATTTTCAATAGGGAGTTATCGGTATTTTCAATAGGGAGTTATCGGTATTTAATTGTTGTTAGTAATGTTTTGTCTATTATTATGCTCAATTTTCTCAACGTATTCCAGCCCCTTCTCAGGCCCTTTCATCACTAAATTGTCTTCACCCTTTTCCTTCCGTCTTATTCTCTTTCCAACTATTCCTCGTCTTCCCCAAGCCCGACCAGGTCTTGATCCCCAATGAATAACACCGGAGCTTGATGTCTGAGACGCTAGGACTACGTCTTGTCTGAATTCAATACCGACACGAAAGATGCTTAAGCAATTCCACCTATGACTCATTATGAATTTAAGGACTAGAAGATAATCAAACTTTACTAATAATAATTGGAACATAAATTATGATACCAGTATTATATAAGTTGGCAGGTGTTGTGAGCGGCTGCAGAGTAACATTCATGGTTGGGTCATTTTAGTCTCGTTATTCCACACCTTGTATTCACCTACGCTCGCTCGCTCTCGCTTTCTCTCTATCTTTTCTTTGTATTTAAACATTACGACACATATGATGATTGTGAAAGTGAACAAAATACATTATATTATATCACTATCGAATGACCACCGTATGTTTAGTATATATTAAATACAATCTACAGTATTTCCAATCAATTGCATGGTACTTAATTATAGGAATGCACGAATTTGTTCTTTAAATCTCTCTCTCTCTCTCTTCATTATATCTTCCTTTGTTTCCTTCCATGTTAGACCTTGTGCTGCAGAGTAACTTTAATTGTTAACTCATCCCAGTCTCATTATTCCACACCGTGTATTCACCAACGCGCGCTCTATATCTGTATTTAAATATTTAACCCTTTTGTAACGTTGACGTCCTTTTCATTATATTTTGGAATCTATTAGACGATATTGTTCAGCTTAGCGAGGACGTCTTTTTTTCTTTTTTTTTCTGTGATTGAGGTAGGCAAAAGGCAGAACTGCCTATAGCGAGTGCCTCACCCATAGTTGAAGCAGTGACAGGGCCAAAATCAAGGGACGTTCGAGCCAAAATGCCTTGGACAAAAGGAGTTTGAAGCAATTTAAGTCATAGGAAGAGGGAAAGACTGATTCTGGGAGAGAGTTCCAGAGCTCAGCTGTTGAGTAGAAGAAAGTTTGAGAGTAACGTTTCACTCTTGGGTTGGAGAGTTGCACAGAGTAGGGATGGGATTGAGTTGCAAGACGGGTACCACGTACCCTACGTAAAGGAGATGGTATACACTGGGAAAGCTCTGAGGAACACTGATTATTATAGTAGCGATAGAATAGCGAGAGAGATGCAACATTGCGGCAGAGAGAGAGAGATTGCAGAGAGTTGGTGAGTGCATGGGAGTTAATGATACGAAAGGCCTTCCTTTCAACTTTGTCTAGGAGAGTGGTGTGAGAGGGACCTCCCCACACATATGAACAATACTCAATACAAGGATGCACTATGCCCCTGTACAGAGCAAGAAGCTGTGCAGAGGAAAAGAACCCCTAAGGTGGTTGAGCACACCCAGCTTCTGGGAGGCTGCCTTAGCAAAACTGGTAATATGGTCCTTCCAACTGAGAGCAGAAGAAAAAGAGCCACCAAGAATATTGAGAGAAGATGAAGGATTGATTTTTGTATTGGTGAAGAATAAGGGATAGTCCGCTGGGAGTTCCGTACGGGTAGATAGATGGAGAAATTGGGTTTTGGAAGCATTAAAGGTAACAAGGTTTTCTCTGCCCCAATTGGAGATAGTATTTAGATAAGAATTTAAGAGTTCTATGGCTTCATTACGTTTGTCGTTGAGGGATTGCTGGCTGGGGCGTTCTGAAAAACTAATGGAGTAGTGTAAGGTTGAGTCGTCTGCGTATGAATGGATGGGAATTGAGGTGCAGTTGAGGAGATCATTATTTTATAAAAATTAAAAAGAGAATAGGAGATAGGACAGAGCCCTGAGGAACACCGGAGTTTATAGGGTGAGGAAGTGAACAATGGCCGTCCACAACCGCGGCTATGGAAGGGCCGGAAAGGAAATTAGAGACAAAGGCACAGATGGAGGGATAGAAACCGAAGGAGGGTAGTTTAGAAATTAAAGATTTGTGCCATACTCTATCGAAGGCTTTCGATATTTCTAGTGCAATAGAAAAGGTCTCACCAAAGTCCCGAAAGGAGGACGACCAAGAGTTAGTAGGATATGAAAGAAGATCACCAATAGAGCGACCCTTCAGGAAGCCATACTGGCGATCTGAGAGTAGATTATGAGAAGAGAAATGCTTAAGAAATTTGGAAGCAAGAATAGTTTCAAAAACTTTAGAAAGACAAGAGATGAGAGCAATTGGACAATAGTTGGAGGGTTGAGAGCGGTCACCCTTCTTTGGGACAGGTTGAATGTGAGCAAACTTCCAGCATAAAGGGAAGACATTAGAGGATAGACAGAGACGAAAGAGTTTGCCTAGGCAGGGAGTCAGCATGGAAGCACAGTTTTTTAGAACAACAGGAGGAACACCGTCTGGACCGTACGCCTTATTAGTATTAAGCCCAGAGAGGCTAGAAAGTACATCTTTAGAAGAAATTAGGATATTAGGCATAAGTAAGAGAGAAGAGGGTGGAGAGGGAGGAGAAGCACCGGAATCATCCAAGGTGGAGTTTCTAGCATAAGTTTGAGCGAAGAGTTTAGCTTTGTCAGAGGAAGAAGTGATGGTTGTGCCATCAGAGTGGGAATGGGGAGGGAAAGACTAGGAAGAGAAATTCTTGGAGAGGTTTTTGGCTAGATGCCAGAAAGCTTGGGAAGAGCTAGAGTTGGATAGTTCAGTGCATTTTGTATTGATGAAAGAGTGTTTGGCAAGTCGAAAAACATATTTGGCTTGATTCCAGGCAGAAACATAGGAAGAATGAAAGTCTTGAGTTTTAAGGCGTCGGTACCGTTTGAATGCTTCCTCCTTATTGCGGACAGCAGTAGAACAGGCGTGAGTAAACCAAGATTTTTTAGCATTAGTCTGAGAGAAAGAGAATGGAATGTATGCTTCCATGCCCGATAGGATTACCTCGGTAATGCGTTCAGCACTCTCCGAGGGTCCCCGGCCACGAAAGCAGAAATCATTCCATGGGAAATCAAAGAAGTACTGCCGGAGAGCCACCCAGTCGGCAGCGCCAAAGTGCCACATGCGCCGCCGGCTAGGAGGATCGGGTGGCTGTACTGGAGAGATAGGACAGGTGACAGAGATAAGTTTATGGTCGGAGGAGCCCAAAGGAGAGAAAAGATCGACAGTATAAGAAGAAGGGTTAGAAGTTAGAAACAAGTCAAGAATGTTGGGCCGATCTCCGATGCGATCCGGGATATGGGTGGGTTGCTGAACTAACTTCTCTAGGTCATTTATGATAGAAAAGATGTAGGCTTGTTCACCAGATGGGTCAGTAGTGTGAGAGGAGAGCCATTGGCGGTGGTGAACGTTGAAATCTCCTAAGATGGAGATTTCTGAGAAAGGAGAAATGGATAGAATGTGTTCCACTGTAGAGTTTAGATAGTCAAAGAATTTGGGAGAGTTGGTAGAGTTAGGGGAAAGATAGACAGCACAGAAATATTTAGTAAGAGAATGACAGGAAAGTTTGAGCCATAAAGTTAAGAATTCAGAGGAGTCGAAATCGGGAACACGAGAGCAAGTGAGTTTGTTGTGCACATATGCACAACATCCGCCTTTGGCTTTGAAACTAGGATAGAGAAAGTAGGAGGATACAGAGAAGGGGCTGCTGGATGTTGCTACAGACACCTGAGTTTCGGTGAGGAAGAGAAGATCAGGTTTGTAGGAGGAGAGATGGTGTTCAACAGAGTGAAAGTTAGAGGAAAGTCCGCGAATGTTGCAGAAATTAATAGAAAGAGTAACAGGCCAGGTAATTTTGTTGGGTCGTCAGGGGATGGTTGGTCGGGTGTGGGTGCATTTGTGGTCCCCCCCCCCCCTCCCCCCCCCCCCCTTGGGGACTCCCGAGGCTGGGGTAAAATTCATAATGTTTTTTTAAATTTTGGTGTGGAGGAATGAAGTGTGGTGTGCATGTTTAATGTAGTGAAGTGGATAGGATGAGGAGGTGTTTGTGAGAGCTAACTGGATTGCTCTGTGTAAATGAGGCACAAAGAATATCAGTAAGAGAGGCCAAGCAAATGAAACAGGAGTTCCAGCGACTCTTTATCACATGCCTATAACCTCACCTGGGTCTAGCCCTGATCGATTGGTGCCTACCATTTAATGTTACAAAATATCTCAATTCATCCATATGTCCTTCTTAGACTGCGCAAAATTGTCTGAACATAGCTAGAATAAAATGAAAAAGACAGCAGAGGTTAAATTCTTATTGTTCTATTTCGTTTATTTAAACATTGTGATACATATGATGCTGGTCAAATTAAACAAAATACATTATACAATATCACTATCTAATGACCAGAGTGTGTTTAGTTTACATTAAGTGCAATCTATCTATAATTATTTGAATATATCTTATTAATAGCAATGCATCAATTTGTGCATTAAATCTTTTCTCTCTCTCTCTCATTACATCTTCCTCTGTTTCCTTCTGTTGGACCTTGTGCTCTTGTTTTCAAGGACGCAGTGGGAATCAGGCCAGTCCATTACCGAATTATCGCTCTTAAAAGTCGCGGAGGTGGTGCCCAGAACTTTCACAGTGTTGGCATATCTCGCTCTCGTGTTCTCTTCTTTGTCTCCTCCAGCGGTGTCTCTTGGTAATATCTTCGATCTCTTATATTTATCTCTTGTCTTGCCCTTCTCTATATATACCGGTATACTTAACTTTGTCCTGTTTCATGCTAGATTTTGTATTATTTTAATGTTGGTATTATCTTTGATCTCTTATTATTATCTCTTTATGCCTTTCTCTATGTGTACTTCACTTTGTCTTCTCCCATGCTAGATATTTAATATATGTGTGTTTCGTAGTTTATCCAAGATCATAATATCTCGAATCTCTTATGTTCCTCTCTAGACCAGACCAGATGGCTGGAGTAAAATAAGAAAGAAGAGTAATTGGACAGAGGAAGAACAAGCTGAGAAGTGAGAAATACAGTGTTCCTCTCTTGGTTACTCTTCTAAATATATGCATATCTGTGTCTTCTTCGATGCTCGATATTAATTATTTGTGTGTCTCGTAGTTTATCCAACATCATGCTATCACTGATCACTTATGTTTCTCTTTTATCTTGCCCTTCTCTATATACTTCACTTCGTCTTCTTCCATGCTAGATGTTATATTATTATTATGCTTCGTAGTTTATCCAACATCATGCCTTGTGAATCCGTGACATCTGACGTCTTTACGTTTTATATCTCTTACAGTTTGGCTAGTACTGCAGATAACTTTCCCTAGAGTTGGTTCATCTAATTCTCAGTACCCCTCGTGTTGTCTACTCCCATGTTGTTTCTTGCCTTAATCTCTTATCTCTTGTGCTTGTCTCTTGTTTAATCTACACCTCTGTATCTCTGGCTTGCCTTCACCATGTTGATTCGTGTATTCTCCTTTGTCTCTCTTACATAATGTAATTACATCTTACACCTCTCTCGTATCTAAGCTCTCGCTCATTGCCTTTCATTTTGCATTCACCTTCGTTATCTCTCTTATATGTTGGTCTTCTCTATTTTAGCATCATACTGTAATTTAAGTCAGGACCCCACGCACCACTTACAGTACCTGTAATACCATACGATCCATAGTAATAATATATAAACGTGTTGTTTATTGACCACAATTCCTACTCTTCTCTTAACGCAATGCATTAAATATCGTAATTTATGATTAAGGGAGGATAACTGCGAAATATATGGAAGCGGATAATAATCACAATGATTTTTGGTTACTGGTGCTCGAAGGATATACTGTATAGCTTGATAAAAAGCCTATACTGTATATTTTAATATATAATCTATTAACTCACAGTATACGGGAAATCTCGCGTTAATCCTTTTAGTGGGGCGGATAAGTGCAGATTTTACCTTGAATCGTTCAAATGATGATACAAGCACCAAATTTGGCATGAATATCCGCGAGAGGCTATATTTTAAGAACAAAATGTTAGCCACCAGAAAATCCAAGATGGGTGCCATTTTTCAAGATGGCCGCCAATGCAATAACGTTTTGACTTGAAATTTGACACAGATGTCCAACATAAAATATATTGGTACCAACTCTAATGTTATTTACTATGCTGGAAACGATGCCATCATTCTTAAATGTCTCACAATCTTATAAACCGCTGAAAAATGGAAGATGGTCGCCATTTTTCAAGATGGCTGCCAATGAGTTCATGAAAATACACATTGTGATGCACAATTTGATCATTACGTCCGATATGAATGATATTGGTGTTGATTCCTATATTTTTGACCCCAGTAAATCCATTAAGATACCAAAAGTAAAGCTCAGATGCACTATGAGACCATTTGTTAGTGATAAAAGAAGACATCTGGTGGCCATCTTGCATTTGTTAGTGGATAATAAGTTTCTGAGACATTAAAGAATGATAACATTGTTTTCTGCATGGTAAATAACATTATAATTGGTACCAATATAATTCACGTTGGACATCTGTGTCAAATGTCATGCCAAAACATTATCGCATTGGCGGCCATTTTGAAAAATGGCATTTTCAGGTGGCTAACAATTTGTTCTTAACATATAGCCTCTGGAGGATATCCATGCCAAATTTGGTGCTTGTATCACCATTTGAACGATTGTTTCATTTATCTGCCCCACTATTTCCATTACATTAGTTATTTTTTTCAAACCACCAGTAGAATATTTCACGTAACTTATAAAGTATATTTTGGAGCCGTTGGGACAAGCTTTACCGTAAATACCGAGTGTTTTTTCGTAAGTTGAAGAAAGACGATAGTATAATGGCTACTGAAGTTAGAGTTATATCTTGTCTAAGTAACTCTCAAAAACTGCCACCACCCTCGTATTACGAGAGATAATAATTAATAAATGTATATATATATATAATAGTATCAGGCCTTACAGATATAATAGAAGGAAACTGAAACTTGAATGAATTCACATTTGCTTTAATGAATAATAACTTAGAACTTATTCAGAAGTACTATATAAAATTCAATGTTTAATTAGCAAGTATAAATCAAGTATAGATGTCTGGCTTTCACTGTCAGGACTGGCCTCTGACCCCTTTCTGTCAACAAGTGATGGGGCCTTCTTCTCTGGCTCTCATGTCGTTATCTCAACCTTATAATTATGACATCGGGTTACACCCTCTAAATGATGTCTTACCATACATTAGGTGTTTTACAGAACTCTTAACCAGTACCTGTCAAGGTATCATAAAGGGGTGTGGTTTAAACCTTCAATCACACGCATAACACATGTAATCCACACCCCGATCATGCCTTATCCATGACCCTATCACGTGATAGAAGGCAAATCTTGATATGATGATCTAAGTGATTCCCATGACCCGTTCCTCTGAAAGGTCAACTGAATACATTCTGTTTTTTCCTGTAGCCTACACTAGGTGTATGTAATACAGGAAATACAATGATAACTACATCTAAGTTGTTATAATAGGAATACTAGTATAAAATGGTTATAATAATTGTAATCCCTGTAAATATGTAAGTAAGGAATAACATTGGTTAAGTAAGCAAATAGGAGTACTTAACAATAGCATACAAAAAAGGAACATAAATACAAAACATAATGGTCACATACAAGTAAGATATTTTGAAGGCAACATTATTAAGCCTCTACTGACAACTTGTTCTTGCGACTTAAGTTTAAATTTAAACAATTATGATAGCAATTATATTCCGAAACCACCATAGGAAGCTTAGGAACCACCTCTCGAAGTTCAAGTTATATTACCTTCACAATGGTGTCCTTCTTAACGCTGAATAAAATCGTCTGCACTTAATCAGAACATAATAGTAACTTCATCTGATTGACATGGTTTATGCATAATTTCAATCGACGTTGTACAGACTTCTTTACAGTGCTAGATTTGTTTATTTACAAGGAAAAACAGTTGGACAATATTTGGGTGTTTCAATAATTATATTACTCTTATTATATTAGTTACCGGATTGCGTTCATTTTCTTATTAATACTGCACTTCATTATTAGTAAGTAGTATCGTAATCAAGCTATCTATAATTATTTTATAATATAGATGCTAAGTACGGAATTATCTTAACTTATCAAAATTAATTAATTTGTATCTAAAGAAAAATTGAGTGTAGCGTTGTTGCTGCATTTTTAAATTCTAGTCTGTGTTCTTAAATAAATATAATGGCATCTATACATTATTGTTGATAAATGAATCATTGTATTTCTCGGTGGTCAGTGATTCCCCGTTCGTACGATATTTATAACCTGACAGAAAGGTGAACCCATATCTGTTAAAGTTGTCTACTGTATATAAATGCATTACTGTCCTAAAGGCATCATAAACTTTAATTGTGTTTCCCGGTGAATGTTTGAGTTTGAGTGACAGAACTTGTGTAGAAGAACAGGAGACATAAGCAGAGAACAAAATATGAAAATAAAAGAGAAGAAACGAGAAGATAAGAAAGGAGGGAGAGAGAAGAGAAGTGAAGAAAAAAGAATAGAAGAGAGAAAAGAAGGAAGATAGAAGAGACGAGAAGAGAAGTAAAGAAGGGAGAGAGAAGAAAAGAGAAAAGAAGGGAAGAGCAGAAAAGTGTAAGAGAAGAGAAGCGAGGAGAGTCTTTATGGTATCAGCTACATTTCAAAATGTCCAATATTTATCATTGCAACCATATACAATACAATCATTAATTTTCATTAGGGTGGTATATAATTAAGTCATAAGTAAGAGGACTGGTCCTTTACGGTCACCTATGAGAAAAGTATTCACTCTCCACGTATTGCCACTTCAGAGACCGTTGTACCTCTATGGCTGATGGAGGTGATTTGTAACCTGATAAATAATAAGATATTATAGGTCAATAGGGGATAACTGACAGATTAACATACTAAGCTTATTATTGTAAGAACAATAATACACACAATTAAATTGCTTATCAGTATCTTTTTTCACAATATACATTTTATCAAATCGTACTACAAGGAATACCGATTATCAAGACATGAATATCATACA
The DNA here is from genome assembly GCA_032716605.1 of Paralithodes platypus. Lineage (NCBI taxonomy): Eukaryota > Metazoa > Arthropoda > Malacostraca > Decapoda > Lithodidae > Paralithodes > Paralithodes platypus. Next base: position 1,816,899 of record CM064516.1, read on the forward strand.
GCGTTAATGGACTAGCGAATTATTAATGCGCTTCACGGTTTATGTCTTCATCAAATACAGATATGGTACGCTTCATTCACATTACAGCTCCAAGCATATGTCAGAAACGTTTATTGTATATCAAGCTATCACTGCAGAATATTATAGTCTTGGTATTACTAATATTTTGGAGGATATATTGCACATCTAACATGACAATATTTTAATTAAACAATAAATGCTTGTGAGGTCCTCTGTATCACGCCAGTATTGGTTATATACTATTATGAAAACAACATAATAGGATTACAGCATTATTGTCTTAATAATTATTTGTATTATTGTCTTGTTTAACTTCAAAGAGTTCCTTCCCAATCTGAATGAAAATGCCCGACAAAATATAAGGTAATTACAGTAAAATAAGGATTAACATTAGTAGCAATCGGCATGGTTTAAGTAGTATGTGTTTGTTCTCATTACAAAACATATAACGAGTTACAACATCTGAACAACTATGTGTCTGTCCTGTCAGCTAGAGCGAAGGGAAACAGCAATTAACCCCTCAGGTATCAGTCAAAGGTAAAAAAAAAAAAAAAAAAAAAAAAAATTTTTTTTTAGCAAACTCCGCAACATATATAATATAATATAGTATACGTGTGTGGGGTGACCTTTGAATGAGAGTAACTCTACCATCCCGGGAATCATCAGAGTCTGTCCAACAAGATGACGGACAGATATAATACATCAATACATAGATAACACGGGGCTGTTCGGCCAGGCAGCCTAGGGAACGACAACAACAACATAGATAGCACAATATAATAACCTATGTACTGTACGGTAGTGTACATTATATAGTCGTCATCATAGGTTGTAGCTTCACAAAGTCAATTTAATTTCCCTATCTTTCAGAAATACAACAGTACTGAACAAAAGGTGAAAATATAATATTTATAGGTGTATTGAAAACTGTTGATTAATTTTGCCTATAGATATTGACAAAACTGACATTATGGAAATAGGACACGACTTCTGACCGTGACTGTACAACTTCATTCAACTATCAGTAGAATGATTAAGCTACAAGTGATGTATTTAATAAAAACTAAAATGTTTAACCTCAAGAGTCCTTGGTATACATGATAAGGAAGTGACAGCTATTGTGAAGCGTGTATTAGTAACAACGTTAGTAACTATAATGTACAGCCAGCATGGGAATGCAATAGTACTTAATGTTATTAACCCTTTAATTGTTGTTTCAGAAGACCGCTTGTGATAAATATATTTTTAATGCTCGCTCTCGCTCTCTCTCTCTCTCTATCTCTCTCTCTCTCTCTCTCTCTCTCTCTCTTATTCCACTCAGAGTATCTACCCGGAATGGACCGCAAGCTCATTTGAGCTACTAACTGTTCCTTGTAACTCTCTCTTTCATCATGGCAGGTACCCGGAGAACGTTACAGTTATTTCATTGCATATTGCTTGAGCCTTTGAATTGATTACCGTCATCATATCGACAGCATCAGATATTCAAATTAATATAATGTTTTGGTCCGTCCGCTACATCACAAGGACAAGTTGAGGGAGTCGGGGATATTGTGTAGAGTTTAATAAAGGAATATATGTGTTTATGTGCAGGTGTGATGGGGATTGCCTGGATGATCACGGGCCAGAGGAGGGCAGGTGTTAACAGCTGTGTATAGTTTACTGGATAGGTATTTTGCAAATGATGATAAGGTTCAAATTGCTTTTGTGTGAATGGTGAAAAGTAATGCACATACTGTATACTAGTACAAATATAACAAGAATATATAGCATTTGGATATATATATATATATATATATATAAATATATATATATAAATATATATATATATATATATATATATATATATATATATATATATATATATATATATATATACTTGGAATGTGAGAGGCGTGAATGATGACACAAAAGAGAGAGAGGTCCTGGAAGTGTTAGGGAATGCCAGGCAGGATGTATGTGGAATGACTGAGACCAAATGGAGGGGTGAAGATGTGAGAGACTGGGAGTGTGGAATGGGTGTGTGTACTGGAGTGAGTGAGGGAGCAGCGAGAGTAAGTGTGTGTTTGTTTGTAAGTAACAAATGGAAGGAGCGTGTAAGAGACTATGGGTCTGCGGGTTCAAGGATTATGTGGGTGAGAATGAAAGTAGGAATACGAACGTGGGTGGTTGTGTGTGTGTATGATCCGAAAGAGGATAAACCTGTAAGAGAGAAAGAGGAGTTCTGGGTGAATATGGAGGCGTGCCTGGATAATTTCGGCAGGAGCGAAAGAATATTTATGATTGGGGATATGAATGGGAAGGTGGGTGATAAGAAAGTTGGTGGTGTGGTGAGAGGGTGGGGTGTACCGTCAGAGGTGAATGGGAAGTGCATGAAGAAAGAATTTTGAACAGGGATCAAGGAAGCTTTACTCCTCTGGTCTTCTCATCGTCGGGAGGTATGGGACCTTCTGCAAGTGTCTTCTATGCCAGATTAGCTGAACAAATATCGGAGAAAAAGCGCCAGCATAGAAGCCAAGTCATAACTTGGATGAGATGCCGGCTCTCTTTCTCTCTTCTCAGGTCTGCACTCCTATGTCTCAGGGGTACAAGGTCCTCCCCACTACAGAGGACAAGAGTGAGAGACTTGGACTTTGAAATGGTCGTGGCGGAGGGACGAATTGGGGAACAGCTAGGTTGATTGTAGGGAGGTGCTGGTACAATGAGATAAACTACAATGTAGCTAGAATGAGATAGATTGTACACCACTTTGTAACTGTCACCTTAATAAAAAAAAATGGTAGTGCACTTGTGGACGTATGTGACGGGAGGAGGCTGTGGATAACCAACACCTTCTTCCGACACAGAATGATACACAGGTACACATGGAAAGTGATGTGGAATAAGAAGGATAAAACAGTGGTGGAACGAAAGATATTGATTGATTATATATGTGTGGATGAACGAATGACGAAATATGTGCTGGATGCTAGGGTGTGTAGGGATATTAGAGTGGGTATGTCTAACCATTATGTAGTAGTAGCTAACATTTGGATACAAAAGAAGTGGGTGAGGAGAGCTGGAGGGAGATGAGAGGAAGGTGGAATGGCGAGGAGGGTGGAGAGGTTGCAGGAGGAGGAAATCAAGGAAGAGTTCAAGAGAGCAGTAGAAAGACGACTATGTAGGTTTAACCTAGAAGGTATGGAGGAAGTGGAGGAGATGAGCAAAGTATTTAAGGAAGAGATCTGTGCAGCATGTTAGAAAGTGTGTGGAGTAAGGAGAAGAGGGAGGGAAGTGAAGGGTACAGCATGGTGGACAGAAGAGGTAAAAATAGCTGTGGAAGACAAGAAGAAAGCGTATAGAGAGTGGTTGGGTAGTAGAGGGAATGAAGATTTGGAGATACAGAAGCGAGCGAGGTACTTGGAGAAAAGGAGAGTGGTGAAGAGAGTAGTGAAAGAAAATAAGAGAAGAGTAAATGAGGAATTGGAAAGAATCTGAGTGTAAAATGGAGAGAGTGTACGAAATGTTCTGGGAAGTCAAGAGAGTTAGAGAAGGTAGCAAGGGAAACAGTAAGGGTGTGAAGGATAAGAATGGGCGAGTGCTAACCGAGAAGGAAGAGAGAGTCGAAAGATGGAGGGAATACTTCAACGAATTGCTGAATGTAAGGTATGAAGTGCCAGCAAACATTGTTGGATGGGGTATGGGAGGGAGAAGAAGAGAAGTAGTGGAGGAGGAGGTGTGGGGATCAGGAGGTCAGAAGTGTGTGAAGCCATGAAAAGAGTGAAGTTGGGATAAGCACCAGGAATAGATGGAGTGTGTGGGGAAATCCTGAAGTATGGTGGTGAGGTAAGAGGTATCCTCACCAGGATTCGAACCCACTCACTCCAGGTATATTTGGGAGAGTCGGGCACCGTAACCACTCGGCCATGAGTCGAGTGGCTACGGTGCCCGACTCTCCCAAATATACCTGGAGTGACTGGGTTCGAATCCTGGTGAGGATACCTCTTACCCAACCTGTTGTACTTAATCGTACATAATTGATATGGTGGTGAGATAGTGATGGAATGGGTATGGAAAATGTGCAAACTAGCATGGGAGAAAGGGAGTGCACCTGATAACTTGAAAACAGGCATAATAGTTCCCCTATATAATTATAAGGGTAAAGGGGAAAGAGGAGTGTGTTGTAACCACCAAGGAATATGTCTTCTAAGCGTCGTAGGGAGGGTGTACAGTAGGGTAGTGATTGAGAGAGTGAGAGCGAGAATGGATAAATGGATAAGTGACGAGCAGGGCGGTTTTAGGAAGGGAAAAGGATGTGTAGATCAGATTTTTACCCTGAAATGTGTTGTGGAGAAATATCTGGAGAAGCAACAAAAGCTGTATGTGTCCTGTATGCTTGAGAAGGCCTATGATAGAGTGGATAGAGAAGGTATGTGGAAATAACTTGGAATATACGGAGTAGATGGCAAGTTGCTGAAAGCAGTGAAGAAATGTATGAGGGTGCAAAGGCGGCAGTACGTGTGGAGAATGAGCAAAGTTAGTTCTTTGATCTGAATGTTGGATTGAAACAGGGGTGTGTGATTTCCCCGTGGTTGTTTACGGTATATATTATGGAGTAATGAAAGAAATACAAGGAAGAGCAGTGGATTTTGGGGTATCACTGATAAGGGAGGGAAACGAGTTGAAGCTAACTGTACTGCTGTTTGTTGATGATACAGTTCTGATGAGCGATAATGAATGGGAGTTGCAGGGTCTGGTGAATATGTTTGGAACAGTGTGCGAAAAACGGAATCTGAAGGTAAATGCGGGGAAGAGCAAGGTTATGGTCTTCGAAAGAGGTAAAGCCACAGAGTGTGAGGTGAAGTTGAACGGTCAGGCTACGGAGATTGTCAGCTCATTTAAGTATCTGGGCAGTGTGCTGAGTAAAGATGGGAGTATGGATGAAGAAATGTGGTGCAACAGGGGAAGAGGGTTGTAGGAACGCTAAAAGTAGTAACAAAAAATAGGGTGGTCAGTATGGTAGTGAAGAAGTCCTTGCATGACAGTGTGGTTATTCCGACACTGACTTACGGAAGCGAAGCATGGACGTTGGTGGAGAAACTCAGACCAAGAGTGAGAGGAGTGGAAATGAGTTACTTGACAAGTGCGTGCAGAGTTACATGGAGGGATAGACAGACGAATAAGGAAGTAAGAGGGATGAGTGGTGTGGAGGTAGATGTGCTGGAAAGTGTGGAAAGGAACACCTTGAAATGCTTTGGCCATATGGAATTTATGGGAAGCGAGATAATGACTAAGAGGGTGTACGAGAGCGAGGTGGAAGGACAGAGAGGGAGATGTAAACCGAAAGAGAGGTGGAAGAATGGAGTGAAGAAGTATATGGATGAAGGCGGTGCTGGTTGGGAGGAGGGGCGTCGACTGACGGGGGACAGAGGTGCATGGGGGCATTTTGTTCGAGGCCTCCCCTTCGAGTATCACAGCGTCAGGCAATAAATAGATAGATAGATATAGCAAAGTTCAAGGCGTACGATGATGCAACTCGGCGCTCATCTCATAGAGCCTGCGGTGATTAGCCCAATACAGGGACTATTGCATTTTTGTGGCTTACCACAGTTTACCTCCCTAGAAGGGACATCACAACTGTCCACTAACGATAGGTACATAATTTGCTGCTTAGTTGAACAGATATATTATCTATATCTATCTATAATCTATATCATCAATATTACCATCAACAACTATATAGATTATAGGACCTCTGACAAGTTTAGTAGAAAATTACACACATCACAAGATATAAAGGCAATGATTTTGTTTATACATAACACATATATCATACTGTTCCAGACATCGCTTGTTGTTCATTATTATTTGATTATCTTTTCTAGTTTTCATTAATTAGTGCACTCACTCTTTTATTAACTCTCACGTCCTTCTGCTCCTCCTCCTTATCTCACCATAATCAATATCATTCCAATATTCAATCCCTCAAGTCACGTACGTTAACACTTTCAGTACCGGTGCCATCCTTTTAACTTCATTCTGGCTCATATTAGACGATTATTTTTGGTTTAAAAAGGGCATCCAGCAATTAACAGGCTTTGAACTATCTCACTTAACCCTTCTTGCTACCACAAATCCTTCTTAACTGCATATCAGTCTAAATATATCTAGAATGAAATAAAAGTACGTATTATAGTCTTTACTTTCATTCACTCCCCTTTGGCTTCTAGCATATTTCTTCAAAGAATCCAGCCTTTTATAAATTTCTTTGCAATATACTACTTTTATCAAATTCTATACTATAATAGTTAGACTATAATAACATAAGCATATCGCAAAGGCAAATAAACTAAAACTAACACATTGTTCTCTGTATCCTTCTTCCTGGTATTATAAAGAGAATCTTCACAAAATGTATTTTTATTTAGCTCATAATTTCGCTTAGTTTTGGCTAATAAAAAATGAATAAAATATAATAGATCACAGTGTGTGTGTGTGTCTGCATGACAGCGAATGTTCTGACCTAATACTACAGACTAGTATTAAATTGGTTACTGCCATATAATTAACCAGGTGAGATCAGAGAAATGCTTGTTTGATTTACAAATTGGTGTAGTATGATGGAGCTGTTGTGCTGTGTCAAGCTTTGAATTCCCTTTGACTACCCATTATATTGCCTCATAATTATATATAGAAAACTGTTGTCCAGATTATAATAGCAACTACATAAATGACTAGGTTGTTGTAAACTCGTTAACTATAAATCGTCTTTCCTACTACAGACCAAGATAAATAACATCATCCATCTTAACCATTTTAAAATTAACATAATTATACTAAAAACTATACAGTAAACACGGATGTTTCTACAATGAAAAATAAAATAGACTTCATATAATATTACCAACAGCCAAATTTATTCTGATGACTGTCATGTGAGTGGGGGAGGCAAAAGGCAGAACTGTCTACAGCGAGTGCCTTCCCCAGAGTTGAAAGAGTGACAGGGCCGAGGTAATCCTCTCGGGCATAGAGGCATACATTCAAATTTCTTTCTCTTAGTCTAATGCAAACAAATCTTGGTTTACTCACGCTTGTTATACTGCTGTCTGCAACAAGGAGGAAGCATTCAAATGGTACCGACACCTTAAAACTCAAGAATCTCAGTCTTCCTATGTTTCTGCCTGGAATCAAGCCAAATCTGTTCTTCGACTTGTCAAGCACTCTTTCATCAATAATAAATACACTGAACTATCCAACTCTAGCTCTTCCCAAGCTTTCTGGCATCTAGGCAAAAACCTCTCCAATAATATTTCTTCCTCTTCTTTCCCTCCTCTTTTCCCCTCTGATGGCACAACCATCAATTCAGTTCAGTCAGTCACAGGAGGAGGTTGTGTTAATTTGAGTTCTTGCCCGGACCATCTGCTCGTGACCCAGTGACCATACGCACCTACCTGTGTTTGGAGGCAGTGCACTCGTGTATATATAAAAGTGTTTTAGCTCAGTTTTTAGCTGTTAGTTGACTTATTTGTTTTTGTTTTCTGTACTTAGTTGTTTGCTCCTCGCTAAGCTTTTTGGGATCATGTCAGGTATGGAGTGCGAGTCCTTTACTGAACTGCATCATCTTATTCTCCAGGTAAGGGAAGAGATGGTTGTGGTGAAGGAAGAGGTCTTGGCTCTAAGGGAGGTTAATGTTAAAATTCAGAGGGAAGTGGATTTGATTAAAGACGAAAATCTAGCTTTCAAGCTTAGCCAAGAGGAAATTAAGTCGAGTAAGGGGAAAAGGGAGGAAGTTGATGAAATTTGTTATTCATGGCAGGTTGTTAAAAATACGGGTGGGAAAGTCACACTCAAGAAGCAGAATAGTAGAATAGGTATGAGTGTGACAAATAAATGTTCTCCTTTGCGAGACGAATGTGAGGGAAAAGATAGTCAGCAAAAGGAAGGGTTAGCCGAAGTACCTGCTGCCGACTCAGCTCCAACCGCTGACGCTGTGCTACCTACCACCACCACCACCACCCCCACCACCACCACCACCACCACCAAGGGAGCTTCTGCCACCACCGGGGGTTCTCCAACTGCAGCTGCTGGATCCTCCCGAGGGAAAGGTAAGTCTGTGTCCCGAGAAGGTAAGTCTGTGTCGATTGTGGGCGACTCCATGGTAAGACATTTAGTTAGGGCTACCCGCACTAAACTTAGGAAGGTTGTGTGTCTGCCTGGCCATGGAGTTGGGAGGGTTTTAGAGAAGATGGACCACATCTTGGAAGATAGTGGAGATAACCTCATTATCTGTGTCAGTGCCGGGAGTAACGATGTTGGTAAGGGTAGAAGTGAGGAACTGCTGCAGCAGTATCGGGATGTGTTAGATAAGGTTAGGATGAAGGGAGGGATCCCTGTAGTACATTGTATCCTACCCAGAAGAGGAGTTCCCAAGGAATGGACATCCAGGGCGATTGGTGTCAATTGCCGTTTGGAGAAATATTGCAAAGAAACAGCAATACCATTCATTGATAACTGGGATAGTTTCTATGGGAGAGATGGGATGTACGCAAGGGATGGGATTCATCTTTCACTGTTAGGGGTTTCTACATTAGCTAGTTCTTTAGATAGGGTGGTTGTGGGGTTTTGAACAGAAATATTGAGAGTGTAAATGAGAGGTTAAATGGAACAATTTTAGCGTCAGGCGAAAGCGATAAGGATATTCAGTCTCATGCCAAAAATGATGACTATATTGCAAATGATAGTAGTGATGGTGCAACGGAAGATGGAAATGTCGTTAGAAATATAGGTAAATTAGGTATAAAGAAAAGAAGTAAATTGAGAGTATATTACACAAACTGTAGGAGTCTATGTAACAAAATGAACAAACTTAGAGCCCTTGTTAGCAAAAAAAATATAGACATAATAGCGCTAACTGAAACGTGGATTAATACAGAAACCAGGCATTTTTTAGCAGAATTTGATATACCAGGATATAGTTTGTTTAAATATGACCGAACAAGTAAGAGGGGTGGCGGTATAGCAGTGTTTGTCAAGAGTACATTAAAAAGCTGTATTAAATCAGGTATTAGACTAAATAACGATAATGAAAGTGTTTGGGTAGAGGTTAACGAAGGTAGTGAGACCATAGTTATTGGAGTTATGTATAGACCGCCAAATATGAGTAGAAATGACGGAACGTCATTATGGGAGGAAATTAAAATGGCATCAAGGTTTAGCAATGTGTGCATTATGGGGGATTTTAATTTTCCGAATATAGATTGGCAGCATCAAATAGGAGACTCTGATTCTGAGGAGTTTATAGAGGTAGTACAAGATAGTTTTGTATTTCAATTCATAGATACGCCGACTAGAGGTAATAATATTCTCGATTTAGTTTTCAGTAACAATGAACATATGGTAAATAATGTAGAGATAGGGGACCACCTAGGAAATAGTGACCACAATTCTGTGTATTTTAATATTCAATGGAAAGGTAATATATTAGGTGACCCTATGGTCAAAAAATTAAGACGATCCTGGTGTCCAAATGAGTGTACCCCTTCTCAGGCACCTGTCATCTTAAGTCAGGAAGAGACGTCAACCTTGGTAGATACATACGATAATTTTATCAAGTCAGTATTCAATGCACAAAATAAATACATCCCCAAAAGAAAATTTAGATCAACACAGAACCAACCCAAATGGATGAATAATAGACTATTAGATCTTCTAGGACAAAAGAGAGGAATATATAGAAAAATTAGGAAAGGCGAAATTCACCTACTTGCTTACTATCAGAATCTATCAAGACAGGTAAAAAAGGATATTAGGAAAGAAAAAAGAAATTATGAAATTAAGGTTGCCAATGACTCAAATAATAATCCTAAAGCTTTTTACCAACTATATAAATCCAAGGTTAGAGATGTAATTGGTCCCCTTAAAACTTCGATAGGAGAAATGACAGAAAATGATTTAGAAATGTGCAGTACATTAAATAGTAAATTTCTTTCCGTTTTCACTAATGAAAATTTGGCACAGTTTCCAGAAGTCCGTAAGGTATATAGCGATAGTATAGAAAATAGGTTAAGTACGGTTACTATAAGTAGAAATGATGTGCTTAAGGAAATTGACAGACTGAAACCTCATAAATCGCCTGGTCCTGATGAGGTATATGCTAGAGTATTAAAAGTATGTAGGGATGTGTTAAGTTATCCATTAAAATTTGTATTTAACAAGTCATTGGAGACAGGTATAGTTCCAGAAGCTTGGAAGCTTGCAAACGTAGTTCCGATCTTCAAAAACGGTGACAAATCAATAGCATCCAATTACCGTCCCATTAGTCTTACATCAATCATAGGAAAGCTACTAGAGTCAATTATTGCTAGTAAAATTAGAAACCACTTAGATACATTTAATTTAATAAATTCTTCTCAGCATGGATTCACTCAGGGACGTTCTTGCCTTACTAATTTGCTTAGTTTTTTCTCAGAGGTATATGAAGCAGTAGATAATGACAAGTCATATGATATAATATATTTAGATTTCAGTAAAGCTTTCGACAGAGTCCCCCATGAGAGATTGATGAGAAAGGTTGAGGCGCATGGAATAGGTGGGGCGTTGTTGGGATGGATTAGGTCATGGCTAATTGGTAGGAAGTAGAGAGTCAGCATAAATGGTACGAAGTCAGAATGGGGAGCAGTCAAAAGTGGTGTCCCCGAGGGATCTGTATTAGGTCCTCTGTTGTTTGTTATATACATAAATGACCTTGATTTAGGTATAACTAGTAGGATAAGTAAATTTGCAGACGATACCAAAATGGGGAGAACAATTGATTCAGATAGAGATATAGAGTGCCTCCAAAGGGATCTAGATACCTTACACGAATGGTCAGTAAATTGGCAGATGAAGTTTAACATTGACAAATGCAAGGTATTAAAGATAGGGAAGATGCATACAAATGTTAAATATAAACTAGCTAATGTGGAATTAGAAAACTTGAATTGTTAGAAAGATCTAGGTGTGTTTGTTAGCAATGATTTGAAGCCTAGACAACAGTGTATAAGCGTTCGAAACAAGGCAAACAGGATTCTCGGGTTCATCTCTAGGAGTGTGAGTAACAGAACTGCTGATGTCATCTTAATACTTTACTTGTCATTAGTGAGACCCAATATGGATTATGCTGTTCAATTTTGGTGTCATTATTACAGAATGGACATAGATTCATTGGAGAGAGTACAACGTAGAATGACAAAAATGATCCATAATATTAGAAATCTTCCGTATAAAGAAAGGTTAAAGAAATTAGGCTTACATTCGTTAGAGAGACGCAGAGTTAGAGGGGATATGATAGAGGTGTTCAAGTGGGTTAGTGGGATTAACAAAGGGGCCATGACAAATGTACTAAAGCTCAGTGATAGCGAAAGAACTCGTACCAATGGTTTCAAATTAGATAAATTTCGTTTCAGAAAAGATATAGGCAAATATTGATTTGGTAACAGAGTTGTAGATGGGTGGAATGGACTACCAAGTGCTATAGTGGGATTAAAAGCGATAGGGAGCTTTAAGATAAAATTGGATAAGCATATGGACGAGAAGGGTTGGGTATGAAGGGGGATCAGCAGGTTTGGGCCAATCAGCGCTCTGCAGACCCCCGTAATCCTGCGTTAATCTCTAATCGTTTTGGTAAGATGATCCTCAGGGTATTAGAGCGTTGAGCCTATAATTGGGCTTTGTAATTGGGGTTGTGTGGGACAGGGATCTGCCTTGCTTAGGCCAATCGGCTTTCTGCAGACTCCCATTTTCTTATCTTCTTATGTTCTTATCACTTCTTCCTCTGACAAAGCTGAACTCTTCGCTCAAATTTTTGCTAGAAACTCCACCTTGGATGATTCCGGTGCTATTCTTCCCTCTCCACCCCCCTCTCTCCTAATTATGCCTAATATCATAATCGCTTCTAAAGATGTACTTTCTACCCTCTCTGGGTTTAATACTAAGAAGGCGTACGGTCCGGACGGTGTTCCTCCTGTTGTACTAAAAAACTGTGCTTCCGTGCTGACTCCCTGCCTAGGCAAACTCTTTCGTCTCTGTCTCTCCTCTAACGTTTTCCCTTCTTGCTGGAAATGCACTCTCATTCAACCTCTCCCAAAGAAGGGTGACCGCTCTCAACCCTCCAACTATCATCCAATTGCTCTCATCTCTTGTATCTCTAAATTTTTTGAAACTATTCTTGCTTCCAAATTTCTTTAGCATTTCTCTTCTCATAATCTACTCTCAAATTGCCAGTATGGCTTCCTTAAGGGCCGCTCTACTGATGATCTTCTTTCATACCTTATTAACTCTTGGTCATCCTCCTTTCGGGACTTCGGTGAGAGTTACTCTATTGCACTAGACATATCGAAGGCTTTCGATCGAGTCTGGCACAAATCCCTCCTTCGGTTTCTATCCCTCCATCTGTGCCTTTGTCTCTAATTTCCTTTCCGGCCATTCCATAGCTGCGGTTGTGGACGGCCATCGCTCACTTCCTCATCCTATCAACTCCTGTGTTCCTCAAGGCTCTGTCGTATCTCTCATTCTCTTTCTAATTTTCATAAATGATCTTCTAAAAAGTACCTCCAGTCCCATCCATTCATACGCAGACAACTCTACCTTACACTACTCAATAAGATTTCCAGAACGTCCCAGCCAGCAATCCCTCAAAAACAAACGTAATGAAGCCATGCAACACTTATTTTCTGATATAACTACTATTTCCATTGGGGCAGAGAAAATCTTGTTGCCTTTAATGCTTCCAAGACCCAATTTCTCCAAATTACTACCCGTCCAGAACTTCCAGAGGACTATTCCTTATACTTCAACAATACAAAAATCAATTCTTAATTTTCTCTCAATATTCTGGGTTTCTTTTTCTTCTGCTTTCACTTGGAAGGACCATATTACCAATCATGCTAAGGCAGCCTCCCAGAAGCTGGGTCTGCTCAACCACCTCAAAGGGTTCTTTACCCCTGTACAGCTTCTTGCTCTGTACAGGGGCACAGTGCATCCTTGTATTGAGCATTGTTCACATGTGTGGAGAGGATCCTCTCACCCCACACTCCTAGGCAAAGTAGAAAGGAAGACCTTTCGCATCATAAACTCCCGTCCACTCACCAACCCTCTGCAATCTCTCTCTCTCTTCGCCGCAATGTTGCATCTCGCTCGCTATTCTATTGCTACTACAATAATCAGTGTTCCTCAGAGCTCTTCCAGTGTATACCACCTCCTCTACGTAGGGTATGTGGTACTCGTCTTGCAACACAATCCCACCCCTACTCTGTGCAACTCTCCAACCGAAGAGTGAAATGTTTCTCTGCCTTTCTTCTATTCAACAGCTGTGCTCTGGAAATCTCTCCCAGAATCAGTCTTTCGATCTTCCTATGACTTAAATTTCTTCAAACTCTGTGTGTCCAGGCATTTTGGCTCTAACAACCATTGATTTTGGTCCCGTCACTCTTTCAACTCTTGGGGAGGCACTCGCCACTGGCAGTTCTGCCTTTTGTCTCCCTCACTAACATAGTAAACAAAATCACATTCTAATTATTACTACATTATCTTATCATAGTATTTCAATTACCATCAGACACTTTATGTGGCACCGAGGAAGGTTCTTGGAGTAAAGTTGTTTATAAACTATCAATTTGTATAATCAATGTATGGTTTTATTTCAAAAAAAATATATATCACTATGAAGTAATGTTCATCCATCAAACTAGTTGGAGTTACGAATGAGTAAACTTTACTATTGGAAGAGTCTGTGGCTAAAATAACCGTTAGCAATTCAAAACCGATGAACAATGAGTGTGCAAAGGAGTTAAGAGTAAATGGAAATGCGACCGTGTTTGATAGGTATATTCATCGGAATAACTAAGGAAATATATTCGGACGTGCAATGAAGACAGATCATGAGCTCGTACATTGTTGAATTAGAACATGCTATGCTATTGTGTGTCTTATTGATGTGGAGTCATGCCCAAATATATATATATATATATTGAAAATATATCACAAATACACGTGAGCCACTAAATGTTTCTAGTCTCTCAGTGGGGATCGAACCATCGACCATCAGGTGTAATTGATTAAAGCGTCGGCTATCATCCTGATGGTCGATGGTTCGATCCCCACTGAGAGACTAGAAACATATATATATATATATATATATATATATAGCGGTATATATATATATATATATATATATATATATATATATATATATATATATATATATATATATATATATATATATATATATATATATATATATATATATATGTTACGTATCTTGATTTAGAAGTGGTTAACTAAATAAATAAAGACAGAACAGTTAATATGAAAGTGTAGCAAAACAGCTGAAGGCCAAAAGAACGTAACATATTAAAGTTAGTTTTGTTGTCACTTGCTTTCCCTCAGTTGTTGGGACAGTTATCCTTTATAATCTGATACACTTCAATTATATTTAATCAGTAAACTATTTAAAGTTACATTGAATGTTTAATATGAAATAGGCTATTTATTACGAATACAAAAGTTCGGTATGTAAGCAAAGTTTTAAGACACTACAATATCTCAATTAATCTTTATTATCAGCAAAGTATTAAGATCTTTTTATAATTTATATAAGCTTGTTAACCCTTTAAATATAGTTTTATTTTGTCTATGTTATCTCGTTATTCTTTGTTTATTATTATTCTCCCTTTAGTATTTTATCTTATTTATTCTTATTACTGAAAGACATTTGACTAAATAAATATGGTAAGGAAATATTACAAAGTCACATATAAAAGGGAATTATATTTATAAACGTAAATAAGGTATTTTACAATTAATCAAAATAAGTTATAATAGAGTTTCAGGATCGTTTTGCATACGTTCTGATTTCACTAAAGTACAAATTAAAGTTTAGTAGGTTTAGGCCTTTACAATGCCTATTCCGAATAATAGTCAGGTAAGTATTTAATGTCAATTTAATGGTATTTAATTTAATGTCAATCTGTCTCGTAGAGACAGATTGAGAAATGAAGAGATACGTAGGAGAGTGGGGCAGCAGGAACATTTGTCAGCCAGAGTGGACAGAAGGGTGCTGAGCTGGTATGGTCATGTTGAACGAATGGGAGATGAAAGGCTTACAAAGAGAATATGTGAGTCAGGTACAAGGGGAGATAGAAGGGCAGGAAGACCCCCATTGAGATGGAGAGACTGTGTAAGAAAGGCTTTGGATGATAGAGGAATGACTATAGATCAGGCAGGGGAAGTGGTGGTGGACAGGAGTGAATGGAGAATGCTTGTGAATAGTTGAGTGAACACGTGGTCATTTGGAGTAAGGGGTCGGGCGCAAGTTGGACTAGATAATAGTCCATCAGGCGCCTGGCCCGGGGAGACGATTAATATGAAGGGTGTGCCTGGAAGTGTGGTGGGAGGGCTTGTCGCTTTGGCTCCGCTGCATGTCTGCCTGCCGAGATCGGAACCTCTCCTGGTGGTCAGGGGCCGGGGGATTGCTGGAGCGACCTTGGTAACCCTGGTCTCTGGGTCTTCTCCTGGGTGACCTGGATGTGTGAGAGTTTGTGTTTTTTATCTGTGTTTATTTTTTGTTTTATGTTGTTTTTGTGTTTTCCCTGTTCTTGCTCTGTCTTGAGTCGGCTACCCCCAAAATGGGGATTGGGCCTGAGCATATAGATAGATAGATAGATTTAACTTATACAAGGCTTAATCATTAATTATGAATGACAATAGCTTTACATCAAGTTAGTTAATTGTTAATAAGTAAAGTAGAATATTCAATCACAAATCATCTCTGAATCAAACATTAATTCTAATCACCAAAATTAAACAGTAATTCAAAATATATATCTCTCCAGTTAAATTAAATATATATGATTCTCCAATCCAATCTATAAGATTTCTCCAATTAAATTAAAACATATATGATTCTCCAATCCAATCTATATGATTTCTCCAATTAAATTATCTTAAAGCAAATGAGTGTATGTTTTCGACATACCTCTGGTTAATTAATAGTCACAAATAATCCCTATCTAACGAGTAAGAGGTCGCTCCCGGACGCTGCTTAACACATAATAATATACAAGCCTGTTCTCTACATGTAGCTCTTCCACCTCCCAGCTTAGAATGTGTCTAGTTTGAATTAATAATAATAATAAATTGAGTAGTGACAGGGGGTTAGGGGGAAGTGGGGATAGGACAAGAATTAGTTGGATGAAGTGAGTTTTAGGAGGAGAAAAAGGTGTCCAGGCTTAACTGGAGCTGCCTGAGGGTTTTGCTGATTTAACTGCTAAAGGGACTGGCCAGGGCCAGGTCGACAGGGGCGCGTTGGGGGAGGCTCCTTGCTGGCACGGGTATCATCTGCCATGTCTGGTCGGGGGCGTGTGAGGCTGGAACTGTGGGCTATTATACGGGTAGGGAATTTAAGGCCATATATGTATCCTCCCGGCCCGACTGGGAGTCCCGTACTAATAGCCCGTTGGTGATGGTGGTGAAGGTGATGAGTGGTGGTGGTGGTTGTCATTTTTATTTCCTCGGGAGGTCTGGGAAGCCGCGTTGTAGAGCTTCCACCGCTGTTAGGCTGCAGGTCACGTAGTTGTTTTGGGGGTTCTTTGTGTGGAAGTAGCAGTTGCAGCCGTCACGTTTCCAGTTTTCCATACAATATGACAGGAATCCGTGGAACTCAGGTGTGATGCAGTCCTTGTAGGCATAGCTCATTGTCATGTTGAAGTCTGTTTCGAGGTGTGGTACACAGACTTCCATGAACAGTTGGTGAGGAGTTTTTGCTGTTTGTGGTGTGGGTGGCTGGGGCTCGGGAGTTGCAGCTGGTAAGGTCTCCTTGGCTACTGCTGGTGTTGTCTTCTGCCTCTTCTTGTCACTTGCTGCATCCTCTGAAACTTGATAGTAGAGGTCAATGACTGGTGTCATCATCAGGTTGTAGTCAAGTTTTTGGTCGGTTTCTTGCTCCATCTCCTCTACCCCTCCGTCAGGAGAGGCAGGAGAGCTGGGGACTTCTGCAGGTGTTGGTGGTGGCGTTTCTTCAGGCTGCCTCTGCACATTGCTCCTGTTTAAAGGTCGGAGCAAGTTGAGGCGCTTGGGTGGAGTTTTTCTGGGCCTCAGAGCTTGTGTTGGAATAAGCTCCAAGGGCCAGGTTGGTTTTGGTGTATTAGGCCTGGGGAAGGCGATGGTGGGGAGGTTGTTCACCATGAGGAGGTCGTTCAGACAATCTCTGAATGTGTTGTGGTCCCCACCAACGAGAGCCATGGCCGTTGTGACAACAATCTGGATGAGGTTTGATTGGTCACAGGGTGGCTGGCCAAAGCCTGCTGATGGGTAGTCAAAAATTTCTTTCTTCGCCTCCTTGATTCCCCTGGCATGCCTGGAGCCTTTCAGGGTTGCCCCTTCAGGCCCAGATACACTGGTGGCTTCGTCACCCTTTTTGGTCTTTTTGATGGTGAACCTTACCCTCTCATTGTTGGCAAGAGAGGGTGTAGAGTGGTGGGGGTTTGGCTTAGAAATCCCTGCTCTATGAACAAAGATATCCCCCCCCCCCCCCCCGTCGTCTCTGGTGATAAAGCCAAAGCCTTTTTTCACATTGAACCATTTTGATTGGCCGGTGAAAAACTTGGTGGTGGGCACCATGGTGGTAGGGAGAAGCGTGGACCTTCTCTGGTGGGAGCTCAGGATGTTATTTCTCCAATTAAATTAAGCATATATGATTCTCCAATCCAATCTATATGATTTCTCCAATTAAATTATCTTAAAGCAAATGAGTTTATGTTTTCGACACACCTCTGGTTAATTAATAGTCACAAATAATCCCTAACTAATGAGTAATAGGTCGCTCCCGGACGCTGCTTAACACATAATAATATACAAGCCTGTTCTCTCCATGTAGCTCTTCCACCTCCCAGCTTATAATGTGTCTAGTTTGAATTATCAAATCCCCGGCTTATATATCGTTCCCTGGACCTAGCTACTCCAATCCGAAGGTAGGAAACAGGTGCCGGAACCAGTAAGAAGGCAGGAAACACGTCGACCAGTTACAGGTGAGAAGCAGGTGTGGTGTAGCCAATCCAGGAGTTAGAAGCTCACCACGTAACAGGTACCCCGCCCATCTCACGCAAGTTTTGGCGTGAAAACGAGGAATGTGAAGGAATGCGGAAGTTGCTGGGCCGCTCTCCCCCCTCTCTCTCTCTCTCTCTATCCCTCTCTCGTCACGTAAGCAAGGTTGAGTTATTGCCATGCGGTTGTAGTTGTAAAGTCACGTTCAACAGGTTGGTCTGGTCAAGATACATAGACTAACAGGTATGTTGACTTTGGCCCAAATATTCGTCCCACGCGCGCCGGACGTCACTAGGTGATTTTTCAGTAGGGTTCACCAGGTGAGGAGCGGTCAGTCCCGTCCCGACCTCTGGCCAGTTCAGGTCAAGGCTTGGTCCCGGTCCAGTGAACCCACTCCATCCATTAGATTTAGATCTCCATGCTGCCTCCAGATTTACTGACAACTTTTCAAATAGCTTACTTTGCTCTTTTTCCAATATGCCCTATTGTGCTATTGCTGGATGCAATTCCAATAATAGCAATAAAAATGTCCCCCATCTACAGTTTCACCGCTTTCCCCCCCCCCCCCCCCAATAAAGAAATGCAGAAACAGTGGATTGCTCTTTGCAACCCCAAAAAAACTATTAATGTCAAGACTGCACAGGTCTGCAGTTTGCATTTTAACCGTACATCATACAAGAAACACCTTATGTATGAATTATTAAATAAACCAGTCCCCAATCGTCTGATTGTATTGATGGATGATATTCGTCTTAAGCTTCATAATATCGTCTAAATTTGGCTACAATAAAATATAGCACACGTTGCTGATACTCAAGGGTTAATATAGCACACGTTGCTGATACTCAAGGGTTAATATAGCACACGTTGCTGATACTCAAGGGTTAATATAGCACACGTTGCTGATACTCAAGGGTTAATATAGCACACGTTGCTGATACTCAAGGGTTAATATAGCACACGTTGCTGATACTCAAGGGTTAATATAGCACACGTTGCTGATACTCAAGGGTTAATATAGCACACGTTGCTGATACTCAAGGGTTAATATAGCACACGTTGCTGATACTCAAGGGTTAATATAGCACACGTTGCTGATACTCAAGGGTTAATATAGCACACGTTGCTGATACTCAAGGGTTAATATAGCACACGTTGCTGATACTCAAGGGTTAATATAGCACACGTTGCTGATACTCAAGGGTTAATATAGCACACGTTGCTGATACTCAAGGGTTAATATAGCACACGTTGCTGATACTCAAGGGTTAATATAGCACACGTTGCTGATACTCAAGGGTTAATATAGCACACGTTGCTGATACTCAAGGGTTAATATAGCACACGTTGCTGATACTCAAGGGTTAATATAGCACACGTTGCTGATACTCAAGGGTTAATATAGCACACGTTGCTGATACTCAAGGGTTAATTCTACAGTATAGTCAAGCGGTGTGGCAAACAAAGTTGGACTATGGGTAAACCCCCCCCCCATTTCCCATGGACATTCCCCTGGGTATAGGTGCGACATTCCTTGGCTAGTTAAAAGTTCACCGCTACATATAAATGGCGCTGATAAGCCTCCCTCTCACCCAACCCCTCAGGCAGTAGATATTTTTGTTTTTACTTTAACTTAGGTAACTTTCTATGTGGGTACTTTTACTTTTAGCTGAGTAACCTTTCAAGTACATACTTTTACTTGAACTTGAGTAAAATTATTCGGTACTTTGTACAACCCTGATTAATAGATATATATATATTTATAGGTATGTGCGTGCGTGTGCGTGTGTGTGTGTGTATGTGTGTGTGTGTGTGTATGAGCGACTACAAGATACACTACCGGTACTATTTGTAAAGCAAAATCATGTTCACACAGAGGGTTCTGATGTTGCCAGTCAAAAGACAAGTGTGTGTGTGTGTGTGTGTGTGTGTGTATGAGCGACTACAAGATACACTACCGGTACTATTTGTAAAGCAAAATCATGTTCACACAGAGGGTTCTGATGTTGCCAGTCAAAACACAGGGGTGTGTGTGTGTGTGTGTATGTGTGTGTGTATGAGCGACTACAAGATACACTACCGGTACTATTTGTAAAGCAAAATCATGCATAAATACACAGTAATAACAAAGGACAAATAATAATAATAATAATAATTAAAGTTGCAAGCAACGTTGTGCGGGGTTCGAGCGGAGTTGCACGCAGGGTATTGTGTTGGATACAAGGGCTGTGCCACATATATCAAAATATCATGTATCTTATCGGGCATGGAGAAAGTACAGAAGGAATATAGTGTAGCCATTTTGGCTATGGCCACTTAGACCATTAAGGAGTGTGACCATTTTGGTTAAAGCTATTAATCCTGTACGAGTTGTTGTTGTTGTTGTTTGTGTTGTTCCCTAAGCTGCCTGGCCAAACAGCCCCGGGTCCCTGAGGAAGGCCATGGCCACGATCGGGCTTTCCCACAGATCACTCATTGTGTAGATTGTGTTGTTGGCGTAAGTGGTTGTGTGAAATGCAGTCTTCTATGATGTGTTTAATGGTATGGGGTGCTGTGTTACATCCCGGGCAGGCGTCGACAACGGAGTCCTCCAGTCTCTTCTGATAGCTCAGGAGAGCTGGATGGTGTCCGCATCTCAGCCTGGCCAGGTGGACTCTGTCCTCGCGAGGAAGGGAGGATTCGGAAGGATGGATTTCGGGAGGTCGTGCTTGTAGCTGCGTGTTGTCTGTGAGTAAATGGATGGATCGGCGAGAGATATGAGTATGGATGTGCTTCTGGAAGTTGGTTCGGGGTGGGCAGGGAGGGAGAGAGGACAGTAATTGTGTGTGATACTGTGTGCTGGGTGTTGTTTTGATATTTCTTGGTGTCTGTGGGTGTTTTGCCATGTAGTTTAGTGAGTGGTCTTGGTTCGTGGAGGCTTCTGCCAGGAATTGAGTGCCTCTCATGTCCAGATGGTCTTTGACTTTGAGGATTTTGGTTTCTTGATGTAGGTGATCTGTGAGTGCAGTAGCTGTGCAGCCTGTAATGATCTTCAGGGCTTTGTTTTGAATAGTCTGTAAGGTCTTATGATGTGTTTCAGCTAGGTTAGAAGTCCAGGCTGGGCCTGCGTATTCCATCACTGATCTTATGTATTGTTTATATATACTGTGGTGGTAGTTTCTTTGTTGTGTCCAAATTTTGTGTGAGCAAGTGACCTGACGGCGTTAAGTCTGGGTGTCAGTTTCTTTTTAACACCTTACGAGCGGCCTATGCGGTTTATTTATGTGTACCGCACAGCGGGGTGTTTTTAGCCAAAATAGGGCTGTTTACGTGATCATTTTCATGCCTAAATAAGACCCAGAACGTAAAACAAGTACCTATCCCTGAAAGGGCATAAACAGAGCTTTCGAATGACACCATAACGATCCTTGTATGATGGATAGTTTTCTTGCAATAACCGTGCAACGCGAGTGCAAAAAGCAGGTAATTCGGTACTTTCAGTACATAATTGAGTATGTAGCGAGTGAGAGGAGAGGGAGCTGAGATTTGTGTCAGTAGGTTCGCCGCGGTGGTCTGGAGCAGTCATACGCTCGCTAGTCTCCTGCCACCACTTGTCTCTCTCTCTCAGCCACATTACGTGCTGAAATTGCCACTCGAGTTATGTCGAGCGCCGCCACATAGTCCAGCTTTATTTAACTCGACTTATGTTGCTCGCCGCTAAATAAGGGTTAATGTTTGTGGTGTGCTGTTTGAATGTCATATGAGTATCATATGTTACTCCTAGGATTTTGTGTGTGTGTGTATGTGTTAGGGGTGTGTTGTTTATGGTGAGTTGAGGGATGTATTCGTGTTCTGTCCAGCTTGTGAGCAGGGTTGCGGTGGATTTGGCTGGGGCTAGATTAAGTCTGTTTGTAGTGCACCAGCCATGTAGTGTGTTGAGATAGGGTTGAAGGAGATCTGTTGCTCTTTTTGGGTCATGGTGTGTGCATGTGAGTGTTATGTCATCTGCGTAGGAGGCTAAGTTTATTTGGGGCGTATTGGGTGTAGTTATATCGTGCATGTACAGATTGAAGAGTGTGGGCGATAGGACGGATCCTTGTGGGACTCCGTTTGGAAAGTTTCTGATTTTAGATGACTGACCGGCAAAAGATACATGTGCACATCTGCCTGCTAGGAAGTTGGCCAGCCACCTTTTTGTGTTGTTGTGCATGTTTGTGTTGTAGATTTTGTTTGTTAGGTTGTGGCGGGGGATGGCATCGAAGGCTTTACTAATGTCGAGTGTGGCTAATAGTGATCTGTGTGGTGGTCTAGCTGAGTTGATGCGGTCAAAAGCTCTTTGTGTAAAGTCTGTGAGAAGAGTGTTTGTGGAGTGCAGTGGCCTAAAGCCATGTTGTGTTGGAGCTAGGGGTAGGTCGG
Organism: Paralithodes platypus; assembly: GCA_032716605.1. Classification (NCBI taxonomy): domain Eukaryota; kingdom Metazoa; phylum Arthropoda; class Malacostraca; order Decapoda; family Lithodidae; genus Paralithodes; species Paralithodes platypus. The sequence continues at coordinate 1,839,372 of CM064516.1, forward strand.
GTGTAATTAGTTGCAATACTAGGCGTTTCATGACTTTGGAGGGGGAGCAAAGGAGTGTGATGGGGCGGTGCGAGGAGGGTAGCGTGGGGTCTTTGTTGGGTTTGGGGAATGTGGTGATGAGACCATGCTTCCAAATGTCTGGTATTGTGTTGTGTGAATAACTGTAGTTTGATATGTTAGTGAGTGCTTGTATGCCTTGTGGTCCCAGGTGTCTGAGGTGTATGTTGCTTATGTTGTCTAGGCCACAAGCGGGTGAGTGCTTGAGATTGTTGATGATATGCTTTGTCTGGTGATTGGTGAAGGGTGTATAGTCAGGGTCTGTGGGGAATTGTCTCTTACGTCGGATGACACGTCGGTCGTCTTTGTGAGGTTTTAGGTGGCTGACATGTGAGAAGTGATTGATGAGAGTGTTTGCTTGTTGTTTACATGAAGGAGTAGAGTCTGTTGTTGTGATTGCAGCATGTGATTGTGTTGTGTTGCTGTTGGAAAGTGTGATGCTGTTTAGTGTTTTGTAGAGTTTTTTGGGGTTTGTTTTGTGATCAAGTGTTTGTAGGAAGTTATTCCAATTTAGTTTTTGTTGTTCTTGTATTTTGTTGTTAATTTGGGTGTTGAGTGCTTGGATATGTTGTGTGATGTCTTGTGTGTGGGGTGCTGGGGAGTGTTTCAGTATGTCGCGTTGTCTGATGAGGTTTTGAATTTCTGGTGTGACGTTGGGGTTGTGTCTTTTTCTGTTACCTCTTGGAATGTGTTTCTTGTCAGCGTTTTGGATAGTTTTATTGAGTATGTATACAGCATTGTTGATGTTAGTGATGGGTGTACTGTTTAGAGTTGTGAAGTGTTGTTCTGTCTCATTTGTGAATGCTTCCCAGTTAGCTCCTTTATAATTGGTGTATGTGTGTTTGTGGCTAGCTGGGGTGAGTCTGGTTTTGGTGGTGATAATGATCGGGAGGTGGTCAGAGCCTAAGGTTCTGACCACCCTCCAGGATGTTGTGGGGGCGAGTTCTGGGGAGCAAAAGGTGATGTCTGGAGATGATGGGTTATAGAGGGCTTGGTGAGGAATATGGGTATGTTGATGGATGTCGTTAAGGATGATGAGGTTATCAGTTTGGTTTTGTAGTACCAGCCCTCTGTCTGTGTCGGGGTTGTCGTCAAACCAGGCCGACGTCTTGGCGTTGAAGTCACCACCCAGGATGATGTGTAGGGTGTTTGTGATGTGTTGTAAGTGTGGTCTGTATTCATTTGGTACTGTAGGGGATGTATGTGTTTATGATGGTTATGTTGGAGTTGTTGCCAGTGCGTATTTTAATTGATTGTATTTCTGTTGTGTTATCATTTGGGGGGAGGAGGGATTTGGTTTGTACACTGGTAACTATGTATGATATTTCTTTGTGTACCAGGGTGATGAGTCCACCGCCTCCGCCGACAGCCCGGTCTTGTCTGATGGTGGTGAAATCATGAAATGTGGGTGTTTTTTGTGTTGTGCGGAATTTTGTTTCTTGTAAGATGGCAATGTGTATGTTGTATTGTTTGATGAAGTGTGAGAGTTTGTGTTTCTTTGTGTTGATGCCATCTATGTTCAATTGGAGAATGTTAATGTTATATGCACGATGTATGTTGGGTGCTGCTGCACGAGGATGGGGTGGGGGTGAGGGAGGGGGTGGGGGGGAGGGAGGGGCTGGGGGTTGGGATGGGTGAGGTGGGGGTGGGGATTGGGGAGCAGGAGATGGGGGTTGGAATGGATTAGGATGGGGTGTGGTGTGTTGAGTTGAGGATGTGGATGGTATGGGAAGGTTAGGTGGGTTAGGGAGGAGAGGTGGACGGGTTTTAGGGGGGGGGAGTGGATGGTATGGGAAGGTTAGGTGGGTTGGGGAGGAGAGGTGGATGGGTTTTAGGCGAGGGATTTGACTGGAAGAGGGAGGGGCATGAGGAACAGGTCCAGGTGTTCGTGTAGTGTTTCTTGGAGGCAAGTGTTGTGCAGGTGAAGTGGGTCCAGTTCCTGCATGAATTGCAGAGAACTGAACCCTTAGTGTGGCAACTCGACGTGATGAGTTTTGAGCAAGTTGGACATATGTATGTGTAGGTGGGTCCTGGGTTGCTCTCAATGTCTCCGGCTAGAAGAAGTCTTCGAGAAATGACAGCCGGAGAGTCATTTCTCGGTGTAGGAAAAATTGTGTGATGTGTGTGTGTGGTGTGAGAGGTGTGAAAATTCCCGGCACGACCGAAGCCGCTCCAAGGACTCCTGTACGAGTAGGCATAATTGCCCAAAATTACCTTCATTCCCTGCTCATTTTCATGCATAAGCAAAAGCCAGAGCGTAATACAATTATGTATTCGTGAAAGTACGGTAATAGCTTTCAAATTGCTCCTGAATCATCCCTGTACGACGTCTGGTTTTCTTGTAAGGATCTTGCAAACGAAGGGCAAAATTGCAAAAAATTACCAAATCCGATAGGCGAAATCGCTAAAAATTACCAATTATTTTCTGCTTTCGCTATGTGTGACGCTGCACATAAGTGAGCTCTCTCTCATACAAACCTCAGTGTCGTGGCGGGGCCTGTAGGCTCCGGCTGACGTCCATCCGTGCTGCTTGCAAAAGCTGGCCTGGCTCACAGGGTACAAAATACCTGGAAAATCGTCTCCGTCATATGAGGGGCCCCGCGGGAATTGGGTTAAGAAGTGAGGTTGTTTTGATTATTTGATAGGGTCACCATAAGGGTAATGGTGTGGCATTTTTTCTGTACAGAAGCTTGGCCTTTTTGGTTGGGGCTTCTTAGGAATGTGACCTTTTTCGTTAGCCATGGAGAAACTGCAGAGGTACAAATTATTATAAGCAACCTCATGTTAAAAATATCTTATATATTTTTGTTTAGCTTTACTTGGCATTCCTCTTCCTCTATGTATCTAGCAATTTAACCCCCTCAAACTCCTTATGACGCGATGGTGTGGTAATTACCCCGGGCCAAAAAGCTCTAAAAGACGATCGAGTGATAACTCATGCGAGCTTGAAATACGCAGGCGTTTCGTTCATGGTCACCCCTTCGGGGATCAAGGTGTCCGACAATATATACCATTAGGCTATAGATAAATTCATTTTTGGGCTATTTCTTCCATTTTATTTATCCTGTTAAAGTGCTTGATTGATTTTTGTGCTAATGTAGTTAGTATTTGGTGTAATTTTACATATTTCAGCTAAATCTGAAGAGCACATGCAATTTATTTGTGCATGTTCAGTAAGTATTGCTGGGGAAAGGGTTAACGTATTCTTCTTTTAGGGTATTTATTCTATGTTTTTATCCTCTTTCTGTGATTGATTGAGTTTTGTGCTAATGTAGTTGGTATTTGGTATAATTTTACATATTTTAGATAAATCAGAAGAGCACATGCGATATATTTGGGCATTTTCAGTCAGTATTGCTGGGGAAACGGTTAACATACAGTATTCATCATAGGAAGGGAAGAGGATGTGTAGCTCAGATCTTTGCCCTGAAATATGTTGTGGAGAAATATCTTGAGAAGGGACAAAAGTTGTATGCTGCCTTCATGGACTTGGAGAAGGCCTATGACAGAGTTGATAGAGAAGGTACCGGTATGTAGAAAGTACTTGGAATATACGGATCAGATAGCAAGTTGCTGAAAGCAGTGAAAAACATGTATGAGGGTGCAAAGGTGTCAGTTTGTGTTGAGAATGAACAGAGCGAGTTCTTTGATCTGAATTTTGGGTTAAAGAAAGGGTGTGTGATGTCCCCGTGGTTGTTCAATATATACTGAACTGTATATGGAGGGAGTCATAAAAGAAATGCAAGGATGAGCAGTGGATGTTGGTGTACCACTAATAAGGGAAGGCAACGAGTGGAATGACAGAGTTGATAGAGAAGGTATGTGGAAAGTACTGAGAATATTATATGGAGTAGATGGCAAGTTGCTGAAAGCAGTGAAGAGTATGTATGAGAGTGCAAAGGTATCAGTACATGTGAAGAATGAACAGAGGGAGTTCTTTGATCTGAATGTTTGGTAAAGCAAGGGTGTGTGATGTCCCGATGGTTGTTCTATATATACAGTATATGGATGGAGTCATAAAAGAAATACAAGGAAGAGCAGTGGATGTTTGTGTGTGCTGCTGTTTGCTGACGATATGAATGGGAGTTGCAGGGTCTGGTAAATATGTTTGGAACAGTGTGCGAAAAATGGAATCTGAATGTAAATGCGGGGAAGAGCAAGGTTATGGTCTTCGAAAGGGGTGAAGCCACAGAGTGTGAGGTGAAGTTGAACGGTCAGGCTATGGAGATTGTCAGCTCTTTTAAGTATCTTGGCAGTGTACAGAGTAAAGATGGGAGTATGGATGAAGAAGTGTGGGAGAGGGTGCAACAGGGGAAGAGGGTTGTAGGAATGCTGAAAGCAGTAACATGAAATAGGGTGGTCAGCATGGAACTGAAGAAGTCATTGCATGACAGTGTGGTAATCCCGACAATGACTTACGGAAGCGAAGCATGGACGTTGTTGGAGAGATTCAAACCAAGAGTGAGAGGGATGGAAATGAGTTACTTGAGAAGTGTGTGCAGAGTTACATGGAGGGATAGACAGACGAATGAGGAAGTATGAGAGAGGTGTGGTGTGAATGTACTGGAAAGTGCGAAAAAGAACACCTTGAGATGGTTCGGCCATGTGGAACGTATGGGAAGCGAGAGAATGACTAAGAGCGTGTACGAGTGAGGTGGAAGGACAGAGGGAGAAATAAACCGAGAGAGAGGTGGAAGGATGGAGTTAAGAAGTATATGCGTGAAAGCGGTGCTGGATGGGAGGAGGGGCGTCGACTGACTGGGGACAGAGGTGCATAGGGGTGTTTCGTTCGTGGTCAATCCTTCGGGGATCAAGGCGTCCGTCAATAGATAGATAGATAAATTCATCCTTAGGGCTATTTCTTACATTTTCTTTATCCTGTTAGTGTACTTTATTAAAAATTTTGGTAATGTAGTTGGTAATTGGTGTAATTTTACATATTTCAGATAAAGGATGTCAACAGAATAACAAATGATGAGCTGAAGAGACGTTTAGGTATAAAGAGTATTAGCGAGGAGATGCGTACAAGTAAACTGGGATGGTATGGACATGTGGAGAGAATGGATGAACAAGATTGGGTGAAAAGATGCAGGTCTGAGATTGTGGAGGGAGCTGCACCAAGGGGTGGACCGAGTAAGACCTGGGATCGGACTATACGTGCCGATCTCAAATCCAAAAACTTGACAAGTAAAGCATCCCTTAACAGGGTTGCCTGGAATGCCGCCATTAGGAAAAGAGACTGAAACTGCACATCTGTGTGGAGCACTCAGTCTTAAAATGTTATGTACGTATGTATGTATAAATCTGAAGAGCACATGCAATCTATTTAGGCATTTTCAGTCAGTATTGCTGGGTAAAGGGTTAACATATTAATATTTTGGAGTATTTCTTCCATTTATTTATCCTGTTCATGAGTTTTATTGATTTCAGTGCTACTGTAGTGGTATTTGGTGTAATTTTACATATTTTAGATAAATCTGAAGAGGACATGCAATATATTTGGGCATTTTCAGTCAGTATTGCTGGGGAAACGGTTAGCATACTGTAGTCATCTTAGGAAGGGAAGAGGATGTGTAGCTCAGATTTTTGCCCGGAAATGTGTTGTGGAGAAATATCTGGAGAAGCGACAAAAGTTGTATGCTGCATTTATGGAGATGGAGAAGGCCTATGACAGAATTGATAGAGAAGGTATGTGGAAAGTACCGGTACTGAGAATATACGGAGTAGATGGCAAGTTGCTGAAAGCAATGAAGAGCATGTATGAGGGTGCAAAGGTGTCAGTATGTGTGGATAATTAACAGAGCGAGTTCTTTAATCTGAATGTTGGGTTAAAGCAAGGGTGTGTGTGATGTCCCCATGGTTGTTCAATATATATCGGTACAGTATATGGATGGAGTCATGAAAGAAATACAAGGAAGAGCAGCGGATGTTGGTGTACCGCTGATAAGGGAAGGAAACGAGTGGAAGTTGCCTCAACAGTACAGTACCGGTACTACTGTTGCTGACAATACAGTTCTGATGAGCGATAGTGAATGGGAGTTGCAGGGTCAGGTAAATATGTTTGGAACAGTGTGTGAAAAACGGAATCTGGAGGTAAATGCTAGGAAGAGCAATATTATGGTCATTGAAAGGGGTGCAACCATAGACAGTGAAGTGAGGTTGAATGGCTATGAAGAATGTCAGCTCATTTAAGTATTTGGGCAGTGTGTTGAGTAAAGATGTGAGTAGGCCTATGGATGAAGAAGTGTGGGAGAAAGTGTAACAGGGGAAGAGCGTTGTAGGAACTCTGAAAGCAGTAAGAAGAAATAGGGTGGTCAGCATGGAAGTAAAGAAGTCCTTGCATGACAGTGTGGTAATCCCGACATTGACTTATGGGAGGGAAGCATGGACGTTTCTGACTGGGATTGATCATTGATAATCATCGGTTATGCTAGTTGGAAAATTAGAGGGGTAGAATGTAGAGTTCGGGTGTACCGCCAGCCTTGTTTACACTACGCGGAGCGGCGGCGGATGCTGGCCATCATGTTCCCGTCTATTTGACTGCTTTTGGATACAATAATAGGTTGAGGGGGGTCACCCCCCCCCATGACATATTGTCATCATCATATATATTGCCAGCAGGAGGCAAATAACCGAAAAAAACGCCTTCAAAATAGACGCGAACTAAAGGCTGGTTCACACATAGCCGAGTCGGTGCGCGAGTCCAACACGAGTGATGAAATTTTGCTATTCAGCAATGACTCGTCGATACTCCTCAACACTCGTATAGACTCGTGCTACGCTCGTGTATACTCTTTGTTTACTCGACACACTCATGGGTACTCGCCACGGGGTCCAAAAATTCCATGCATGCCTGAAATTTTGGGTCCTGTGGCGAGTACCCACGACTGTGGCCTAAATACATGTAGACTCGTGTACATATGTGTTAACTCGTGTTTGACTCTGAATAACTCTTCGTTATTCGTGTTAACTCGTGTTGACTCGTGTAAACCCGTGTAACACTCTTTGGTGATTCGTCGCTTTTCGTCATCATTTCGACGTTGACGAAGCAACACGTGGCTACACGCAACAACACGTATGTAACACACATGCAACACGTATCAACAAGAGTAGAAAGCACGAATGTGAGTGCCAAAATTTGGTGCCCCCATGATGCCAGAGTTTACACGATTCAAACACGAGTGAAAACACGAGTAAACAAGAGTAAACACGATCCACTGAGAAAAAAACGCGAGTGTAACACGAAAAAGCAAGTGTCATTTGAAATACCGTTATTTCAAAAATGTAGGACGAATCAACGAGAGTTTACACGGATGTAACACGAGTCAACACGTGTGCAACAGAGATCCATCGAGAGTCAACGCGTTGTCTTTCGTATTGATCCGTATAACAATCGTGTTGATCCGTGTAACAATCGCATTGACTCGTGTTAGACTCGTCCATACTCTTTGTTTACGTGCCCTGGAATGTGGCCATTATTTTTCAAATTTTTTACACTCGTGTTGGGTTCGTGTTACACTCGTTTTGACTCTCAGTTACTCGTACAGACTCTTGCATGAACACGTGTTGACTCGTATTGACTCGAGTTAACTCGTGTTACACTCTCCTTGACTCGGGAGCAATTGCTACTCGCGGCCGACTCAGCCTCCAGCGACGGCGATAATCGACGAGTGTGACTCGTGTTGGAGTCGCGCACGGACTCGGCTATGTGTGAACCAACCTTTAACCACGGTGATCGACATATGTAAACATGACGGCGGCGGTGTCGGCGTCACTTGTGATAATGTTCCCGTCTATTTTGAATGCCATTGGATACAATAATATGTTGAGGGGGGGCTTTGCCCCCATGACGTGTTGTCATCATCATATATATTGCCAGTAGGGGGCAAACAACCAAAAAAAATGCCGCAAAGCCCTCCCCTCAACATATTATTGTATCCAATGGCAGTCAAAATAGACGGGAACATGATCGCAAGCTTCCACCGCCGCCGCCGCCGTCATGTTTACATGGTCGATCGCCGCAGTTACTGAAAGTTCGCGTTTATTTTGAGTTTTTGATGACAATTTGTTTTGGTTAGGCCTATTTGCCCCGTGCTGGCAAATTATATGATGATGACAATATGTCATGGGGGGTGTTTGCCCCCCTCAACATATTATCATATCCAACGGCATACAAAATGGACGGGAACATGATGGCAAGCTTCCGTCGCCACTCTGCGCAGTGTAGACAATGGTGGCGGTACGCCCGAACTCTACATTCTACCCGGCTAGGCCTATATTATAGGCTACAATAAATAAGTAGGCTAGGCTATTTTATCTATAGGCTATGCCTAGTCTAATATTAAAATTTAAGGTAGCATTCAAGTTGACTACAGCAGGACTTAGCCTTGACCAGGTATAGGCTATCCTAGTGTTTACTAGGCCTATACCCCTTTGAAAGGACATTAGCCTAGCCTTACCTAACAACCTTACCTAACCTATTATAGTAGGCTATTATGGGTGGGGTCTGCCGCCCCCACACCCCAATTTTTGGTGTATTTGTCTATTTTGTCTGTGAAGTGGGAATTTTTTCAATTTGTCGATAACGAAAATCCTCCATGCGGACTATAGCCTATGGAGAAAAATATGGCGAATCTATTGTTGCCTATTATCTCTAATAAATTGTTTCTCATAATGCTGCAGTAGTCGTTTAAAATACAAACCATTTAATTGTGTGCCTTTAAAAATGACCTAAATTAGGCTATAGGCTACTGGAAGATTAGAAGAATCTTTAAGAAAGACTAGGTTAGGGTTATTGTTGTGCCAAAGCTAGATTATAGCCTAAATATAAAAGGAAGTGAATAAAATGAAATATGCCGAAAAAAATCGCCGTCAAAATGGACGCGAAGTTAACCGCGGCAATCGCCCTATGTAAACATGACGACCGTACACCCGGTAACTACATCCATCCCATTAAAAGTTACTGTGGAACACAAAATATGTTGAGGGGGTCTCTGCGGCTCTACCCCCCCACGTCGGCCCGTCACGTATTATGATGTACGGTAAGTCATCATCATCTGTGCTAATTCATAGGATCCCCAATTAAGGACAAAGTCAATCTACAGAAGAAATAAGCTCCCAAATTACAATAACATAGCGGCCCGCTGTTTATGGGCGACTTTTTACACGTAATTTTAAATGTTACTTTCCAGCCCTGGTCTAGGCCTAATAGATTTTTCCAAAGAATCAAACTTAAATTAAAAGGAAGTAGCCTAGCCTACAGTTTATAGGAAGGGTATTCCAACATGCATTCAGGAACTTAGGATAGCCTAGGCCTAGGCTATATGAATATTTGTGGGTGGTCTGCCAAAAAAGAATCACTAGGCCTATTAGGCTATGGGTAGGCTAGTATGCGGTGCATTTTGCAAATCTTCTGAACTCTTAGGCCTAGGCTAGGCTAAATTAAAACTCACAAAATCTGAGTAAAACCAGCACTAGAATTTTGTCTTGTCTTGGGGGTTAAGGGCAACCTCAGGCGAATACTCGCCCGCTCCGGCCCTACCGTAATCGCGGAGATCCTATGTCACAATTAAATTAGTTTATAGTTAAGGTTAAAATTCACCACTGTGTCACTTTCACTCTAGGTCATTCGTAGAACCGTAACACTGTAAAGGCAACAACCCAATAGCAGGTCATCAGGTGGCGAACCAGAGACCTACAAACCGCGGTACTAGGGCCAGAGCAATGTCTTGAAGCGAGGTGCCCTTATCAACCAACCCCAGACAATCCAGTAGGAGCTGTCGGAAGGAATCCATCTTTGAAGCCAGAAAGGGACGCCCATCCACATGCTCAGTGACGGGACGAGGCGAGGCTTAGGAGGCATATGTAGGACGACCAGATGTAGGATGTGGAGGGGAAGAGGTACCGTACGACGATACATGGGATGTGGAGACTGCGGAGGGAAGAGCTCGTCAAAGTCATACGGTTCCTCAGGACCTCATCAATCACCGGGGGACGGCCGGTGCGGGCAATGGTCGATCGCCGTAGTTAATATAAGTTCGCGTCTATTTTGACGGCGACTTTTGTTGTAGTTAGGCTAGGCCTAGGCTATTTGCCCCCTGCTGGCAATATATATGATGATGACAATATGTCATGGGGGGTGATTGACCCCCTCAACATATTATTGTATCCAACGATCTCTAACCTCTGTATCTCAAAAAGGGCTAAAGCAAATTGGCTGTAAATTTCCACATCTAGGCTATTCCTTAACAGATTTGCTCCCTCCAATTAATATTTATTAGCATAAATTCAGCCTAGTTTAGCCTATAAAACAAAAACTAACATTTGTTTAGCCTAGGCCTACATAATTATAAAAAGAAAAAACCCACTCGTACTTCAATTATAAGCATAAATATGAGTTCCGGTATCTAAGTTACAAAGCAAGTGTTTTTGTATAGCCTAAAATAAACCATAAAATTGTCATCTTTCAACTGTTGAGGTCATAAATATAAAAAAATCTAATACATTAGGAAAAAATGCGTTAAGAGTTGTGTTAGCGGGTCTATCGTCCCCTTTATTTACGTAGTCGCACGCTCGCAGTTACATTCGCGTCTAATTTGACTGTGGTTATTTGCCCCTGCTGGTGATATATATGATGATGACAATAATTCATAGGGGGATAAAGCCCCTTCAACCCATTATTGTATCCCACGGCCAGGCGTTGGGTAAATTGTTTTGTTACCGGCCGGCGGATTGAGGGTGGCTTTACCAAGTTTACCCCAGCAGTTAAATTAGAAGCGAATGTAGGCCTAACTGTGAGCGTGCGACTAGGCTATATAAACAAAGCTTTTGGTATGCCCACAACTACAACTCTTACCAAAACTGCAATTAGCCTATTTTTGTCTGTTTTTTCAGTCTAGGCTAAATTGTGGAGGCTAGGCTAAATTATTTAGCTGCAATTAGCCTAGCCTATTTTTGTTTGTTCTTTCAGTCTAGGCTAAATTCTTTAACATGTGTACTATTGTGTAGGCCTGTGCTTTCCAATAGAAGTAAAAATATGTAGCCTAGCCTAATGCAATTTTACTAAAACCCAAGCCTACCTGAATATAGCCCTATGCAGAGCTCAACAGCAAAAACAAACAAAAATATGTTGAGCAGTGAAATAAAATTAAGCTATTCTTACCTGGTATTCTTACCTGGTGGGCTTCCCAGACCCCAGAGCTAAGTGTCAGGGTCCACGGAAGCCACACACTGCTGATGCGCCAGCCCAAAGATAATTTAAAATTTATAGTAAAAACAGGGAGTATAGAAATCTATGGACTGGAAAGTGCATCATAAGCAGCTACGTTAACAAACAAGGTACAAGTATAAGTGGTTGAGGAGGCCAGAAGGTGTGACATCGAGAACAAAATCATGAATATTCATATAAAACTCATGCAAGATAGTCGGAAAGGGCAGCCTTGAAAGATAATACGTTAGTCAGGGATACCAATTCTGTGGGCAAAGAGTTCCACAGAGACACATATCTAAGATTAAAAAATCTTTTTCTTATTTCAAGCTGGCATCTCGAGTGAGCAATTTTATATGGGTGACCCCTGGTTGCAAAATATTGGGGACGATCAAAAACATCTTCAGGAGTAATTGAGCCTAGGCCTGTTTTCTCATAGGCCTAATAACCTAATGAAGTATACTATAGCCTAACCTAATTTAAGTTATTTCACAACATACTAATAATTAGACGCGAATGTAACTGCGAGCGTGCGACTACGTAAATAAAGGGGACGATAGACCCGCTAACACAACTCTTAACGCATTTTTTCCTAATGTATTAGATTTTTTTATACTACCCAGCCCTCCTCATGCATTATTTTCCATTGTAAAATAAGTTTGTGCAGTAAACTGCAGTAATGAAAGGTAGCCTATAAATAGGCTAGCCTATGTTGGCTGTGCAATTGTCTCGATTTGACTATTTTTACCTAATTAGGCCCAAAGCAGCCTGAGCCTATTCCCAACCCCCAAACAGTATCCCATGTTAAGCCCTAGGCTAGGCCTAGGCCTAATCCCAATCTCAATCAAAATTCGAACTGCTAAATTCGTACCTACCGGTAGCACTGCCTAGGCTAGACCTATATGTTTTGTGAATAGATATAGAAAATGGTTTAAAGAAAAGACCATCCTATATTATGTTCAAATAATATGTAATAGCACTGTGCATGGTTGTATTAAATTTAAATAGTGATAGATGTGTATATTAATGGGATAAATACTCCGAAGTTCGCATACGTTCAGAAAATTATAGTGCAACACTGTTGCCAGATACTAATCAATGCCATTATCATTATATCATAATGCATTTTACTCATTTGCATGATTTCAAATACCTAGGACATTAATATAATATTTTCCTATCTTTTTTGTAGTGATATTTGTATGATTTAGTGGTATATTGGTGTCTGTCTAGGGTTATAATGCATTGTGAAAGTTACCTCTGAATCTCTGACTTGGTAACAGTTCGGTATGGGCCGGCTTAAGTACCCCTGCTTTCTCTGAGTACTACACGGCAAGAGAAGCTTTCGGTTCTGTCATTACTGTTCAAGGTAAACAGCAACTGCTAAATTCGACATCATGTTCAAATAATATGTAATATCACTGTCTATGGTTGTATAAGACAAAAATCGTGATAGGTTTCTGTGTTATGTGGATAAATAGTATTAAGCTGAATAAACTAAATACCGAATGTTCACTAGAGTGGTTGTTGATACATTTGCTAGACATCATCATCATCATCATAGATATGAGGGAGGAGGGAGGTAGGAAGGAAGGGCAGGGTAAGTCACACAGGCAATTGCCAAAACTTTAAAGGTCCATATCATTGTTATTAAACAAAGCATTTGGCAAAGGGAGGAATTGTTAAAAACCTTAGCCAATACTCTGTCATTCACCAAAAATAAATTTGAATTATCATTATTATTTGGTAGGGTAGGTATGTATAGGTAGCTTGGCTAAATAATTGCTGGAATTCGTAGGGACTCGAACTGTTTTGAGAGAGTTAAAAAAAAAAAAAAAAAAAGATCTGAATAATAAAGAGATTATGTTATTAAGCAAAACTGGGGGATGCGTGGAAGCCTATAGACTGTAGACGGTAAACTTTGTGTGGGTAGCGAATGCGGTTTTAAAGTAATTTAAGAATAGACAGTTTTCAATGCTGCGGCCAAACTATTCGACCCATTTATATTCTTTTGATATCAAAACGTTCGGAATCGCGAGCCTCACCCAACTACGCAAGCATGGCTTTGATCATCAGCGTAGTTTTCAAAATGTGGAATTTTAAGTGGAATTCGTTTTTTTCAAGATTGCCGGAAAAAAACCCAGGTGCAAAAGCAAAACCTTCTCTATAACATTTGCGGAGCATTAGTAGGGGAGTCCGTATGCCAAAGCCCAGTCGTTTCCTATGAGTGGGAGAGACGGTATTTAGGCGTCAAGTTTTTCGGGAAATCGGCTGCCACGTACCTGTTTGGCCGCCATGCCGGATTTTTAGCATATCAAAAGTTGCCCAATACAAAAACGCACCTCTTGTGAAAGTTTGATCCCGATCCAAAAAACGGTTCTGGAGTTATTGCGTCGAAACCGGCGTGTAAGAAGAATTTGGATGAAAAACCGGGTTTAATGATTACAATAGGGGTTCCCCGTAGGGGACGAACCCCTAATAATACAAATGTTAGCATACAGGATTATTGAATATGAGTTTATTTTTGTTTACCTTCTACTCTCCATTTTCTTTCATATCCCCAACATTTAAGGATATCAGTCTTGGGTATAAATACCCCATTTTCCAACTGGAGAACACCTACTGATGTCACTGACCTGCGCACCAGGCGGGAGTGAACATACCTGTTAGTCTATGTATCTTGGGTCTGGTCACATGACATCCGGTAGGTACGGATGTTACACCACCGCTAGAAAAGAGTTCAAGAGGAGGAAAGTATAAGACACATTTTCAGACAATCTGCCAACACATTCTGGACCCCCTTAATATGTTTGACATCTAAGGCGTACTCCTGCAGCAACAAGCTCAATCGTGTCAGTCTTTGATTCTTGTTTTGGAACTTGTGCAAAAACTTTAATGGGTGATGGTCAGTATATACAGTAATGGAACCAGGGGCAGATTGAACATAAACACCAAAGTATTGGAGGGACAAAATCAATGCTAACAGCTCCTTTTCTATGACAGTAATTACGTTGAGCAGAATTTAACTTTTTACTAAAATAGCAAACAGGATGCAGTACATTACAGTCATCCTCCTGGAGTAACACTGCTCCGATCCCAGTATTACTTGCATCAACAGCTAGCGAGAAAGATCTGGTGAAATCAGGGGCACGGAGAACAGGATAGTTAGAGAGAATGTATTTAGTAGCACTGAAAGCCCCCTCACAATCGTAGGACCACTCAAACTTCACATCCTTACGGAGAAGATCTGTTAAAGGTGCTGTTAACCTTGAGAAATTGAAAATAAACCTCCTGTAGTATCCAATCATCCCTAAGTATCTATGGATTTCTTTCTTATTGGTAGGTGTTGGGAAATTAGAAATTGACTCTACTTTAACATGAGGAGGTGCAACCTGAGCCTGTCCTACTATATATCTAAGATATTGGACAGTACTCTTAATGAAAGTGCACTTTTTTAAGTTCACTACCAGATTTACTTCTGCAAGGTTAGCAAAAAGCAGTCTTATTTGTTTGAGATGTTCTTCCCATGTATGGGAAAAAAGAAGGATATCATCAATGTACACCACACACCCAGGTACCCCTTCAGTCACCTGATTCATGAGGCGCTGAAAGGTAGCTGGAGCGTTTTTCAGGCCATAAGGCATTACTTCACAGCAGAAGGCTTGATTGTTTACCACAAAACATGAGATCTCCCTTGGTCTGGGTGTAAGAGGTACTTGCCATTATCCTTTCATAAGGTCAATTTTACTTATAAAACTGGCTGTGCCAATCTGGTCAATACAATCATCAATCCGTGACAGTGGATAGGTGTCATTTTTTATCATGGCATTGACTTGTCTGTAGTCCATGCAAAATTCATTTCTCACCAGTGTGACCGGACTACTCCATTGGCTTAAGGCCTTAGTAATTACTTCATTGGATAACATGATATCTACATTAATTTGCAGTACACTCCTGTGCTGTGGAGAGACACGATATGGGGACACGATATGAGGCTTCTATAATGGCGGGAGGGATGAAGGGTGCTGGCGTAGCCCTCTCTCTATGTATCATCCTTCTCAACATCCAGAGGGGCTGTGCTGATATACAGGTGCAGAGGGGACTGGTAGTGTACCAGGTCAACACTAAACAAGTATTGAGGGACCTCGTCACACAGAAATCACACACGAGTGAAATTTCTGTCACCATTCCTGCCTGGTCTATTTCATATATCGGGAAGACGCCGCGACTGGGCAAATACTCTGGCACAACCTCGCTACAACACCTATTGTGCTACACTCTAATTAGCTGCGGAGATGTAGAGACCAACCCCGGCCCTAGTTCAATGTTGAAGAAACCTCACCACCAAACAAGTAAGGCAGACACCGACGTTTCAACAGTCCATAGCAGTAAAATTCGTTATAACAAACTGGGCCAGCAGGCACCCCAAGTCTCCCGTCACGCTTCAACTCACAACCAAGACCGCAGGGCAACCGCCAGCACAGTGCCAACATTCTACCTACTCAACATTACCCTCAACTGTATCATCACTACCACAGATATCGGTGACCCAAGTAACACAACATGCAACCAGAACACCCAAACAAACAGGAAGCTCTAGCAAACACATCGACAATGAAGTAACAGCAACAACGGCCAAGAACAAGGACATAAAACAACAAATACAGGTAGGGGTGGGAGGGGGGCAAGGGGGAGCCACAACCTGTCCTCATCTCACGCGCTCACACACCATCAGCCGCTCACGGCGCACAGCTGATCACCACACCGCCAGACGTACGATGAACAGTAACAGGAAAATATGTATAGTGTGCGATATTGGATTCAACAAAAGGAGTACAACGTCACAATGTAGTAGTTGTAATGAAACAGTACACGATCGATGTACTTACGTTACTAGCAGAAAAGAAGTGGAATGCGATAAATGTAGGGAAATAGCGATTAAGGGTCCTAAAATCATTTGTGAAATATGTGAATCACTCATAACAAGAAAACAAAGGATCATAAACTGTGTTAAGTGTAAAACTGTAGCTCACATGAAGTGCATCTCTAAGAAGACCAACAGTGAAGAACGGGAATTCCTATGCAACATATGTGCCTTGCATTCATTACCGAATATTAATGTAAATGAACCAATTAGTATTAACAACTCAGAATCCAGCCAGGACACATTCAAAATCAAAGATGAATACAGAGTGTTCACCAACAAAGGGCTCCATCTTTTCCACATTAACGCCAGATCAATGTACCATAAATTGTCAGAATTAAACTTGTTAGCTAATAAGGCCAAAGCTTCAATAATTGCAATCACAGAAACCTGGCTGGATTCAAGTATAAACGATGGTGAAATAAACATTCAAGGTTTCAATATGGTTAGGAATGATCGCAATAGGCATGGGGGAGGAGTATGTCTGTATGTAAAAAACAACCTCACACACACAACCAGGACCGACCTCCATGTAGAAAATCACGAAGCTCTGTGGATCGATCTACACCTGCCGAGGACAAGACCCATCACAATTGGGGTATGCTATAGGCCACCAGACGACACACAATTCTTGACCAAATTTGAACGAACGTTGTCATCGCTAGACCCTCGGAATGAATCCATCATACTAGGGGATTTTAACCTGTGTTACAAACAACGAAATGATAGGCTTGTACGAGAATATAGGCATATACTGACAATGCACAATCACAAACAACTCATCACAACCCCCACACGTATCTCTGAGAACACTGCCACAATAATAGACCACATAAACTGCAACAGAGAGGACAAAATATCCCAATCAGGGGTTATACAGACTGGGATAAGTGATCACTTCGTCACATATTGCACACGAAAAACCACAAAAATTACCCTAGAGAATCACAAGATTATAAAAACAAGGTCACTCAGAAACTACAATAAAGAAACATTTCTGGACATTTTATGGAATACAGACTGGTCTCCAGTGTTTGGAAGTACAAACGTTAATGACGCATGGGTTGGCTTCAGAACCATCATCACAAACATTCTAGACGAAATAGCTCCTCTGAAAAACATACGAATTAAAGCAAGGTCAGACCCATGGATCAACAATGACATACTACACCATCTGGAACACAGAGACAATCTGTTAAAAAGGCTAGCGAAAACATAGACAGGATCAAGGTCTGAAACATGAGTTCAACAGGGCCAGGAATAAACTAAGTAGGAAAATAAAATCAGCGAAAACTAATTATTTTCACAATAAGGCAGAGGAATATCAGAATAACCCAAAGAAACTATGGAGGCACCTAAAAACAACAGGCTACAGCAACAAGACAAGGGATTCGTCTAACACTAATATTGCTCTCACCATTAATGATCAGATTTGCCACGATAAACGACAAATTTCAACCTACTTCAACTCCTTCTTCACCTCCCTAGCAAACACACTTGCACAGAACCTACCTCAACCTCTCAATAAATACACGACAACAACGGCCACCTTTCGAAATTTCTACAGAGATAAAGACATACACCCAAACACATTTGGATTGCAAAATGTTACACCAAAATACACTTTTGACGAGCTGTCTAACCTAAATGTACATAAAAGCACAGGACCAGACAAAATTCCTGCCAAATTTCTACGAGATGGAGCCATTGGTATAGCAGGCCCCCTAACCCACATCATCAACTTGTCAATTAACACCAACACTGTACCTGCTGAACTGAAGGAAGCTATTGTAACCCCTCTATTCAAGAAAGGAAATAAACTAGAAGTTGGTAACTACAGACCAGTTAGCATATTATGTATTGTATCTAAAATCCTTGAAAGAGCGGTATACACCCAAATTGAACACTACCTCAAACAAAATGATCTATTCTATAAGTTTCAATCAGGTTTCAGATGCATGTACTCGACAGACTCCTGTCTCCTCCACTTAACGGATCACATTCGTAAAGAAATGTCTAAAGGTAACTACACCGGTATGGTTCTTCTTGATCTACAAAAAGCGTTTGACACAGTAGACCATGATATCCTATGTAATAAACTACAAGCAATGGGCATAGGATCTGTGAACTGGTTTAAATCTTATCTTAGTGGTAGAACTCAAAGAGTCAAAATTGACGATAATATATCTGATCCTATGCCAATTAACTGTGGGGTCCCGCAGGGAAGCATCCTTGGTCCCTTACTCTTTCTCTGTTATGTGAACGACATGGAACTGAGCGTCTCATGTAAATTATTACTGTATGCAGACGACAGTGTGCTCCTGGTTTCAGGAAAAGACCCAATAAGTATTGCCGCTTCACTTTCCAAAGAACTAGAATCATGTAGTGAATGGCTAGTGGACAATAGACTATCTCTTCACCTGGGCAAGACGGAAGCCATCTTATGTGGAACAAAACGCAAACTGAAAGACATTGTGGGCTTCTCGGTCAACTGTAATGATATTCCTATAACAACAGTGTCACAAGTTAAATATCTCGGACTAAAACTGGACGCGAGTTTGTCAGGTGAAACAATTTTGGAATCTATCCTGAGTAAGTGTAGAGCACGTATAAAATACCTGTATAGACAGGTGGGATGCTTGCCAGCGGCGACCAAAAAGACCCTCTGCCAAGCGCTTGTTCAATGTCATTTTGACTATTCTGTGTCATCCTGGTACTCTGCATCATCTAAATCAGCACAGCACAAACTTCAGGTCACTCAAAATAAAATGGTTAGGTTCATGCTGAACCTAGGACCCAGATCACATGTTGGCCAGGAACAACTTCAGTCACTAGGTATGCTCAATGTCGCTGACAGGGCCAAACAAATCAGGCTCACTAATGCCTTCAAAATTTTCTATGACAGAGCTCCAGAGTACCTAAAGAATGATTTTGTTAAAGCAAATGAGAGGAGTGGACATAATACAAGAAACAGGATGTTTAATTTTAAGGTCCCGAGAATCCAAGGACAGGGTAAGCAAACATTCTTCTTCACCGCCATCAAAGACTGGAACGACCTACCCCAGTCAGTCCGTGAAAAGAGAACACTGTATTCCTTCAGACGTAGCCTGAAGGAACACCTGAACCGGACAGCTGCGAGAAGGGAGCACCAAGCTTATGTCTACTACTAAATGCGACATAAGAGATAGACAAACCAAACTGAAATGATTACTGATTACGGATAACTGATATTTACTATAGGATGTAAGGTATCTTAAAATAACCACCTAGAAATACTTTCTCTAAAGTATCTATTTCTTTATCCTCCCCATTTTCCCCAGCTAACCTAATCCCACAAGGACCCCAATGGAAATACGCCTAACGGCCTTATTGGGCTATCCTTAGTTGGAATTATGCAAGGCTGGTACATGTCATATTTGTAACAAACTATGTGGTACCAACTCTGTAAATTGCTAACTGAATAAATATTATTATTATTATTATTATTATTATTATTATAAGTTGGTAGGTACTGCATCCCCGACATCTAGGTCGTGCTCGGCCCATGAAGTGAACCCTGGAGCATCACGGAGCACACTGGGAGACTGAGATAAAACATGGATCAGTTGGTTACATGTAAAATTGGACATACTATCAGACAAGTCAAAGTCATTGTTGAAACCTACAGGCTCTGGGACAGTCTGTTGCGGTATCTGTGGGTAGAAACCCTGAACAGAGTCACCCGCACCAGGAGGTCCACAGGTCCCTGCTGCCACAGAGGGAGAATCTGGAGGAGAGGAGTCAGGGGCTTTACGAGATAGTTTTAACACATTCATAGGAATTACTCTTTTAGGCTTCCTTCTGTCTGGGATAGCCACCAAGTTTGGTGATAATCCCGGAGATTCTGTTGGAACCACACGGGTAACAAACAAATGCCAAGGTACCCCCTTATGCCTATCACCTCCATTTTCTTCACAATGTTTTCTTAGCCTAACCGGCAAGGGCACCAGAGGATTTTCAGGTAAATTTTGTTTGGGCTTACCTGTCATCTGGCAGGTGTGACACACTTTACAAAACTCCACTACATCGGCATGTATACCGGGCCAGTGGAAGTGGGTTCAAATGCGCTCTCGAGTTTTTCTCACCCCTAAATGCCTTGCTAAGGTTATTTCATGGGCCATTTCAATTATGTCTTTTCGACAAGGCTTGGGAGCGACTACCTGATGCACGTCCCATGCCCCGTCATCAATAGGTATACATGGCTGTCTCCACCTATGCCACAAAACTCCTTTCTTTATATAAAAGCATTCACCCCTCTCCTTCTCCTTCTCACACTCTTCTTCACTCACGGCACTGGCAGCTAACTCTTTGCACTCAATGTCATCTCGCTGCAACTCTACCAGGCCACTAGGACAATTAGGAGGGGTTTCATGATTATTATTAGGCTCAAGATTTGCCATAAACGTGTCAGACAGATCTACTACAGTCTTAACATCGGATACTGTTTGAGCATCATTCATTATTCTTTTATCCCTTTCATTTTTTTGCACATTTTGCACATCAGGCACAGTTGGTACACTACCAGAGGGAACTGCTACATTTGGCATAGATAAAGGGACAGCATTCATGGGGAAAACATTTTGTACTTCCTTAGCAAGCTCACTGGGTAGTGGCTTGACAACAGGGGAAAATTGCAAGACGGGGTCTGGTCGGACCCTCTTAACAGCCAAATCATTCCCCAAAAGGAGTACCTCCTTAGCGAGCTCACCGGGTAGTGGCTGGTCAACAGGGGAAAATGGCAAAGCAGGGTCTGGTCGGACCCTCCCACCAGCCACATCATTCCCCAAAAGGAGTGTTACCCCAGGCACAGGGATGTCCTGAGGCCTATACAAAGCTATACAAGCTTCACCCTTCAGCAAATCACACTCAATCTCACCATTCACCAAGTTAGCAGACAATTGACCTCCAGCACCTCTCATTATTACTGATTCGCCAGTTGGGCATTCAGAATAAGGATTCACCATGAGGGTGCTAGTAGAACCAGTATCTCTCAAGATATTTACCGCATGTACACAACCATTCATTTTCACATAACCAGATGAAATAAAGAGAAGGTAACTGTCTTGAACTGATGGGAATTTTACTGCAGATTTACCCTGGACTGCTGGGAAAACTTCTACAGGCTTAACCCTCGTGGGTTGCATCACACACGCTACTACTCCATATCCTGTGGGGTTTAAGTTAGTAGCTAGGTACTCCTTCTGTCGAGAGTCCTGCATCAAAGACACATTTGGGTCGCTTTGATAATTATTTAAGTTAGCTAGGTACTCCTTCTGTCGAGAGTCCTGCATCAAAGGCACATTTGGGTGGTTTTGCTTATTTGGGGAGGCAGTTACGGCGGCTACAGTCGGCCCTGATCTCTCGGCTCTCTCCTTGGCCCAACATTGATAAGCTAAGTGGCCTTTCTTGCCACAATAGGTACACACTTTCTGGGGTACATTCCCCTTTTAAGCATTATTATTATTGGTTTGGGCCCCACCTCTGTTACCATTACCTGGAGGCACATTCTTAGTTGAGAGAGCATTTTTAGTTTGGCTTACATGGAGAGACGTTACAGGCTTTTGCGAGTGACTAGATTTATCAGATTTGTGATTGGAGAACTTATTATTATCATAGGGCTTTTTCCCACGAAATTTGTTGTTTAGTACATACGTATCAGCCATGTCTGCAGCTTCGGCAAGAGTTTCTACCTTTTTCCCTCTCAAATGATAGGCTACTGATGAATCTACCTTCCATAGGAAGTTCTCAAGCAAGATTTACCCTTAAACTCAGTGACATTCTTACTTGTTAGCCAGTTATTTAAAGCTTTGTTCATGGTCCTGGAAAACACCGTATGAGTTTCCTCAAATTTGTTGTGAGTCTTTCTGAAAGTCTGTCGATATGCTTCAGGCAGCAGTTTGTAGGTTTTTAGAATGGCAGCTTTGAGATGGTCATAGTCATGCTGAATCTCAGACTCTACTGAAATGTAAGTTTCTCGACCTTGTCCTGTCAACACCGTTTGCAACATAAATGGCCACCGATCTCTTGTCCACCCCATAGCTGTAGCAACCTCCTCGAACAACACAAAAAAGTCCTGAACATTGTCCTCGGTGAACGGGGGAATTACACTCGTCATGGTTAATCCCGGAGGGGGAGCAAGCACATTGGTTTTGGACTCTGCTTGAGCAGCTAATTGGGCCATGCGATATTGATCATCTAGCTCTAGCTGAGTTTGGGCATGTTGTGCCTGGTCCTGGGCTTGTTGTGCCTGGTCCTGGGCTTGTTGTGCCTGGGCCTGGGCTTGTTGTGCCTGGGCCTGGGCTTGTTGTGCCTGGGCCTGTGCCTGCATTTGGGTTTGTGCTTGCATCTGAGCGTCTGCCTGGGCAGCATTTAACCTAGCTAAATCAAGATATTGCTCATGGGTAAATCCCTCTGGCAAATGCTCACCAAACCGCATCTGTATCCCATTACCGAGTCCTCCACCAGCCGCTCCATTAGGCTCACCGCCCTCGGCTCAGTTATGCTCACCGCCCTCATCTCCGTCATGCTCACCGCCCTCGGCTCAAGTCATGCTCACCGCCCTCGTCTCCGTCATGCTCACCGCCCTCGTGAATCCCAAATAATTCTGACTTTATGATCCGTGCTATTTCAGGTTTTGTCATGTCCAAGATAGTTAGCTCAAGATACGAGGCTAGAGTACTATTAACTCTGCCTTGGACAAGTGATCGATGTCATCGGCAACTTGCCGGGTGACGATTCTAAGAAATTCTTAACATCTTCCTTATTAATAATGTCAGGCATGATTATGATATGATATAAACTTAGTGAAACTTATACAAAACGAATCCTGGCAAAGTCGCCAGTTAATCAGTTACGTATCTTGATTTAGAAGTGGTTAACTAAATAAATAAAGACAGAACACTTAATATGAAAGTGTAGCAAAACAACTGAAGGCCAAAAGAACGTAAATATTAAAGTTAGTTCTGTTGTCACTTGCTTTCCCTCAATTGTTGGGACAGTTATCCTTTATACTCTGATACACTTCAATTATATTTAATCAGTAAACTATTTAAAGTTACATTGAATGTTTAATATGAAATAGGCTATTTATTACGAATACAAAAGTTCGGTATGTAAGCTGTGACGCCTGCAGCTCAGCAGAACGCCACGTGGGATCAGCCGCTCGCTTGGCCACTCGCTAGCACTCGCCGGGGCAAGGTATTTGGCTGCAGTCTGTCTACAATGTTGTTCTTTCTTTCATAGTGTTCGTGTTGTTACAGACATTCCCGTGGAGGTCTTTGTTTTCGTCTGTGACAACGGGAAGCATTTTATATCATGAGTTGAACATAGGATGCATTATATATAGTTAAGGAGAGAGAATAATATAGGCAATGGGGTGGTAGTGTGTGCGTGTGTATACATGTGCTGCCTCCCCCCTCGCTTTGTAGGCTCGCGCGCGTGCCGTCTCGCGCCTCTTGATTGGCTGGTGGTTCCTGGCGCCTTCTGCAGCCCTGCTGCCTGGTGACGTAACGGCCTGTGATTGGCTGACCACCATGCCTTTGTGTGTGATCCTGGAGGGGTCCCAAGGAGTTCCTTCCTCAGAGCTTGCCTGACCAGCATACCCTTCACATATCCCTTGCACCTGTCTCCCGACTTCTACCTATAGAGCACTTTCTCTCTCTCTCAACTTCTTACCTCTCATTCTTCCACTCTATTAAATATCATAACTTCCCTTTGGTTCTGCACAATTTCATATATCGGCCATCGTATTATATGCTGAAGCTCTCAGATAACACATGTTTAGTTAGGCATTTTGGAAGGGTTACCATTTTTGTCTGTAGAGGTTTGACACACTCACGGTGTCTCCCTTCCTGTATCTTGGTGGTCTGCTGGGGGATTTAATGCTAGACTGGGATAAGGCTACTGGTGTTGTGATTTCCGATGCGTACTAGATGTTGTTGAACCTGTACAATCGCAACGGACACGTGGGAAGCCTAGGTGGTCTTTCTGACTGTGTACCTTGTGAGTTTAGCGCTGTGTTGCGAGTGAGGGCTTTTTCCTCTGCCACCCAACACTGTGCTAACTCGTTTGCTTTGACTTTGAGAGTGTCGCCAGGAGAGAACCAGATACTAGCGATCTGGATCTCTCAAGAGAGCACCCCGTCAATTAACGTAATTTGGCTGCACAGCCTTAAGGACTTCGCTAGGCTACGAGCCGCTTGCTCAGCCATTGTTTCCTAGCCTACTACATCCCAGCTAGACTTTATTCGCCTAGCAGACACCAGATTTAGATTATAAACTCTTTCTGTTATGTATGTATTATTATTCACGGCATTTATTAGTCTAGGTTGTTGTTGAGTTGCACAACCCTAGTAGGCTGTTTCATTGATGAGGAAGTACTTCTTTTACTGTTTGAGTTCCTACTATTGCGCAGTTATTATTCCCGTGCCAGTTAACCCTATATGTCCTTACAATTGTCATATCCTGTTCCTGCTTTATACTACAGTTCAAAATCCGATACGATCATCTTACCCCAGCATCAGACTTTCTTAAGAAGATTCCTGCTCGATGCTTTGGGACTTTCGTTCACTTTCTTTAGTATAGGAGTGACAGTTCATTATTGTTTAGAGTAACTTTAAATATACCTTCTTCTAGTTTGCATTAAATCATTGCAGTGATTTAATTAAGATCTCTATCTTTTCCTAGTATACCTTATTACCGTAATTGTATGTTGTTGTGATCAGGCTGTATCAGAGATCATCAGCCTGTAGTAGTGCACTTATACTGAGTTATAGGATACCCCATTATCGCAGATTTAACTCTGGAGGGTATAGGTGTTTTTGTGCGCCGGCATTATAAGTTCAGGGGTTGGATCTAGTGTTACCGTTGTGGCTGTGTGCTTTCCTAGTCCAATGATTAAGAGCCCTTGTTTTATACGAGCCCCGGTCGTAACAAATGGCGACCTTGCTTAGGATTTTGTGAACTTAGAGGAATATTGCAGGAGTGTTGTGGTAATTTGTTTTTGTTTAAAGGAATATAGTGGACACGTGGAATTTTTGTTGGCAGGTAGTATAACACTTAACCCTTAATTAGCGGCGAGCAACATAAGTCGAGTTAAATAAAGCTGGACTATGTGGCGGCGCTCGACATAACTCGAGTGGCAATTTCAGCACGTAATGTGGCTGAGAGAGAGAGACAAGTGGTGGCAGGAGACTAGCGAGCGTATGACTGCTCCAGACCACCGCGGCGAACCTACTGACACAAATCTCAGCTCCCTCCTCCCTCTCTCACTCGCTACATACTCAATTATGTACTGAAAGTACCGAATTACCTGCTTTTTGCACTCGCGTTGCACGGTTATTGCAAGAAAACTATCCATCATACAAGGATCGTTATGGTGTCATTCGAAAGCTCTGTTTATGCCCTTTCAGGGATAGGTACTTGTTTTACGTTCTGGGTCTTATTTAGGCATGAAAATGATCACGTAAACAGCCCTATTTTGGCTAAAAACACCCCGCTGTGCGGTACACATAAATAAACCGCATAGGCCGCTCGTAAGGTGTTAAGAGTCTTTGAGCATCTTTTATTTTTGAGTGAATAGTGCTGCATAAGAGTTTAGGTACTTTTTTTTGTATAAACTTTGAGCATTTTTGTTGGACACTATGTCGGACGACGGATCAGTGTACAGTGAGGACACAGTACGGGAAAAAGAAACTGAGGTGCAGCAGCGGGCTTTGTTAGATGACATTAGAGTTATAGCTAGTGAGGAGGATGCAAGGAAGTTTCTGGAGATACCTATTACTGCTGACCGGGTGTAGGGGATTGATCGGTATGGTCTCCAGTGTTTGGCCACGGTCATGGGGCATGTGGGCACTAGCAGCATGTCGAGAGGTGACCTGGTGGCCTGTGTGCTCGGCGGGGTGCGTGGGGCTTCGGGTGGAGCGGGAGCTGGGGCACCTTCGGCCCAGCCCCCATTCCACTCGACTCCTACCATGGCGCCCCCTCGGGCTCCGGAGCCGGGTACGTTCCCGCAGGCCGATAGTCACTGGCAGCGTGGTTTGTCACAGGGTGGGTCTCCAATTGTTGCATCTCCTCCTCAAGGTTTAACTGCAGATATGCTCTTCCAGCTTGAGATGGCTAAGATGCAGCTGCAGCAGAAGCGGGAATCTGAGCAGCAGCAGAGGGAGTTTGAGATGGCTAAGATTCAGGCTGAGGAGAGAAGGGCCAGATATGAGACTGAGGCTGAGGAGAGAAGGGCCAGATATGAGACTGAGGAGAGAAAGGCCATACGTGAGGCTGAGCTTCAGTCTGAAGAGAGAAAGACCATGTACTGTGCAGACATAGACCTTGAGAAGTCTAGGGTGGAGTCGACAGGGCAGCGTCTCGGTTCTGGGAATCGGGGTCTTGATCAGTCTTTGTCGCACCTGCTCAAGTTGGTCCCTGTATTTGATGAGTCGGGTGTCACTGAATTTTGTATGCGTTTTGAGAAGAAGTGCCAGGAGCACCAATGGCCCGAGGTTAAGTGGGCAGCCCTTGTTTCCTCTAGATTGATTGGCAAAGGACTCAAGGCATATGACGCGTTACCCTTGGAGTCGTGCATCGATTACGAGGTATTGAAGGAGGCTGTCCTGCGGGCATATGAGTTACAACCAGAGACTTACAGATTGAAGTTCCGGGGTGTAACGAAGGGTCGTGAGTGCACCTTTCTTGAGCATGCCCGGGATCTGTCCGATGCATTTAGAAACTGGCTGCGTTCTGAGAAGGCATCGACGTTTGAGGAGTTGAAACAGCTTATGCTTCTAGAACAATTTTTTAAGTGTACGGGCAGCGATCTGACGTTGAATCTTAAAGAAAAGAACCCGAAAACTCTTCAGGAGGCAGCTGAGATGGCTGACCTTCGGTTATCTTTGATTCGTGGGTGCGGTGCTGCACAGAGAAGTGATGCAGGCAATAAGGAGCGTAACCCTCCCCCTCCCCGAAACACTGATACACATAACTACACTAAGAACAAGAGCAACGACACCAAAACTGACCATAAACCTAGTACCCGTCCCGTTTAGAAAGGGTCCGGGTCCTTCCCCACCTCAAGGGAAGCCCAAGGGAAAGCTAGAGTGTTTCCATTGTCATAAGGAGGGGCATTTTGCAAGAGCCTGTCCAAGCAAGCCACCTAATGCAGCTGTGTCATTGGCTCGCAACATTGGGGTGTCCCCGAAGTCGTCTGAGTTTGCCCGGGTATAACGTCAGAGGCTGGGACACAGCCAGTGGAGAAGAATCCGGAAGGCTCGAACCCTGTCCGCGATGTCTTTTGCGACCATCGAGGGCGTGGCTGCGTGAGGTGGGCTGGTAAGAAGCATGGAGTTGAGCTGTTGCGAGACACGGGTGCCTCTCAGACTTTGTTGAAGAACTTTACTGGAAGACCAATAAACGCGGCACGGGTGGTTGTGGTGCAAGGTATCAATGCTATCAGGTCATACCCGTTGGTCAGGATGGAACTGGAGGTGGATGGTGTGACATGAGAGTTGGATGTGGGTGTTGTGGAGAACTTGCCTGTTGGGGGCGTCGACCTCCTTCTCGGCAACGACTTTGCGGTGCCTACTTCTGAGGTTTCACCCTTAGTCGTTGCCGAGAAGCCGGCCGACGTGAGTAGGGAGGAACAGGAGGGGGTAGAGAAGTGTCATGTACAACCTATGGCGTGCGTTGTTACAAGGGTCTCTTGCATCCAAAGTGTCACAGCCTATTCCTCAGTCTTCTGATCAACGGAGGAACGGTCGGAAGAAGACGGCTAATGTTGGTAAAAGTTTGGAGAGTTTAGTACCAGTAGCGCTTCTTGGCGACTCAGTATTGGCACCTTTGTTGGAGTCTGGAGAAGCCCCAGGACCTATCACAGCTAGTGAGGAGATAGGGCAGGAAGAGACTCCGAGGCAGCAACGTTACACACAGAGAGAAACAAGGGTTGCTCAGTTTGATATTGGGGGAGGACATGGGTTGCTTCGGAAGCATCTAGACAGTTTGACTCCCTCGGATATTAGTAAACTGCAGTTGGAAGATCCGGAAGTTCAAAAGTGTGGTAATGGTGCTGTCGAGCTTGAAGAGGACGGGGATGCAAAGCCGGGAGTTTTTTTTTATATTGAGGGCATATTGTATCGGCGATTTCAAGACCCGAAGAGAAGTTGGGAGGGTGGGTCAGGAGTGGTAGACCAGCTGGTTGTGCCGAGGGCGTGCAGGGATAGCCTACTAAGGTTGGCCCACGATGTGCCGTTGGCAGGACACTTAGGAGTACGCAAGACGGTAGCGGCTTTGGTGAAGTTGTTTTGGTGGCCAGGTTTAAAAGCACAGGTTGTGTCATGGGTGGCAATGTGCAGTACCTGCCAGGAAGTGGGTAAACCGAACCAATGCATCCCAAAGGCTCCGTTACAACCTATTCCTGTCATTGGGCCCCCCTTCAGTAAGGTAGTTATAGACATGGTTGGCCCCCTCCCTCCTACTAGTGCCAGTAATAAATTCCTCCTGACGATAATGGATGTAGCAACACGTTATCCTGATGCACACCCCATGAGGAATGGCATGGCAAAGACGGTGGTTAGGAACTTGCTTTTGTACTTTTCCCGGTATGGTTTTCCGCAGGAGATACAGTCTGACCAGGGGTCTAACTTTACCTCGAACATATTCACACAGACAATGTAGCAACACGGGATCACAACGGTAGTGTCGTCGGCTTATCACCCTGAGAGCCAAGGGGTGTTAGAGAGGTGGCATTCGACTTTAAAGGTGGGGGCTCATGGGTTGAGATAAACATGGAATGATAATCGCCAAGCTGTACATAATTATCTTGCAAAATGCAATGGCACTGAAATAATTATTAACAATGGTATAAAGGATTTTGTGGATCGTCTATACCGGGCCTGTGACGTCACAAGAGTGTAAGTCCACCATCCAGTCTAGGCTAAGGATACTGGTGTGACGACACTATGACGTCACAGGCCCGGTATAGACGATCCGCAAAATCCTTTATACCGTTGTTAATAATTATTTCAGTGACATTGCATTTTACAAGATGATTATATGCAGGTTGGCGATTATTTTTCCATTTTTACCTCAACCCATGAGCCCCCACCTTTAAAGAGTATGCTCCGTTGTTATTGTCTGGAGAATGGTAAGACTGGGACCTGGGTTTGCCTTATGTGTTGTTCGCTGCGAGAGAGGTACCTGGGGAAAGCCTCGGGTTTAGTCCAAATGAGCTTGTCTTTGGCCATCGCATCAGAGGCCCTCTCAACATGGTTAAGGAGATCTGGGAGGGTACTACTAAGCCGTGCTCATAATTAAAATATGTCTTCGAGAGCTGCGAACGGATGTTGAAGAGCTTGGAGTTGGCTGGCCGAAATCTGGTGGGATCCCAGGCCTTGATGAAGGACAGATACGACCAGAAGGTGAAACTCCGGGAGTTTCAGGTGGGTCAGGAGGTGTTGATCTTATTGCCTTTGGTGGGTCATCCCTTATCCGCTAAGTATACTGGTCATTATAGGGTGGTGGAGAAGATCTCAGACCTGGATTACCTGGTGGCCACTCCAGGCAGGAGAAAAATAAATCAGTTGTGCCATGTCAACCTGATGAAGGAGTTTGTAAGGCGCCCCCCTGAGCCTCTCACTGTCCCGGTGATGACTTGCAGCAGTCAAGGTGGAGAAGGAGAAAGGGACAGTCACGCTCAGGTGGAGGATAACTGGGATTGTCATGTCTCCGCAGACCAGTGGGCGGGGAACTCGAGACAGGTGGCTCACGAGGCTCTAGAGCACCTGCCTGAGCAACAGCGTGTAGCCATGCAGCACCTATTCGGTTCATACCCCGCTGTGTTTGCGGAGCACCCAGGCCTCACAACTCATGCAGTGCATGATGTGGATGTAGGAGATCACCCACCCTTTAAATCAGTGCCATACCGAGTCCCTCCTATCAAACTCCCAGCACTCAGGGACGAGTTAGCGTATATGTTGGATCGGGGCCTGATAGAAAAGGGTGCAGTTAGGTGGACGTCTCCAGTCACTCTGCAGCCCAAGCCTGATGGGAAAGTTCATTTTTGTGTTGATTTCCGGCGGTTAAACGGTTTAACCCCACCAATGCTTACCCCCTTCCTCTTGTGGATGACAGTGTCGACAAGATCGGAAGGGCACAGTATTTGACCAAGGTAGACCTAGTGAAAGGCTACTGGCAAGTGCCGCTGTCGGAGCGAGCGAAGGAGGTTTGCGGGTTTGTGGTGGATGGTAACACCTACCGTTGTAACGTCATGCCCTATGGACTCAAGAATGCACCAGCGACTTTCCAGAAGCTGATGAATGACCTAGTAGCAGACATCCCTAACTGTACTGTGTATTTAGACGACGTGATAATTTATGACGATGACTTTGAAAGTCACTGTGCACACATTGAAGCCTTGTTTAACAAGCTTAGTGAAGCGGGCATGGTGGTGAATCTGAAAAAGTGTGACTTTGTAAGGGCAACTGTGCAGTATCTAGGATTTGTGGTCGGGAGAGGCCAGGTTTGCCCCCCTCAGAATAAGATACAGGCTATCAATCAGTTCCCTAGACCGACCACCAAGCGGCAGATCATGAGGTTTTTGGGCATGATCGGGTACTATCGCCGCTTTATTCAAGGATATTCAACTGTGTTAGCACCGCTGACTGACTTATTAGCAAAGGATAAGAAGTTTCTATGGGCCCCGGAGTGTAAAAATGCATTTTCCCTTGTTAAACACCTTTTATGCTCTCATCCAATACTCAGGGCCCCAGACTTCGACAGGCCGTATCAGTTGGCAACTGATGCCAGCGGGGTTGGGGCTGGTGCCGTCTTGACGCAGACAGACGAAGAGGGCCTGGAACACCCACTGATTTTTTTCTCCAAAAAGTTCAATTCGGCCCAGAAGAATTACGCAGTGGTGGAGAAAGAATTACTGGCGATAGTGCTGGCGCTCAGGCACTTCGAGGTGTATGTTCCGGCCTATGGACCAGTCGTGGTAGTGTATACTGATCACCACCCTCTTAAGTTTCTCAATCAGTTTCACAATCGGAATATGAGACTGACACGGTGGTCGTTGATGTTACAAGAGTACAATTTAGACATTCGCCATATTGCCGGTAGTGATAACGTGATTGCTGATTGTTTATCGAGGGTGGAGGATCCGAGTTAGGCTACCACAGGTGTGCGGGTTTGTGTGGAGTAAAATTGGCTTGCCCCTGTAAGTGCAGCCACCAAAAACATATTAAAAATTAAAATTCTATAAAAACTCTTTCTTTAATAGTTATTTTTTTTAAGTATGTTATAGCTAAAGTTCTGAGTCGAACCTGTGCTTCTCTCAGAAGGCTGGGCTAGTAGAAGCTCGCTCTAGGAGCATAGCAGTATGAATTGAGCTATTGTGTTGGGAGGGGTTGTAATTTTTGTTGATGAGAACTGAGCTTTGCCTTCTTTGTTGCGAAGTGGTTAGGGGTGGCGAGTCTTATCGGGGTTCTGCTTGTCAGATATAGAGCTCATGGTTGAGCGTCAATATCTTGGGTGGGGTGTGACGCCTGCAGCTCAGCAGAACGCCACGTGGGATCAGCCGCTCGCTTGGCCACTCGCTAGCACTCGCCGGGGCAAGGTATTTGGCTGCAGTCTGTCTACAATGTTGTTCTTTCTTTCATAGTGTTCGTGTTGTTACAGACAGTCCCGTGGAGGTCTTTGTTTTCGTCTGTGACAACGGGAAGCATTTTATATCATGAGTTGAACATAGGATGCATTGCATATAGTTAAGGAGAGAGAATAATATAGGCAGTGGGGTGGTAGTGTGTGCGTGCGTATACATGTGCTGCCTCCCCCCTCGCTTTGTAGGCTCGCGCGCGTGCCGTCTCGTGCCTCTTGATTGGCTGGTGGTTCCTGGCGCCTTCTGCAGCCCTGCTGCCTGGTGACGTAGCGGCCTGTGATTAGCTGACCACCATGCCTTTGTGTGTGATCCTGGAGGGGTCCCGAGGAGTTCCTTCCTCAGAGCTTGCCTGACCAGCTTACCCTTCACATATCCCTTGCACCTGTCTCCCGACTTCTACCTATAGAGCACTTTCTCTCTCTCTCAACTTCTTACCTCTCATTCTTCCACTCTATTTAATATCATAACTTCCCTTTGGTTCTGCACGATTTCATATATCGGCCATCGTATTATATGCTGAAGCTCTCAGATAACACATGTTTAGTTAGGCATTTTGGAAGGGTTACCATTTTTGTCTGTAGAGGTTTGACACACTCATGGTGTCTCCCTTCCTGTATCTTGGTGGTCTGCTGGGGGATTTAATGCTAGACTGGGATAAGGCTACTGGTGTTGTGATTTCCGATGTGTACTAGATGTTGTTGAACCTGTACAATCGCAACGGAGACGTGGGAAGCCTAGGTGGTCTTTCTGACTGTGTACCTTGTGAGTTTAGCGCTGTGTTGCGAGTGAGGGCTTTTGCCTCTGCCACCCAACACTGTACTAACTCGTTTGCTTTGACTTTGAGAGGGTCGCCAGGAGAGAACCAGATACTAGCGATCTGGATCTCTCAAGAGAGCACCCTGTCAATTAACGTAATTTGGCCGCACAGCCTTAAGGACTTCGCTAGGCTACGAGCCGCTTGCTCAGCCATTGTTTCCTAGCCTACTACATCCCAGCTAGACTTTATTCGCCTAGCAGACACCAGATTTAGATTATAAACTCTTTCTGTTATGTATGTATTATTATTCACGGCATTTATTAGTCTAGGTTGTTGTTGAGTTGCACAACCCTAGTAGGCTGTTTCGTTGATGAGGAAGTACTTGTTTTGCTGTTTGAGTTCCTACTATTGCGCAGTTATTATTCCCGTGCCAGTTAACCCTATATGTCCTTACAATTGTCATATCCTGTTCCTGCTTTATACTACAGTTCAAAATCCGATACGATCATCTTACCCCAGCATCAGACTTTCTTCAGAAGATTCCTGCTCGATGCTTTGGGACTTTCGTTCACTTTCTTTAGTATAGGAGTGACAGTTCATTATTGTTTAGAGTAACTTTAAATATACCTTCTTCTAGTTTGCATTAAATCATTGCAGTGATTTAATTAAGATCTCTATCTTTTCCTAGTATACCTTATTACCGTAATTGTATGTTGTTGTGATCAGGCTGTATCAGAGATCATCAGCCTGTAGTAGTAGTGCACTTATACTGAGTTATAGGATACCCCGTTATCGCAGATTTAACTTTGGAGGGTATAGGTGTTTTTGTGCGCCGGCATTATAAGTTCAGGGGGTTGGATCTAGCTCCTTGCGACATATATGACGCGATCGCGTCATATGAATAAGTCCACCAAAAACTCATATGACGCGATCGCGTCATATGGACTTATCTCTATACCTCTCCAATAAGTTTATGACGCAATTTTGCGTCATATGAGCTCAGTAAGTCCGATAAGTTACCATACGATAAAACCGTTGGTGGCAACCTCAGCCTCCTGCGATAATTCTAACGGCCGCAGTGTTGTTGTGAGTGTAGTGCGAGGCAGTGGCAATGATCCTGGGTCTCCCGCCTCCTTGGACTTACTGGAACATAATATGTCTGGGGGAGCTAGTGTTACCGTTGTGGCTGTGTGTTTTCCTAGTCCAATGATTAAGAGCCCTTGTTTTATACGAGCCCCGGTCGTAACAAAGCAATGTAAGCAAAGTTTTAAGACACTAGAATATCTCAATTAATCTGTATTATCAGCAAAGTATTAAGATCTTTTTATAATTGATATAAGCTTGTTAACCCTTTAAAGATTTGTTTATTCTTTCTATGTTATCTCGTTATTCTTAGTTTATTATTATTCTCCCTTTTGTATTTTATCTTATTTATTCTTATTACTGAAAGACATTTGACTAAATAAATATGGTAAGGCAATATTACAAAGTCACATATAAAAGGGAATTATATTTATAAACGTAAATAAGGTATTTTACAATTAATCAAAATAATAAGCTATAATAGAGTGTCAGGATCGTTTTGAATACGTTCTGATTTCACTAAACAACAAATTAAAGTTTAGTAGGTTTAGGCCTTTACAATGCCTATTCCGAATAATAGTCAGGTAAGTATTTAACTTATACAAGGCTTAATCATTAATTATGAATGACAATAGCTTTACATCAAGTTAGTTAATTGTTAATAAGTAAAGTAGAATATTCAATCACAAATCATCTCTGAATCAAACATTAATTCTAATCACCAAAATTAAACAGTAATTCAAAATATATATCTCTCCAATTAAATTAAACATATATGATTCTCCAATCCAATCTATAAGATTTATCCAATTAAATTAAGCATATATGATTCTCCAATCCAATCTATATGATTTCTCCAATGAAATTATCTTAAAGCAAATGAGTGTATGTTTTCGACATACCTCTGGTTAATTAATAGTCACAAATAATCCCTAACTAACGAGTAAGAGGTCGCTCCCGGACGCTGCTTAACACATAATAATATACAAGCCTGTTCTCTCCATGTAGCTCTTCCACCTCCCAGCTTATAATGTGTCTAGTTTGAATTATCAAATCCCCGGCTTATATATCGTTCCCTGGACCTAGCTACTCCAATCCGAAGGTAGGAAACAGGTGCCGGAACTAGTAAGAAGGCAGGAAACACGTCGACCAGTTACAGGTGAGAAGCAGGTGTGGTGTAGCCAATCCAGGTGTTAGAAGCTCACCACGTCACAGGTACCCCGCCCATCTCACGCAAGTTTTGGCGGGAAAACAAGGAATGTGAAGGAATGCAGGCAGTTGCTGGGCCGCTCTCACCCCTCCCTCTCTCTCCATCCCTAACCATACTGCTGTATTGTCCTCAATATTCTCGGCTAATGGCTTGATGTACAAGTACCTCCGGATATGCGGCACTGTCCCTCCCGGAGGACCACTTGCACCTTCCCTCCGAATATTATTTTATGGAAATAAAATAATTTGAATATGAATCTGAATCTGTGTGGCTGTGTGTTTTGGGTGCTGGGGCAATGCCTTCTCTATACATAATTATGTATAGAGAAGGCATTGGCTGGGGTCTGGTGACTGGGTCACGACAGGTAGGGTCCCTCTAGGATGTTTAAGAAGGGACATACACACACACACCGCCCCTCTCACACTTTCCTCCTCCCTGGAGTACCTAACCTCCTCCTCCTCCCCCCCCCCCCTACTCCTCCTCCTCTCCCACCCATTCCTCTACCTCCTACAACCCCCCTCCCTCTCTCCCATAACCACACACCCTACTAAATATTATATTACTATCGGCATGTAAACTTCTCCACTGGTCATATTGCGCTAACTATCCCCTCAATAACCATTATTGTAATACGAATTTGAACCATGTAACTCATCTTTGTAAAATATTTGTATTACTATAATTCCATTATAACTTCGGTAGTTGGTAATATTAGTCACATTATGTATGTGACGCTTGTATTCAGCTAACTATGACCTCAATAACCGTTGATGTAATGAAGAATGTGAAGTGTCCCTCATATGATTGTAATATATTTGTGGTACTATTATTGCATAATAATTAATGTAGTTCGAAATATTAGTCACATCTTGTATGTAATAATTGTATTCAGCTACCTATGATCTCAATAACCATTGATGTAAGAAAACATGAATAGCCTCCTCATATGATTGCACTAGTTTTGTAGTGCTATTATTTACCTGTCAATTAATAATTCAGTCACTTTTTTTTTTTTTTTTTTTTCCATGAGCACGTATATACAGCATATGTGGCAATCAAATGAGGAAACTATAATAACACCAGACGACGATACTGTTGTTACAGTAGAATAATGGCTCTTTGAGCAGTATGTATTGCCTTACCAGTGGTTGTCCCCTTATTATTATTATTATTTTATTATTATTATTGAAATACCACAGGAACAAAAATTCCTGGGAGCGAAACTTCCACCCCCAACGAGATCCCTCTCTTTCTACCACCTCCCTCCACATGTTACACGTCTCGTTAATCACAGTCTTCTAATATACAAATCACATTTCCTTACCCCCTGACATTCTTGAAATACCCACTAAGTATATTCAATTAGATACCAACCATGCAGACTATAATACGTTCGTTGTGCATGGGTACGAGGCGATCTCAAGACACCTTAGCTCCCAGTGCACAACGAACCGGATCATGATTATGTCCGCCTGTATTAAATTATGTATTATGTTGATTTATACCATTGCCTATTTTTGTAATAATTGTATTCAG
The DNA here is from genome assembly GCA_032716605.1 of Paralithodes platypus. Taxonomy (NCBI): domain Eukaryota; kingdom Metazoa; phylum Arthropoda; class Malacostraca; order Decapoda; family Lithodidae; genus Paralithodes; species Paralithodes platypus. The sequence goes on from CM064516.1 coordinate 1,875,826, forward strand.
CTAACTATGATCTCAATAATCATTGATGTAATGAAAATATGAATAGTCTCCTCATACGATTGCACTAGTTCTGTAGTGCTATTATTTACAACCTGTCAATTAATAATTCAGTCACTACAAGCTTGCTTGCTTTTTTTTTTTTTTTTTTTTACAGACCATGTGACAATTAAATGAGGAAACTATAATAACACATCTGAATAATGCCAACCTGACTTATAAACACAAATATGAATGTAACCAGACGACGATGCTGTTGTTTCAGTGGAATAATGGCTCTTTGAGCAGTATGTATCGCCTTACTAGTGGTTGTCCCCTCACAGGATGGGGGGCGCTGCTCAATAAACTCGCCCCTCGGGGCAAAATCAAAATCAATCTCTCTCCATCTCTCTCTCTCCCTCTCTTGTCACGTAAGCAAGGTTGAGTTATTGCCACGCGGTTGTAGTTGTAAAGTCACGTTCAACAGGTTGGTCTGGTCTGATCCTATGGTTAAACTATTAAGTGGACCCAGGTGCGCTAATGAACATACTCTCTCTCTCAGATACCTGTCTTAACTCAGGATAATTTGACAGCTAGATATAATCATTTTATTTCTTCACTCCACAATGCGCAAAATAAATATATCCCCAAAAGAAAATTTAGATCAACACAGAACCAACCCAAATGGATGAATAATAGACTATTAGACCTTCTAGGAAAAAAGAGAGGAATATATCGAAAAATTAAGAAAGGCGAAATTCACCTACTTGCTTACTATCAGAATCTATCAAGAGAGGTTAAAAAAAGGTATAAGGACAGACAAAAGAAATTATGAAATCAGGATAGCCAATGACTCAAAAAATAACCCTAAGGCTTTTTACCAGCTATATATATCTAAAGTTAGAGATAAAATAGGCCCCCTTAAAACTTCGATAGGAGAAATGACAGAAAATGATTTAGAAATGTGCAGTACATTAAATAGTCAGTTTCTATCCGTTTTCACTAATTAAAATTTGGCACAGATTCCAGAAGTCCGTAAGGTATATAGCAATAGTATAGAAAATAGGTTAAGTACGGTTACTATAAGTAGAAATGATGTGCTTAAGGAAATTGACAGACTGAAACCTCAGAAATCGCCTGGTCCCGATGAGGTATATGCTAGAGTATTAAAAAAATGCAGAGATGAGTTAAGTTACCCATTAACATTTCTTTTTAACAATTCATTAGAAACAGGTATAGTTCCAGAAGCTTGGAAGCTTGCAAATGTAGTTCCGATTTTCAAAAAAGGTGATAAATCAATAGCATCCAATTACCGTCCCATTAGTCTCACTTCAATTATAGGAAAGCTACTAGAGTCAATTATTGCTATGAAAATGAGAAACCACTTAGAAACATTTAACTTAATCAATTCTTCTCAGCATGGATTCACTCAGGGACGTTCTTGCCTTACTAATTTGCTTAGTTTTTTCTCAGAGGTATATGAAGCAGTAGATAATGACAAGTCATATGATATTATATATTTAGATTTCAGTAAAGCTTTCGACAGAGTCCCTCATGAGAGATTGATGAGAAAGGTTGAGGCACATGGAATAGGTGGGGCGTTGTTAGGATGGATTAGGTCATGGCTAATTGGTAGGAAGCAGAGAGTCAGCATAAATGGTACTAAGTCAGAATGGGGATCAGTCAAGAGTGGTGTCCCCCAGGGATCTGTATTTGGTCCTCTGTTGTTTATTATACACATAATGACCTTGATTTAGGTATAACTAGTAGGATAAGTAAATTTGCAGACGATACCAAAATGGGGAGAAAAATTTATTCAGTTAGAGATATAGAGTGTCTGCAAAGGGATCTAGATACCTTACACGAATGGTCAGTAAAATGGCAGATGAAGTTTAACATTGACAAATGCAAGGTATTAAAGATAGGGAAGATGCATACAAATTTTAAATATAAACTAGCTAATATGGAATTAGAAAACTCAGACTGTGAGAAAGATCTAGGTGTGTTTGTTAGCAATGATTTGAAGCCTAGAAAAGCGTTCGTAATAAGACAAACAGGATTCTCGGGTTCATATCTAGGAGTGTGAGTAACAGAACTGCTGATGTTATCTTAAAACTTTACTTGTCATTAGTGAGACCCCATATGGATTATGCTGTTCAATTTTGGTGTCCTTATTACAGAATGGACATAGATTCATTGGAGAGAGTACAACGTAGAATGACAAAAATGATCCATAATATTAGAAATCTTCTGTATGAAGAAAGGTTGAAGAAATTAGGCTTACATTCGTTAGAGAGACGAAGAGTTAGAGGTGACATGATAGAGGTATTCAAGTGGGTTAGTGGAATTAATAAAGGAGACATGAAAAATGTACTAAAGCTCAGTGATAGCGAAATAACTCGTACAAATGGTTTCAAATTAGATAAATTTCGTTTCAGAAAAGATATAGGCAAATATTGGTTTGGTAACAGAGTTGTAGATGGGTGGAATAGGCTACCAAGTGATATAGTGGGATCAAGAACGATAGGGAGCTTTAAGATGAAATTGGATAGGCATATGGACGAGATAGGTTGGGTGTGAGGGGGATCTACCAGGTGTGGGCCAATCGGCGCTCAGCAGACCCCCGTAATCTTGTGTTAATCTCTGACCGTTTTGGTGGGGTCAGTACTCAAGGTATTAGTGAGATGGGTCTATAATTGGGCCTTGTAATTGGGGTTGGGTGTGACAGGGATCTGCCTTGTATGGGCCGATCGGCTTTTTGCAGACTCCCATTTTCTTATGTTCTTATGTTCTTATGACATCCGGTAGGTACGGATGTTACAATATATATATATATATATATATATATATATATATATATATATATATATATACACTGTATATATATAAATATAACTTGATATTGATGGAATCTGCAATAATCAGGGTACACAATGGCCATGAGATAATTATCGCGAGTAGAGTTTTACCAATTAAAATATAATGTATAGTGAAATTATGTTTTAAAATAGTGTGCAGTAATTAGAAGAAAACAAATTCAATTTGATTCAGTGGATTAATGTAACAAAACTTGTGTGCTATGATGTCATGAAAGTATTTAACTTATACAAGGCTTAATCATTAATTATGAATGACAATAGCTTTACATCAAGTTAGTTAATTGTTAATAAGTAAAGTAGAATATTCAATCACAAATCATCTCTGAATCAAACATTAATTCTAATCACCAAAATTAAACAGTAATGTTTACAGTAATGTCCCTCTTGCGTTGAAGTTCCGCCGTACCAATCCAGGCCCCGCTTTAACTCACCACAGCACTAACAACCAATTAAACTCTGCTGCACACAACATAAAAGGAGCATTACATGATACAGTAAAAATGGGTCTAGTCTAGCCAACACAAGCTCCTTCCTCAATTCTCCTCCCACAAGCGGCAAATACGGACTCAAAGACTATAATTGGTTGAAACAAATTATACGGATCACGATCCTAATTTTAACTTATCATGGCCTCAAATTAAATATATCTCGGGCCTAAGTTCAAGTTCAACTAATCTCGTTAAATATTCAATTAATTACGATCCAACAATAATCATCCACACTCCAACTAATCACGCTCTTAGCTGAACCAATCACGCACAAACATCACTCACGCACCAAATGCAATCATACCCAGAGCCCAATAAAAAAAAAAAAAATCAAAACTCAATCAATTATTGTCTAAATTCACCCAATCATGTGATAAATTTAACCAATGAAGACTCAAAGTAAACCAATCAAACAATGATTCAATAAATCACGTCCTAAATACAATCAATCAAGCCCTAAAGTCTATCAATCACACGCCAAATTCAGCGAATCACGGCCCAAATTTAACCGATCACACTGGAAGTCTGGGATATTGTGTAGGAGTTTAATAATGGAACACGTGTTTATGAGCAGGTGTGATTGGGATACCCTCGATGATAAACGGCTATGCACAAATTGGTAAAAGACCATTATGTTCATTGACTATTTGCAGAGGTACTACAGTCACACATCAAAATGCGTGGACCTAGCTTATTTGTAATTATGAAAGTGTATCTCTGGAAACAGATGTATGCCTATAATTGTCCATATATCCACTACAAAACTATGTATATTATATTTTGAAAAGCAAGTTCCATCCAAAAAGCAATCCATAGTTATAATAGCATACAAAGTAACATAAGGGGGTCCACGAATTTGTATAAGTGACTGTACAGCAATCACATACACGCACGTATGCACAATTACTCTCACTACCACTCTCTCTCTCTCTCTCTCTCTTTCTCTCTCTCTCTGTCGGTGGCTGCTTTATGTTCCCCTTTCCATCTTCCCCATCTTTTAATTGTTTAAATTCCTTATCCCGAGCATTCTTTGTATAAGAGATTTCTCTCTTTCCATGTCTGGTTTACAAAGCTACCTCTCCTTGTCTCCTTCCTTATAAGTCGTTTATTCACGTCAAGCATTCTATATATTTTAACCCTACCCCCCACCCCACACACACACACACACACACACACATACACAGAAAATGATTTCCTGCAATTCCTTCTTTATCTCTCTTACAGTCTGGCTGCATTCCTGTGTGGCCTTTCCTTAAAGTTTATGCCCTCATGCGAGCTCTTATAATATTTCCTTTGTTGCAATCTCTGTTTTTTTCTGCAATAACTTTCACACTTTGTTTTTCGTCTCCACCTCCTTTACTGTTTCTACTTCAGGTGTACATTCCCTTAATGCACGCACCTCACTCACTCTCTCTCTCTCTCTCTCTCTCTTTCCCTCTCTCTCTCAAATAATATCCATAAATGCCTGCTCAATAAGAAACAAAATAGACGAACTCAAATGTCTGTTATTAAATGAGAAAGTTGACGTTATTTGTATAACGGAAACACATCTGAACCTTAAAAATAAAGATCTACTTCATGAATATCACATAGAGCCATATACAAAAAATCGACCGTAACAATGGAAAACAAAGAGGGGGGGTTGCAATGTACGTTGCAACCTACTTAAACCCAGTTGAGGTGACTCTCCCCGAAAGTAATGCAGAAATAGTGTGCGTCAAAATAAATACAAAAAACATGAACTTAAATATTACTACAGCGTACCGACCACCGAGACTAACTGTTGCCGATGATACAATTTTTTATGAAATACTAGAGAAACCCCTTAATTCCGACGAAACAGTTTTACTAGGTGACTATAACCTCCCCCTAATTGACTGGAATACCCTGACCGGAAAAAATGCTGAGTCACGCCTAATGACAAGCTTCATCCAGGATTTTTTTTTGACTCAACACGTAAAACAGCCGACGCGAGACAGGAATATATTAGACCTCGTAATCACTACCCAAGAACATCTATTATCAAACCTGGATGTAGGTGAACATCTGGCAACGTCCGATCATAAAATCTTAACAATCAACGTTATAAGCAAATATTCCACAGTAAAAACAACAGGAATGGTTTCGGACTTCAAAAACGCAAATTATGATGGACTTAAGGAATCGCTATCAAACATACACTCAAACCTCATAAATATAAACGAAGTAAATGAACTATGGGGACATTTTAAGTGTACAATTACAGAAGCGCATAAACAATTTGTACCCATGAAACCAAAACGTAATACGAAATCAAGTATGCCCCCTTGGTACAGTAGAGACATTGGCAAGGCAATAAGGAAAAGGAATCAACTCCACAAACTTGTAAAAAATAACACAAATACTGAAGTAATTAAAAACTTGTACAAAAATAGTAGAAGGGAAGTGAACAAAATAATTAGGGCGAACAAACAAAATTACGAAATGACTATTGCCAGAGAGAGTGCCACAAACCCCAAAAAATTCTACAGTTACGTAAATAAAAATAAACAGATCAAAAGCGGAATCGGACCGCTAATAGAAGATGGCCAGACAATAACAGGTGACACAAACACGGCAAATCTGCTCAACAAATATTTTGGCTCAGTTTTCACAGAAGAAGTTATCGATCTTACCCCTGAAAATAACACCTCAACTCATGTGATAGGAGATTTCACCGTCAGTGTTAGCGAAGTACAAAGCAAATTGAGTAATTTAAATGTAAATAAGACCCCGGGACCCGACATGCTCCACCCGAAAATAATTAAGAATGTTAAGGACGAAATAGCAAAACCCCTGACACAACTATTTAACTTATCATTACTACAGGGGATTGTACCGAGTGATTGGAAAGATGCGAACATTACGCCGATATACAAGAAGGGTAGCAAGGCCAAAGCGAGAAATTACAGACCAATTAGTCTAACTTCAATTGTAGGAAAAATCATGGAAAAAATCCTTAGAGATAAGATAGTAGATTACCTCGAATCAAACACCCTAATCAAAAAATAGTCAACACGGCTTTAGATCAAATAAGTCATGCCTAACAAATTTGATTGAATTTTATAAGAAACTATTCACATATAACGACATGACTAAATCACTAGATATAATCTTCTTGGACTTTCAAAAAGCTTTCAACAAGGTGCCTCACCGAAAACTATTGGCTAAACTGGAGAGGATAGGTATCAAAGGTGAAATTCATTCATGGATAAAAAATTGGCTTACAGACAGAAGACAGAGAGTGGTGATAAATGGAGTGGAATCGGAGTGGGAGCCTGTCACTAGTGGAGTTCCACAGGGTTCAGTCCTTGGACCGGTCCTGTTTCTCATATACATTAACGATATTGATGTAGGGGTAAACAACACCATTTCCAAATTCGCCGACGATACAAAAATAGGAAATACAGTCCTGAACGAAGATGATAGAAATGCGTTGCAATCTGATTTAAACAAGATATCAGAGTGGTCGAAAAAATGGCAGATGCCCTTCAATGTCGATAAATGTCAGGTGCTGCAGGTTGGTAGCAGAAATATGAAATACAAATACGAAATGAATGGCAAACAAATAAAAAAATGCAACGGTAGTAAAAGACCTAGGGGTACTAATATCTGAAAACCTAAAAACTTCCTACCAATGTATAGCAGCTGCAAATAAGGCAAACATAGCATTGGGCTATTGGGAAAATTTACATATAAACATGAGAACGTAATAGTGCCACTGTTCAAAAGTATGACGAGGCCCCACCTGGAATATGGTGTGCAGTTCTGGTCACCTTATCTGATCAAGGACATTGTAAGACTCGAGGAGTCAGTACAGCATAGAGCGACGAAGATGATACCCTCATTAAGAAATAAATCATATGAAGAAAGACTTAAACGATTGAACCTGTTCTCATTAAAAAAGTGGAGGTTGAGGGGTCAGCTTATTGAGTGCTTTAAGATACTAAAAGGTTTCGACAAAGTCGATGTAAATGCACTATTCACATTAAACAATACTAATCAAACTCGCGGAAATGGAATGAAATTAAAAACCAAAAAGGCAAACCTAGATGTCACAAAGAGTTTCTTCACCTACAGTGTGGCGACAGAGTGGAATAAACTACCAGCGAGAGTGGTGGAGAGCGACACAATAAACGCTTTCAAGGGAAGGCTTGACCTCTATCTGCAGAGGGCGGGGGTGATATGAAAAAAAATAAAAAATAAATAAAAAAAATAAATGTATGTATGTGTATGTGTATGTGTGTGCACTGTACAGTATGTATATATATGTATATATATACTGTATATATATATGTATGTATGTGTGTATGTATGTATGTGTATATGTGTATGTATGTGTGTATATATATGTACCGGTGCATATATATATATATTCTGACATACGGAGCCCTGTATGTTAATTTAAGAGTTAGAATTAGAGTTGAAGGAGCCAAACTACCCAAGCGGCGAAGCAAACTAGCGAGCGAACTAGCGAGTGGGGAAACCAGCTCGCCGCATACCAGCAAACAAGCCTTCACACCTACGTACGTCATAGGGGACCCTGCAAACTACTTGATGACCGACGCTATGACGTATGATCGACGCCAGGAGCTGTGAATGGACCAGGCACCTGTTATGCGACTCGAGGAGCTATGATTGGAGCGGGCACCACCCCCCGCCTCCTGATTCGTTCCTACACCATCATTGTTTAGTATATAAGACCCGAGTTGTGGGCATTCAAATCAGTCTCATTTGGAGTAGGGGAAGGTGAACTTGCAGCTGGAGGAAGACGGGGTGAAGTATTATAATGGGATTGTGACTGTCAGTCAGATTATATAAATGTGTGTTAAGTGTGTTCGGTGTAAACACTTACGTTATGTTGGTTAGTGAGATATGTGATTGGGAATTAACGTTAACGCTACTATTATGTGCTTAACTATTTGATTGGGAATTAACGTTAACGCTACTATTTATGTACTTAACTATGTGATTGGGAATTAACGTTAACGCTACTATTATGTGTTTAACTATTTGATTGCGAATTAACGTTAACGCTACTATTATGTACGTAACTATTTGATTAGGATTTAACGTTAACGCTATTATTATGTACTTAACTATTTTAGTTGACTAACTTGTGGACTAAAGCAACTCTTTAAGTAATTGGGTTATGATGAAAGTAATACTATTGTTTTATATTAATACTTACGAGTTCTTTCATTTTCTTTGAATTAAGCTTACATTGCTTAACGGCGCTTAGTACGGTGATGCTATTGTCTCGTATTAGTAATATCGCCTTAGACTAACATGGCTGTGTTAATATTACTTCTAGTGATTTCCTAAGCTGAAGAATTTTTTTTTAGCTTCAAAATATTATTTTGCTTTTCATATTATTTGAGTGAGACCTGAATCGAATCTATGAAGCGATCCTGTAACTTTATTTACTCATAATCAAACCTCAATGTTACGTGGTTAAGAAATACATTTAACTAATTATTAAATATATATCTAACTTTTTATGTGACTTTGATATTAATCCTGATGATAATAATAATATAATACTATTAACGTAAGACAAGAACCAAGAATAATTACATTAAATATAAATAAAAGGATATTAGAAGAAAACTATCTATTCATTTCAAAAAGGGTAAGAGACAGAAATATTCTTACTTTAATATTTATCTTTCAAGACTTTTTATAGAATTAATAGTCCTTCTTTATATAACCATAGCCTACTAAGCTTCGGTTAAATAATAATTCTTTATAAATACTACATGACTTTAATTAGTTTCAGTATTGTTCATAATAAAAGAGTATCAGTCAATAAAGGATACTAAGATCCAAAAGGAAAGGAAGCAACAACAGGAAATAATTTTATTATATTTCACTTTTGTTTTGCCTTCAGCTGACTGATACCTTAATATATATCTCTGTGCTATCTAGATTCATCAAGTTAACCACTTGAGGATCAAGATACGTAACAATATATATATATATATATATATATATATATATATATATATATACTGTATATATATATAGTTTGTAAGGCCAGACTGCCTAGTATGGACCTTGAGGTCTGTGTGGTCTGTGTATCTATGTAGCTCTATGTAGCTCTCTCTCTCCCCCCCCCCCCCCCCCCCCCCCCCCCCCCCCCCCCCCCCCCCCCCCCCCCCCCCCCGCCAACATTGTATTCATGTAATGCTGGCTTATTGTTCTGGGTGACGTGTTGTGGCAGTTTTACCCATGGAATATATATATATAATATATATATATATATATATATATATATATATATATATATATATATCATTTGGTGGAAGAGCGTTGTGATAAATAAAGATGTTGATGGATGTGTGGCTATGTGGGGCCTATGTATGTGAATCTGTGTATATATCTGTTTGTGTGCGTGTGTTTTGGTGTATGTAGCAAAGGCTATATGTAAGTCCCTATGAACATATGTGTATGTGTTTGTGCTTGTTAATATGTCACATATGGTATGATGAGGATATGGAGAATATATTGCCTTTTAATTTTTCTCATATACAAGTATAATATATTTCACAAATACACATACTCAAAAGAGAGTGGTGAAGAGAGTAGTGAAGGAAAGTAAGAGAAGAGTAGATGAGGAATTTGGAAGGAATCAGAGTGTAAAATGGAGGGAGTGTAAGAAACTATTCTGGAAAGAAGTCAAGAAAGATAGGGAAGGTAGCAAGGGAAACAGTAAGAGTGTGAAAGATAAGAATGGGAGAATGCTAGCCGAGAAGCAAGAGAGAGTCGAAAGATGGAGGGAGTACTTCAATGAGTTGCTAAATGTAAGGAATGAAGAGCCAGCAAACATAGTTGGATATGGTATGAGAGGGAGAGGAGAAGTAGTGGAGGAGGAGGTGGGGATCAGGAGGTCAGAAGTGTGGGAAGCCATGAAAAGAGTGAAGTTGGGGAAAGCACCAGGAACAGATGGAGAGTGTGGGGAAATTTTGAGGTATGATGGTGAGATAGTGATCGAATGGGTATGGAAAATGTGCAAATTAGCATGGGGGAAGGGGAGTGCACCCGATGACTGGAAGACTGGCAGAATAGTCCCCATATATAAGGGCAAAGGGAAAAGAGGAGTGTGTGGTAACCAATATGTCTTTCAAGCGTAGTAGGGAAGGTGTACAGTAGTGTGGTGATTGAGAGAGTGAGAGTGAGAACGGAGAAATGGGTAGGCGATGAGCAGGGATGTTTTAGGAAGGGAAGAGGATGTGTAGATCAGATTTTTACCCTGAATTGTGTTGTGGAGAAATATCTGGAGAAGCAACAAAAGGTGTATGTTCCCTTTATGGACTTGGAGAAGGCCTATGACAGAGTGGATAGAGAAGGTATGTGGAAAGTACTTAGGATATAATTATGGAGTAGATGGCAAGTTGCTGAAATCAGTGAAGAGCATGTATGAGGGTGCAAAGGCGGCAGTACGTGTGGAGAATGAGCAGAGCGAGTTCTTTGACTTGAATGTTGGGTTGAAACAGGGGTGTGTGATATCCCCGTGGTTGTTTACTGTATATATGGATGGAGTCGTGAAAGAAATACTACGAAGAACAGTGGATGTTGGTGTATCGCTGAAAAGGGAGGGAAATGAGTGGAAGCTGCCTCTACTACTGTTTGCGGATGATACAGTTCTGATGAGCGATAATGAATGGGAGTTGTAAATGAGTTTGGAACAGTGTGCGAAAAACGGAATTTGAAGGTAAATGCCTGGAAGAGCAAGGTTATTGTCTTCGAAAGGGGTGAAGTCACAGAGTGTGAGGTGAAGTTGAACGGTCAGGATATGGAGATCGTCAGCTCTTTTAAGTATCTGGGCAGCGTGTTGAGTAAAGATGGGACTATGGATGAAGAAGTGCGGGAGAGGGTGCAGCAGGAGAAGAGGGTTGTAGGAACGCTGAAAGCAGTAACAAAAAATAGGGTGATCAGTATGGAAGTGAAGAAGACCTTGCATGACAATGTGGTAATCCCGACACTAAGTTACGGAAGCGAAGCATGGACGTTCGGGAAGAGACTCAGACCAAGAGTGAGAGCGGTGTAAATGAGTTACTTGAGAAGTGTGTGCGGAGTTACATGGAGGGATAGACAGACGAATGAGGAAGTAAGAAGGAGGTGTGGTGTGGAGATAGATGTGCTGGAAAGTGTGAAAAGGAACAACTTGAGATGGTTCGGCCATATGGAACGTATAGAAAGCGAGAGAATGACTAAGAGGGTGTACGAGAGCGAGGTGGAAGGACAGAGAGGGAGAGGTGCACCGAAGGAGAGGTGGAAGGATGGAGTGAGGAATTATATGAATGAAGGTGGTGCTGGTTGGGAGGAGGGGCATCGAGTGACTGGGGACAGCGGTGCATGGGGCGGTTCGTTCGTGGCCACCCCTTCGGGGATCACGGCGTCAGGCAATAGCTAGATAGATAGATAGACGTATTCAAGAAGACATACACAAAGTCACACTTCATCACACATTGGTGCACACCCGCATACACAACTCCAGAAGGCAAGAAAAACACACACAAACACAAAATAAACACACACTCACAGACCAGAAACTAGGTATCAGAGCCACTCTCCTCCCTGTCCTGTACAGAACACTACCACCTGTTCCCTCACAATACTACCAAAGCAACACTAACATCTGACACTATAACACTACCACTACCTCACCGCAACACTCACATCATAGGCCAAGTATCAGAGCCACTCTCCTCTCGGTCCTGTACAGAACACTACCACCTGTTTCCTCACAATGCTACCAAAGCAACACTAACACATGAGTCACATGACATCACATAACACTACCACCACCTCACCACAATACACACATCATAAGCCAAGTATTAGAGCCACTCTCCTCCCGGTGCTGTACAGAACACTACCACCTGTTTCCTCACAATACTACCAAAGCAACGCTAACACATGACACCACATAACACTACCACCACCTCACCACAACACACACACACACACCATAAGCCAGGTAACAGAGGCACTCTCCTTCCTGTCCTGGTACAGAACACTACCACTTGCTGCCTAACAACACAATCAAAACAACATACTCTGCCACATACAATAGCATTTGAAAATAACTTCGTTATGCAACCAATATACTACCACAACATAGCATGACATTTTTTTTTTTGTTATAGAGATTTAATATTTATTTAAATTACCTTCTGTATTGTTCTTGGCGATTATCTGTCAAACTAATCATTTACGCTTGGACACATAGGTTTCACATCTCCATAAAGCAGCTTTGCCATTTCCAGTATTAACTTTATCAACTCTGCGAAGCAGAGTGGTATCGCACACACAGGTCCCGCCCGTATACTGTGCACCACAATTCAGCTTGTCCGTCGTCGTCGTCCGTCATCCGTCGTCCGTCTGGTAACTCCTCCTAGACCGTTTGATGGATTTTCACCAAATTTCACAGGTATATTCGTTTCGTCAATGCGAAGGTCAGTCTAAAAGAAATTTTCAATTAACTTAAAGGTTAAGGTCAAAGGTCAAGGTTAAAAATAAGGTCAATATTTCATGTGTCTTAGTTTTTACTCAAATGTCTTCATTCTCACTATACAAGTTACTGGTAACTTCGATATCTTATTGACCAAATTTTAGATAAATATTCTGAAGGGTAAGGTCAAAGATCAAGGTCAAAGATCAAAATATTTGTTTTACTAGTATTTCTTATATTAACTGTTAGATTCTCACTGAACTTACCATGTATATTCGGAATACTTAGGACAAGGTCATACAAGAAACTATACAATTCCATATGAAAGGTCAAGTTCACAGGTCAAGGTCAAATAAAAGGTCAATATGCTATTTTCGTTACTTTTCATGCAAACTTCACAAACCTTGGCGATATAGTTGCACTTTAAATGAAAATGAAAATAATATATTTTGAGACACATATCATGAAGGTCAAGGTCAAAGGTCAAAGGTCAACTATTCTATAAATATATATGAAACTAACATGAGTTTTAATGACATTAGTCATGCTTATTTTGATTTTCCTGGGCAATGTCAATGAACAAAAAAAATTTACTCTTACATAAAGGTCAAGGTCACAGGTCATGGTGAAAGGTCAACTTATACTATTTATTTTTAGGTTTTATTCAAATGCCTTCATTTTCACTTTACAAGCTACTGGTAACATTGATATCGTATTGCACAAATATTAGATAAATATTCTAAAGGGCAAGGTCAAAGTTCAAGGTCAAAGGTCAAAATAGTATTTTTACTAGTATTTCATATACTAATTGTTAGATTCTCACTAGGCTTACCGTGTATATTCGGAATACCTAGGCCAAGGTCACACAATAAACTATTCTATTCCATATGAAAGGTAAAGGTCACAGATCAAGGTCAAATCAAAGGTCAATATGCTATTTTCTTTACTTTTCATGCAAACTTCACAAAATTTGGTGAGATAGCTGCACTTTAAGTGAAAAGGAAAATACTACTTGTTGAGACATATAAAGGTCAAGATAAAGGTCAAAGGTCAAGGTCAACTATTCTATTAATATACAGTATATGAAAAATAACTGATGTGTTTTAATGAAATTAGGCATGCTTATTTGATTTTCATGGGCAATGTCAATGCAAACAAAAATGTACTCATACATATAGGTCACAGGTAAAGGTCAAAGGTCAACTTTTATTATTTATTAAAAAAGATTACTCAAATTTTAGAAAACTGGCTGTGTTATGGCTTATTACTTAAATATAGCCTAATATATATCAAATTTCACATAAATATTGTAACAGTTAAGGTCAGAGGTCAAGGTCAAAATAAGAGTATTTGTCATTTTCCCTCCTTGACTGTTTAATGTATTGTCATAAAATTATACAGGCAAATTCAGTTGGTCAATGCGACGATTATCCAAATATATATATTTTACTTTTATCAAAGGTCAAAGGTCAAGGTCACAGTATATGATCACTATTTTTAACCAATAAGTTTTTATACAAATTAGGCTACACCATATTCATAATGTTAGTTAATATGAACAATGCTGTTAAGCTAACTAAATCCTTGATAAGAAATTCTAAGATCGAAGGTCAAGGTCAAATGTCAAGGTTAAAGTTTGATATGTGATTTTTACTAGTATTTCATATTTAATGTAAGATTCTCATTAGGCATATCATGCATATTCGGAATGCCTAGAGCAAGGTCATACAAGAATAAGCATAATTCCATTTGATAGGTCAAGTTCACAGGTCAACATCAAATATAAGGTCAATATGCTAATTTCTTTACTATTCATGTAAACTTCACAAAAATTGTTGAGACATGTGCATTAAGGGAAAATTAAAATGTTAAATTGTCAGACGTCATGAATGTCAAGATGAAGGTCAAAGGTCAAGGTCAACTATTCCTTTAATACCTCTGAAACTAACTGATGATCTATCTATCTATCTATTGCCTGACGCCGTGATCCCCGAAGGGGTGGCCACGAACGAACCGCCCCATGCACCTCTGTCCCCAGTCAGTCGACGCCCCTCCCCCCAACCAGCACCGCCTTCGTTCATGTAGTTCCTCACTCCATCCTTCCACCTCATATTCGGTCTACCTCTCCCCCTCTGTCCCTCCACCTCGCTCTCGTACACCCTCTTAGTCATTCTCTCGCTTTCCATACGTTCCATATGGCCGAACCATCTCAAGTTGTTCCTTTTCACACTTTTCAGCACATCTACCTCCACACCACACCTCCTTCTTACTTCCTCATTAGTCTGTCTATCCCTCCATGTAACTCCGCACGCACTCCTTAAGTAATTCATTTCCACTGCTCTCACTCTTGGTCTGAGTCTCTCAACCAACGTCCATGCTTCGCTTCCGTAAGTCAGTGTCGGGATTACCACACTGTCATGCAAGGACTTCTTCACTTCCATACTGATCACCCTATTTCTTGTTACTGCTTTTAGCGTTCCTACAACCCTCTTCCCCTGTTGTACCCTCTCCCGCACCTCTTCATCCATAGTCCCATCTTTACTCAACACACTGCCCAGATACTTAAAAGAGTTGACGATCTCCATAGCCTAACTAATGATCTTTAATGAAATTTGACACACTTATTTGATTTTCTAGGGTTACATCAAAGCAAACAAAAATATAATCCTACATAAAGGTCAAGGTCACAGGCCAAGGTCATAAGTTAACCTTCATCATAAAAAACTCAATTTTCGATAAGCTGACAACTGTTAGTTGCATTTTACTTAAATAACATATATTTCAATCATATACAGTATATATATATCATAATACTTAAGGTTAAAGGTCAAGGTCAAAGAACAAAAGAAGTGTTGATAATTGTCCTTAAACTCTTCCTAGACGGTTTAACCCTTTATGTACCGGTGACGTCCTTTTTATTGTATTCCAGCTATAATTAGACGATTGTGTGAAGCTTATGAAGGATCTGTGGTAGTAAAAAGGGTTAAGATAGTTGAAAGCCTGCACATTTTATGGAGGCCCTTCATAAACTAAATAATATTGTCTTAGTATCAAGTATGAAATGAAACCAACAGAACTGTACTGAACGGGTTACGTATCGTCACCAAATTTTGTTGGCAAATTTGGTTGGTCAATGCAACGATTGTCCAAATTTTGTGTTTTTGTTATTCAAAGGTCAAGGTGAATGGTAAATGTCACAGATTATAGTCACTATTTCTTTCTTATATATATTTTATATATATTGTTTATACTGTATATAAACCAATTTTACCTAAGAGATTCAATACTACTTGCAGAATTATAGGTCGCAGAGTTGCGTATGCATTTTTTTTTTGTTTTTTTTTTGTAATGCGAAAACTGCACACCTACTTTATTTTATTTGTTTTTTACATGTATGTTATCGAAAATCAACATGCTGGTTTCCATATGTTTTTCCCTTCATCTTTACACAATTACATTATTTTAGTTTTCAATTATTTGTTTTCCGTCAACCTCGTCCTCTTCCACCATTTTGTACACAATATTGGAGTTCCCAGTTCTATCTCTCCCTCCCTCCATGCCTGCCGGGTCCAACCCTTCCCATGTCACAGTTTATACCCTTTCGTCAGTATACTTTATTGTATTGTATAATATTTATTTATTATTTTGTTTTCTATTTCGTTGTTTCGCTCCAATTCACATTTATGATTTTATTTTTGTATTTATTTGTTTTGTTTTGCTTTGATAGCATGTGAGTATCATACCGTTTGTAACTCCTGTCGTTCTGGTTGTTTTTGTTCATTAGTGCCGTGTCTACATTTATTACCTCCGCCAACGAAGTTGGACGGAGGCCATGTTTTTGCCTCAGTTTGACTATAAAAAGGTTTCTCAAAAGGTTATGAACCGATGTTCACGAAATTTGGTGGGCAGATAGGACATGCACCAAGTAAAAAGTTGTTCACTTCTGGAGGCGATCGGTAAAGCGCATACCTCCGCCAGCGTGGACGGAAGTACGCACTCTCGCGAGTGCCTCTCTAGTTTTACTTGGCTTTGATGTTATGATTTAATTGTGTTAAGGAATTCTGTCATATCTTCATGTTATTCTTCATCAAACTCTCAACTTTATTAACCCACATGTCTGCCTACCTACCTACCTACAGTAGTACCTACTAATCTATCCACGTTACTATATTTCCTCACTCTTTGTTTTGCATTCCTGCGCCTCTATTTTCCCCCAAATTCTTTCACATTGCGTTGTCTATCAAATGCACCTATAAACCTTACTCACTCTCTGTTTTAACAACATATCACATCTTTACTATGCTGGTGTGTTCCCTTCTTCCACCACACTATAGACTATTTTATTTTATGTTTATTAGATTTATTATTATTAATATTAGTTTCAATGTGTTTTTAAGCTGGCGAGAAATGGGCTTGTTCACATCATATTTACTCAGCCATTACAAAGTGTTGTATAGCCAAGTACGGTGATCATTGTGAACATCTGACAATTACACTATACAGCGACATAATAGTTGTCAATTGTTCCAGTAGTTATCGATATATAAGTTGCTGCAGGAGTAAACCTTCCACCGAGTTAAAGACAAATCGAGTATAGTTCCGTATCCAACACCAGGGTCTGTTCACTGACTCCAACGGGTTTTCATTGAACTTCTATGAACTTCATCGTATTAAACACGAATTAAACTTAAAATTCCATCTTCCTCCACTCCCTTTATTCTTTCAAATGTATCTTAAAACCTATTCTCTCATGTATCATAACTTCACTTTAATAGTTCGTACTTCGTTCTATCAAAACTTAATTCATAAGTTGATAGTGTATCACTTGCCTTTCGATTTTCAATGCACACAAGGGTTATGTTATATTTTTACTCAAACTTCACCCAGATAACCCTCCCCCCTCCCAACCCTTCATAAACACTATTTATTGCATTCTTCCATAAAATCCACCCCAACTGTATATTTATCCATGCCCTTCCCTTTTAATAAAGCTTGTTGACACCAAGAATCTCTCTCGCTCGTTCCTCAATAAATCCCCCTTCCTTCCTCACCCTCCTCCACTTACAACACCACAGATATTTGGCCTGTGTTATGTATATTTGTAATAAATACCTCTGGTTTCTCTTCCTGGGGGAAACAGAGCCAATACAAGATTATATACTGGGTGATTGGGGATACAAAGAGGGTAAATATTGGTGACATTATATGAAAATTAGTTAAGGATCAGAAACTCAAGTGGCAGTAAGATACGAGAAGTGATGATGAAAGGTGAACTAAATGGTGTTTCGTTAGTGTGAATGCAAGAGGAAAAAGGATGTGGATGTGAGATTATTTGAGGATTATGTAGGTTTAGATGTGAGTTTATGCATGATTGGATGGGAGATTATGTGGGATTGGATGTGAGTGTATGTGAAGATTATGTAGGATTGTATGTGAGTTTATGTGAGGATTATGTAGGATTGGATGTAAGGTTTATGTAGGATTGTATGTAAGTTTATGTAGGATTATGTGAGTGTATGTGAAGATTATGTAGGATTGGATGTGAGTTCATGTGAGGATTATGTAGGATTGTATGTAAGGTTTATGTAGGATTGGACGTGAGTTTATGTGAACATTATGTAGCTTTGAAAGCGAGGTTATGTGAGGATCATGTACATTAGGATTGGACGTGAGTTCATGTGAGGATTATGTAGGATTGGATGTAAGGTTTATATAGGATTGGACGTGAGTTTATGTGAGGATTATGTAGGATTGGATTTGAGGTTTATGTAGGATTGGATGTGAGTTTATGTGAGGATTATGTAAGATTGGATGCGAGTTTACGTGAGGATTATATAGGATTAGATGTGAGTTTATGTGAAGATTATGTAGGATTGGATGTGAGCTTGTGAAATCCGAGTCTTTTCGTTTTAGTCTATATTATTGCATATGCAAAGACCACATTATGGTTTATAGTTATAATTATGTCTTTGGCAATGAAAACATGGCCAAAACAATGCTGAGTCATGTTATTTTTGTTTGTGTTCCTTCTCATATTCATGCAAGTCATCAAACAAAATTGCTCCGGTTTGACTCCCTGAAGAGAAGTACCAATAATCAAAATATGCCATAGGAAAGATAATCAATAGTTCCTTGCACAAGTTCCGTTCGTCACTGAGATTGTATATATGAATGTTAAATATAGAATTATTAAATAAAGAGAGTACCTTACTATGCAATAGTTAATTCACCTTATTCTGCAGCTATTAAATAAGATATTACACTCTAAATTAAATTATACTATTTTTCCTCATATAAAATAATACTCAGATAGAAATGGACCTTGTGCAGGTTACTGTACTTGGAGAACTGTTGATAATTATCCAATATTCGTTCCCATTGGGTAACATAAGGAAGGATAAAATGATAATTGCATAAGAATGGAAGTGTTTAGGAAGGAAGGAACGAGGGAAATACAGAAACATGGCAAAATAATCGAGTTTTCGGAGAACCGTGGTTAACCCATTCAGTACCGGCGACGTCCTTTTCATTATATTCAGAGAACTATTAGATGATTTTATTCAACTTAGGAAGGATGTCTACCAATTAAAAGGCTACATATCTCAATTAACCCTTTTAGGATCCCCACATCCTTCCAAAGCTTCATAAAGTCGGCGACATTTAGCTGACAAAAAAAAATAAAAAACACGTCACCGGCACTGAAAGGGTTAAGAAATATAATGGGAGCTGGGTATCATTTGGGTCGATTAGGTGATTTTAATTGTTTTTCTGGACCCCCTCCCCTCTCATGTTTAGCCCCATTAGTTATGCGATTGTATGACGTTCGCCCCATTAGTCCAACGATTTTAAGACCTTTCGCCTCATTTCTTTGCCAATATTACGACTTTTCATGCCATTAAGGTGTCGATTTTTTCCTCGCAATCAATAGCTAGCCTGTAATTTAGTAGGATCCGGCCTTCGGGTGGCAATTTTGCTACGGAATATTGTAAAAGTTAATCTCGAAGAGGGATCTCAGGTGTGTGTTTTTAGCAATATATCAAACACTTACCTACACTCTCTGTAACCCTGGATACAAACCAGGCCGTCAACTACCTGAAAGATATATTGAATTATATATACCGTAATATTTTCATACACACACACACACACACACACACACACACACACACATATATGTATATGATTTGTTTTTTACTATGTGCTGTGGGAGACAAAAGGCAGAACTACCTGTGAAAAGTGCCTCTCCCAGATTTGAAAGAGTGACAGTGCCAAAATCAAGGGACGTTCGAGCCAAGATGCCTGGACACACGCAGTTTGAAGCAATTTAAGTCATAGGAAGTGGGAAAGACTGATTCCAGAGCTCAGCTGTTGAATAGAAAAAAAGAGTGAGAATAACGTTTCACTCTTGGGTTGGAGAGTTGCACAGAGTAGGGGTATTGTGTTGCAAGACGGGTGCTGCGTGCTCTATGAAGGGGGGTGGTATACACTGATAGAACTCTGAGGAACACTGATTATTGTAGTAGCGGTAGAATAGTGAGAGAGATGCAACATTGCGGCAAAGAGAGAGAGATTGCAGGGAATTGGTGAGTGGACGTGAGTTAATGAGACGGAAGGCTTTCTTTTCTACTTTGTCTAGAAGTGCTGTGCGAGAGGATTCCCCCCCATATGTGTGAACAATACTGTGTATATAATTATGAAGTATATATTTTTTCTAATTACGCATGCTTGAATTATGTCACGCTAGTTAGTGTTTCTTGGAGATCTGGGACCTGGGAATCCTATGTTGGGGACCCTAAACGGGCCTGAGAGTCTGGGTTTTTCTCCTGGGCGACCTAGATGTGTTTGATTTTTTTTCTTTTTTTCCAGGTTCTGTCTCGAGTCAGCCACCCTAAAACAAATTATATATATTTACCTGTATATATATATATATATATATACATTCTGACATACGGAGCCCTGTATGTTAATTTAAGAGTTAGAATTAGAGTTGAAGGAGTGTCAAACTACCCAAGCGGCGAAGCAGACTAGCGAGCGAACCAGCGAGTGGGAAACCAGCTCGTCCACATACCAGCAAACAAGCCTTCACACCTGTGTGCGTCATAGGGGACCCTGCAAACTACTTCGATGACCCGACGCTATGACGTATGATCGACGCCAGGAGCCCCCATTGGACGACGCACCTGCTATGCAACTCGAGGAGCTATGATAGGGGCGCGCACCATCACTCGCCTCCTGATTCGTTCCTACACCATCATTGTTTAGTATATAAGACCCGAGTAGTGGGCATTCAAATCAGTCTCATTTGGAGTTGGGGAAGGTGAACTTGCAGCTGGAGGAAGACGGGGTGAAGTATTATAATGGGTTTGTGACTGTCAGTCAGATTATATAAGTGTGTGTTAAGTGTGTTCGGTGTAAACACTTACGTTATGTTGGTTAGTGAGATATGTGATTGGGAATTAACGTTAACGCTACTATTATGTGCTTACCTATTTGATTGCGAATTAACGTTAACGCTACTATTATGTGCTTAACTATTTGATTGGGAATTAACGTTAACGCTATTATTATGTACTTAACTATTTTAGTTGACTAACTTGTGGACTAAAGCAACTCTTTAAGTAATTGGGTTATGAAGAAAGTAATACTATTGTTTTATATTAATACTTACGAGTTCTTTCATTTTCTTTTAATTAAGCTTACATTGCTTAACGGTGCTTAGTACGGTGATGCTATTGTCTCTTATTAGTAATATCGCCTTAGACTAACATGGCTGTTTCAATGTTACTTCTAGTGATTTCCTAAGCTGAAGAAAATTCTTTTAGCTTCAAAATATTATTTTTGCTTCTCATATTATTTGAGTGAGACCTGAATCGAATGTATGAAGCGATCCTGTAACTTAATTTACTCATAATCCAATCTCAATGTTAAGTGGTTAAGAAATACATTTAACTAATTATTAAATATATATCTAACTTTTTATGTGACTTTGATATAAATCCTGATGATAATAATAATATAATACTGTTAACGTAAGACAAGAACAAAGAATAATTACATTAAATATAAATAAAAGGACATATAAGAAAACTATCTATTCATTTCAAAAAGGGTAAGAGACAGAAATATTTTTACTTTAATATTTATCTTTCAAGACTTTTTATAGAATTAATAGTCCTTCTTTAGATATAACTTCTTCGGTTCTTAGTAGGCTTATGGTTCATAACCATAGCCTACTAAGCTTCGGTTAAATAATAATTCTTTATAAATACTACATGACTTTAATTAGTTTCAGTATTTTTCATAATTAAAGAGTATCAGTCAATAAAGGATACTAAGTCC
The DNA here is from genome assembly GCA_032716605.1 of Paralithodes platypus. Taxonomy (NCBI): domain Eukaryota; kingdom Metazoa; phylum Arthropoda; class Malacostraca; order Decapoda; family Lithodidae; genus Paralithodes; species Paralithodes platypus. Next base: position 1,897,983 of record CM064516.1, read on the forward strand.
TAAGATCCAAAAGGAAAGGAAGCAACAACAGGATTTTTTTTTTATTAGATTTTACTTTTGTTTTGCCTTCAGCTGACTGATACCTTAATATATATCTCTGTGCTATCTAGATTCATCAAGTTAACCACTTGAGGATCAAGATATGTAACAGAAGAGTGGCGACCTCGCCAGGACTCGTTTCATACAGTTTCACTCAGTTTCATTACCGTTTCACTACTTAAAAATCAAATATTAATCATGCCTCATCTAATTAATGACGAAGATGCTCGAGTTTTCATAGAATCAGACCCCACAGCCCCTGATATTGACTGTCTGTCAAAATCCGAACTGGAAGTGCTTGCCTCACATCTCCAATTAACTGTCTCAAACATGTCTAAAGTAGAGGTGGCTCAGACCATAAAAACCCACCTGTTCCCTGTAGAAGGCGGGGAGGGTGACGGAGCAGTTGGTGGGATCCCGAGTAAACCTAGCCAACTTGATGAACAATTGCCACCTGGTTTGACCGGTGATCAAATATTCGAACTAGAACTAGCCAGAATGAAAATAAATGCCGAAGCCAGAACCGAAGAAGCCAGAATAAAAGCAAATACCGAAGAAGCCAGCATAAAAGCCAGAGCAACGACCGAAACAATATCAATATCAATATCAAATAGCTCAACTAAATGTCAATACAAATGCTCCCGAAATTGCTCCCCCTCTGGGATTACCTATGACCAGTGTCATTCCACCTTTCACTGAGGATAATGTGCAGGATTTCTTTGTTTTGTTCGAGGAAGTTGCTGGAGGTATGAAGTGGACAAGAGATCAATGGCCTTTTATGTTGCAAACCGTTTTGACAGGGGAGGCTCGAGCCACGTATTTGTCAGAAGTAGCAGAAGTTAGGCAGGATTATGACAATCTCAAAGAAGCTATCCTAAAAACCTATCAATTGCAGCCTGAGGCTTACAGGCAATCTTTCCGTAAAAACCAGAAGAAAGTAGAAGAAACCCATAAGGTATTTGCCAGGACCATGACTAAAACTTTCAATCATTGGGTCAAGAGTAAGAAAGTCACAAGCTACAACGATCTGAAGGAGTTGGTCCTGTTAGAAAATTTCCTATGGAAAATTGATTCTTCTGTATCCTATCATTTAAAGGGGAAAAAGGTAGATTGTCTTGCCGACGCCGCTGACATGGCTGACACATACGTGCTCAACAACAAATTTCGTGGAAAGAAGCCCTACGATAATTCTAGTTCTAATTTTAAGTATCCCAATCACAAATCTGACAGACCCAGGCACAAGCTTATAACGTCTTCCCCAGCTAGCCAAAATAGAATTGTTCCCCCAACTAAAAATGCGACTCAGGGCAATGGTAACAGAGGTGGGCCCCAAAGTAATAGTAATGCTCAAAGAGGGAACGTTCCCGTATCCCCTAAAGTATGTACTTTTTGTGGCATGAGAGGCCACCTAGCTTATAATTGCTAGGCCAAGGAGAAAACCGAAAGATCGGGGCAGACAGTTGCCGCCGTATCTCAAACTCCATATGTGCCTTTAATGCAGGACTCCCGACAGAAGGAGTACCTAGCACCAAAAGTTCCTTTAATGCAGGACTCCCGACAGAAGGAGTACCTAGCACCAAAAGTTCCTTTAATGCAGGACTCCCGACAGAAGGAGTACCTAGCACCAAAAGTTCCTTTAATACAGGACTCCCGACAGAAGGAGTACCTAGCAGCTAACGTAAATCATCTAGAGAGGGGTGTAGTAGCATGCGTGGTGCAACCCACTAGGGTTAAGCCAATAATAATTTCACCATCAGTGCAGGACAGTTACCGTCCCTTTATTTCATCTGGCAACGTGAGATTAAATGGTTGTATGCATGAGGTAAAAATTCTGAGAGACACAGGTTCTACTAGCACCCTCATGGTGAATCCTTACACTGAGTGCCCACCTGGCGAACCAGTTGTAATGAGAGGTGCTGGAGGCCAATTTTATGCACACTTGGTAAAAGGCGAAATTGAATGTGAGTTACTACAGGGTGAGGCCACCATAGCTTTGTGTAGGTCCCAAGATATCCCTGTGCCTGGGGTAACACTCCTTTTGGGGAATGATGTAGCAGGTGAGAAGGTCCGACCAGACCCCATTTTGTCACTTTCCCCTGTTAACGAGCCACTAACCGGTGAGCTCGAAAAGGAGATGCCAACAGTTTTCCCTGTGTGTGCTGTCACACGTTCAATGTCTCAAGTAGCAGTTCCCTCAGACAGAAATGTACCGAATGTAAGAGTTGATGAAAGGGATGATGAGAGTGTGAATGACGCTCCAACTGTGCCTGATGATGTGACTGAGGTGGATTTATCTGACACCTTTATGGCTCATCTTGACCCTAACGATGACCATGAAACCCCTCCAAATTGTCCTAGTGGCCTGGTAGAGCTACAGAGAGATGATAGTGAATGCAAGGAGTTAGCTGCCAGGTCCATGAGTGAAGAGGAATGTGAGAAGGAGGGTGGTGAATGTTTCTACCTCAAAGGAGGAGTATTGTGGTGTAGATGGAGACCGCCACACAGACCAATCGATGACGGGGCCTGGGATGTCCATCAAGTAGTAGTCCCCAAACCTTGTCGTAGAGATATCTTGGAAATGGATCATTGTATACTATTGGCAGGACACCTAGGTGTGAGAAAAACTCTAGACAGAATCAGAGCCCACTTTTACTGGCCAGGAATGCGTGCAGATGTAGTGGAGTTTTGTAGAGTGTGTCACACTTGCCAGATGACAGGAAAACCCAATCAGAAGGTGCCTGTACATCCTCTGGTGCCCTTGCCCGTTTTCGAGAATCCTTTTACTCGGGTGGTAGTGGACATTGTAGGCCCATTGCCTAAGACTTCCCAAGGTAACATCATGGACATGGCAACTCGCTACCCAGAAGGACTACCTCTGCTCCAACTGTCATCAAGGAACTGCTCAAATTCTTCACCAGAATGGGTTTCCCCCATGAGGTGCAAAGTGATCAAGGAACTAATTTTGCCTCTAACATTTTTCAGCAGTCCCTGAAGGAGTTGGGTATCGAGCATGTTAAGTCAAGCTTCTACCACCCAGAGAGTCAGGGGGTTCTCGAACGATATCATCAGACATTAAAGGGAATGTTACGTAAGTATTGTACAGAGACCGGAGTTGAGTGGGATAAGGGGGTACCTTTTCTTTTATTTGCTACTCGTGAGGTTCCAACTGAATCCCTGGGTTTTTCCCCTAATGAGCTAGTTTTCGGTCACCAGGTAAGAGGTCCTTTGCAACTATTGCAGGATAGCCTAGTTGGCCAGGAGGGGAACCAAAACCTCCTCAAGTATGTTTCAGATTTCAAAACCCGGCTGAGATCCTCATGTGAGTTTGCCGCTCAAAACTTGACAGTGGTTAAAAGCTCCATGAAGAACTGGTATGACAGAAAAGCCCGTGAGAGGGAGTTTCAGCCCGGTGATGAGGTTTTGGTCCTGCTCCCCCTTTTTGGCCAACCTTTATCTGCCAAGTTCAGGGGCCCATATAAGATCATTCAGAGGGTGAGCATTACCGATTATCTAGTAACTACCCCAGACAGGAGAAAGCCCACGCAAGTATTCCATATAAATATGTTGAAACCCTACCATAGGTCCCCTGATTCCTCTCCTCCAGATTCTCCCACTGTGGCAGTGAATGTTAGGACCTGTGGACAGCCTGGTGCGGACGAAGTCTTCAGTTCTCTTACTGACCCGCAACAGACTGTTCCAGAGCCTGAAGGTATCCATGCAGACTTTGACTTGTCATGTAGCCTATCCAACTTAAAGTATAATTCAGTAGCTTGGGGGGAATTACCATCTAAACTATGTCATCTTCCCTCTGATCAAGCGAACCAACTAATCTCTGTTTTATCTCAGTCTCCCAGTGTGTTCCATGATACTCCAGGGCTCACTTCTTTGGCCGTGTACGACATCGACGTAGGGGATGCAACTCCCATTAAACTATCCCCCTACCGTGTCTCGCCACAACGCAGGAGTATACTGCAGGTCGAGCTTGACTTCATGTTTTCAAACCAGCTGATCACAAGGGCCTTAAGCCAGTGGAGTAGTCCGGTCATACTTGTGCCAAAGCCAGACGGGAGCCATAGGTTATGTATAGACTATAGGCAAGTCAATGCTGTCACAAAGAACGATACCTACCCACTGCCACGGATCAAAGATTGCATTTACCAGGTTGGCCTCATGCAGCAGTAAGTTTAACTTAATGAGAGGATTTTGGCATTTAGCTCTCCCTTGTAGCGAGGTAAATATCATGCTTTAGTAGTGCGCTGTCAAGCCTTCAGCTGTGAGATTCCTTGCAGTTCGAATAACGCTCCAGCTACGTTCCGGCTATGTTCTGATGTGGTACCTGGAGACGTTGCCTACTTTGGGTGATATCCTTATTATATCCTCATTATAATCTTGCTGTTGCCAATCTGGTGGTGAATCTATTTATATATTATGTTTAATATTATGTACTATACTCCTTAAACTCTTTTCTAGGGGGGAGGTCTGACATACGGAGCCCTGTATGTTAATTTAAGAGTTAGAATTAGAGTTGAAGGAATGTCAAACTACCCAAGCGGCGAAGCAGACTAGTGAGCGAACCAGCGAGTGGGAAACCAGCTCGTCCGCATACCAGCAAACAAGCCTTCACACCTGCGTGCGTCATAGGGGACCCTGCAAACTACTTCGATGACCCGACGCTATGACGTTATGATCGACGCCAGGAGCCCCCATTGGACGACGCACCTGCTATGCAACTCGAGGAGCTATGATAGGGGCGCTCACCATCACTCGCCTCCTGATTCGTTCCTACACCATCATTGTTTAGTATATAAGACCCGAGTAGTGGGCATTCAAATCAGTCTCATTTGGAGTTGGGGAAGGTGAACTTGCAGCTGGAGGAAGACGGGGTGAAGTATTATAATGGGTTTGTGACTGTCAGTCAGATTATATAAGTGTGTGTTAAGTGTGTTTGGTGTAAACACTTACGTTATGTTGGTTAGTGAGATATGTGATTGGGAATTAATGTTAACGCTACTATTATGTGCTTACCTATTTGATTGCGAATTAACGTTAACGCTACTGTTATGTGCTTAATTATTTGATTGGGAATTAACGTTAACGCTATTATAATGTACTTAACTATTTTAGTTGACTAACTTGTGGACTAAAGCAACTCTTTAAGTAATTGGGTTATGATGAAAGTAATACTATTGTTTTATATTAATACTTACGAGTTCTTTCATTTTCTTTTAATTAAGCTTACATTGCTTAACGGTGCTTAGTACGGTGATGCTATTGTCTCTTATTAGTAATATCGCCTTAGACTAACATGGCTGTTTCAATGTTACTTCTAGTGATTTCCTAAGCTGAAGAAAATTCTTTTAGCTTCAAAATATTATTCTTGCTTTTCATATATTTGAGTGAGACCTGAATCGAATCTATGAAGCGATCCTGTAACTTAATTTACTCATAATCAAACCTCAATGTTACGTGATTAAGAAATACATTTAACTAATTATTAAATATATATCTAACTTTTATGTGACTTTGATATAAATCCTGATGATAATAATAATATAATACTGTTAACGTAAGACAAGAACCAAGAATAATTACATTAAATATAAATAAAAGGACATATAAGAAAACTATCTATTCATTTCAAAAAGGGTAAGAGACAGAATATATTCTTTAATATTTATCTTTCAAGACTTTTTATAGAATTAATAGTCCTTCTTTAGATATAACTTCTTCGGTTCATAACCATAGCCTACTAAGCTTCGGTTAAATAATAATTCTTTATAAATACTACATGACTTTAATTAGTTTCAGTATTTTTCATAATTAAAGAGTATCAGTCAATAAAGGATACTAAGTCCTAAGATCCAAAAGGAAAGAAAGCAACAATTTTATTAGATTTTACTTTTGTTTTGCCTTCAGCTGACTGATACCTTAATATATATCTCTGTGCTATCTAGATTCATCAAATTAACCACTTGAGGATCAAGATACGTAACAGAAGAGTGGCGACCTCGCCAGGACTCGTTTCATACAGTTTCACTCAGTTTCATTACCGTTTCACTACTTAAAAATCAAATATTAATCATGCCTCATCTAATTAATGACGAAGATGCTCGAGTTTTCATAGAATCAGACCCCACAGCCCCTGATATTGACTGTCTGTCAAAATCCGAACTGGAAGTGCTTGCCTCACATCTCCAATTAACTGTCTCAAACATGTCTAAAGTAGAGGTGGCTCAGACCATAAAAACCCACCTGTTCCCTGTAGAAGGCGGGGAGGGTGACGGAGCAGTTGGTGGGATCCCGAGTAAACCTAGCCAACTTGATGAACAATTGCCACCTGGTTTGACCGGTGATCAAATATTCGAACTAGAACTAGCCAGAATGAAAATAAATGCCGAAGCCAGAACCGAAGAAGCCAGAATAAAAGCAAATACCGAAGAAGCCAGCATAAAAGCCAGAGCAACGACCGAACAATATCAATATCAATATCAAATAGCTCAACTAAATGTCAATACAAATGCTCCCGAAATTGCTCCCCCTCTGGGATTACCTATGACCAGTGTCATTCCACCTTTCACTGAGGATAATGTGCAGGATTTCTTTGTTTTGTTTGAGGAAGTTGCTGGAGGTATGAAGTGGACAAGAGATCAATGGCCTTTTATGTTGCAAACAGTTTTGACAGGGCAGGCTCGAGCCACGTATTTGTCAGAAGTAGCAGAAGTTAGGCAGGATTATGACGATCTCAAAGAAGCTATCCTAAAAACCTATCAATTGCAGCCTGAGGCTTACAGGCAATCTTTCCGTAAAAACCAGAAGAAAGTAGAAGAAACCCATAAGGTATTTGCCAGGACCATGACTAAAACTTTCAATCATTGGGTCAAGAGTAAGAAAGTCACAAGCTACAACGATCTGAAGGAGTTGGTCCTGTTAGAAAATTTCCTATGGAAAATTGATTCTTCTGTATCCTATCATTTAAAGGGGAAAAAGGTAGATTGTCTTGCCGACGCCGCTGACATGGCTGACACATACGTGCTCAACAACAAATTTCGTGGAAAGAAGCCCTACGATAATTCTAGTTCTAATTTTAAGTATCCCAATCACAAATCTGACAGACCCAGTCACAAGCCTATAACGTCTTCCCCAGCTAGCCAAAATAGAATTGTTCCCCCAACTAAAAATGCGACTCAGGGCAATGGTAACAGAGGTGGGCCCCAAAGTAATAGTAATGCTCAAAGAGGGAACGTTCCCGTATCCCCTAAAGTATGTACTTTTTGTGGCATGAGAGGCCACCTAGCTTATAATTGCTAGGCCAAGGAGAAAACCGAGAGATCGGGGCAGACAGTTGCCGCCGTATCTCAAACTCCATATGTGCCTTTAACCTCTGAAGTGCGCATGGGGGTAATTGGAAACGTCCCCCTGTGCTGACGTATTTGAGGTGTTTCCGTCACTAAAATATTCATTGTGCCATTAATAGCATTAATATTTATCCATATGCGCCTATTATGGGTTGATTATAAAGGTATTAACCTGAAACAACAATAAAACGAGTGAAAACAGCGTTTGGATGGTCAAAATCGGAGATATAGCCCGCGAGTTGTATAATGTATGGGTGAGGCAATCTGCTTTCCCGCCAATTTCCCCCAAGGCCCCTGAGACACAGTCGATCGATACTCTCTCTCTCTCTCTCTCTTGCACTCGCTTGCTATCAGTGATGACCACACCCTCCAATCGGATTTCTAATGTTAGCACGAAAATATACCTCAGAATAAGGGAATAACAGGGAAAATAGGTGATAACTGAAGGAGAGGAGGAAAGTGGGGAAGGAGGGGAGGTAGAGGACTGAGATTTTGCATGGCCCAGGGGCCAAAAAAAAATAAAAAAATAAAAAAAAAAAAATATAAAAAAATATTTTTTTTTTCGATGTCAAAAGTTGATTTTTATTTTCTCTGACTCTTAAGAGTCTTCCCGCAGTGCGCCGGGGGAACTCTTAAGAGTCTCCCCGCAGCTCCCGGGTTAATGCAGGACTCCCGACAGAAGGAGTACCTAGCACCAAAAGTTCCTTTAATGCAGGACTCCCGACAGAAGGAGTACCTAGCACCAAAAGTTCCTTTAATACAGGACTCCCGACAGAAGGAGTACCTAGCAGCTAACGTAAATCATCTAGACAGGGGTGTAGTAGCATGCGTGGTGCAACCCACTAGGGTTAAGCCAATAATAATTTCACCATCAGTGCAGGACAGTTACCGTCCCTTTATTTCATCTGGCAACGTGAGATTAAATGGTTGTATGCATGAGGTAAAAATTCTGAGAGACACAGGTTCTACTAGCACCCTCATGGTGAATCCTTACACCGAGTGCCCACCTGGCGAACCAGTTGTAATGAGAGGTGCTGGAGGCCAATTTTATGCACACTTGGTAAAAGGCGAAATTGAATGTGAGTTACTACAGGGTGAGGCCACCATAGCTTTGTGTAGGTCCCAAGATATCCCTGTGCCTGGGGTAACACTCCTTTTGGGGAATGATGTAGCAGGTGAGAAGGTCCGACCAGACCCCATTTTGTCACTTTCCCCTGTTAACGAGCCACTAACCGGTGAGCTCGAAAAGGAGATGCCAACAGTTTTCCCTGTGTGTGCTGTCACACGTTCAATGTCTCAAGTAGCAGTTCCCTCAAACAGAAATGTACCGAATGTAAGAGTTGATGAAAGGGATGATGAGAGTGTGAATGACGCTCCAACTGTGCCTGATGATGTGACTGAGGTGGATTTATCTGACACCTTTATGGCTCATCTTGACCCTAACGATGACCATGAAACCCCTCCAAATTGTCCTAGTGGCCTGGTAGAGCTACAGAGAGATGATAGTGAATGCAAGGAGTTAGCTGCCAGGTCCATGAGTGAAGAGGAATGTGAGAAGGAGGGTGGTGAATGTTTCTACCTCAAAGGAGGAGTATTGTGGTGTAGATGGAGACCGCCACACAGACCAATCGATGACGGGGCCTGGGACGTCCATCAAGTAGTAGTCCCCAAACCTTGTCGTAGAGATATCTTGGAAATGGCACATTGTATACTATTGTCAGGACACCTAGGTGTGAGAAAAACTCTAGACAGAATCAGAGCCCACTTTTACTGGCCAGGAATGCGTGCAGATGTAGTGGAGTTTTGTAGAGTGTGTCACACTTGCCAGATGACAGGAAAACTCAATCAGAAGGTGCCTGTACATCCTCTGGTGCCCTTGCCCGTTTTCGAGAATCCTTTTACTCGGTTGGTAGTGGACAATGTAGGCCCATTGCCTAAGACTTCCCAAGGTAACATTTATTTATTAACTATCATGGACATGGCAACTTGCTACCCAGAGGCTATACCCTTAAGGACTACCTCTGCTCCAACTGTCATCAAGGAACTGCTCAAATTCTTCACCAGAATGGGTTTCCCCCATGAGGTGCAAAGTGATCAAGGAACTAATTTTACCTCTAACATTTTTCAGCAGTCCCTGAAGGAGTTGGGTATCGAGCATGTTAAGTCAAGCACCTACCACCCAGAGAGTCAGGGGGTTCTCGAACGATATCATCAGACATTAAAGGGAATGCTACGTAAGTATTGTACAGAGACCGGAGTTGAGTGGGATAAGGGGGTACCTTTTCTTTTATTTGCTACTCGTGAGGTTCCAACTGAATCCCTGGGTTTTTCCCCTAATGAGCTAGTTTTCGGTCACCAGGTAAGAGGTCCTTTGCAACTATTGCAGGATAGCCTAGTTGGCCAGGAGGGGAACCAAAACCTCCTCAAGTATGTTTCAGATTTCAAAACCCGGCTGAGATCCTCATGTGAGTTTGCCGCTCAAAACTTGACAGTGGTTAAAAGCTCCATGAAGAACTGGTATGACAGAAAAGCCCGTGAGAGGGAGTTTCAGCCCGGTGATGAGGTTTTGGTCCTGCTCCCCCTTTTTGGCCAACCTTTATCTGCCAAGTTCAGGGGCCCATATAAGATCATTCAGAGGGTGAGCATTACCGATTATCTAGTAACTACCCCAGACAGGAGAAAGCCCACGCAAGTATTCCATAATATGTTGAAACCCTACCATAGGTCCCCTGATTCCTCTCCTCCAGATTCTCCCACTGTGGCAGTGAATGTTAGGACCTGTGGACAGCCTGGTGCGGACGAAGTCTTCAGTTCTCTTACTGACCCGCAACAGACTGTTCCAGAGCCTGAAGGTATCCATGCAGACTTTGACTTGTAATGTAGCCTATCCAACTTAAAGTATAATTCAGTAGCTTGGGGGGAATTACCATCTAAACTATGTCATCTTCCCTCTGATCAAGCGAACCAACTAATCTCTGTTTTATCTCAGTCTCCCAGTGTGTTCCGTGATACTCCAGGGCTCACTTCTTTGGCCGTGTACGACATCGACGTAGGGGATGCAACTACCATTAAACTATCCCCCTACCGTGTCTCACCACAACGCAGGAGTATACTGCAGGTCGAGCTTGACTTCATGTTTTCAAACCAGCTGATCACAAGGGCCTTAAGCCAGTGGAGTGGTCCGGTCATACTTGTGCCAAAGCCAGACGGGAGCCATAGGTTATGTATAGACTATAGGCAAGTCAATGCTGTCACAAAGAACGATACCTACCCACTGCCACGGATCAAAGATTGCATTTACCAGGTTGGCCTCATGCAGCAGTAAGTTTAACTTAATGAGAGGATTTTGGCATTTAGCTCTCCCTTGTAGCGAGGTAAATATCATGCTTTAGTAGTGCGCTGTCAAGCCTTCAGCTGTGAGATGCCTTGCAGTTCGAATAACGCTCCAGTTACGTTCCGGCTATGTTCTGATGTGGTACCTGGAGACGTTGCCTACTTTGGGTGATATCCTTATTATATCCTCATTATAATCTTGCTGTTGCCAATCTGGTGGTGAATCTATTTATATATTATGTTTAATATTATGAACTATACTCCTTAACCCTTAATTAGCGGCGAGCAACATAAGTCGAGTTAAATAAAGCTGGACTATGTGGCGGTGCTCGACATAGGTCGAGTGGCAATTTCAGCACATAATGTTGCTGTGAGAGAGAGACAAGTGGTGGCAGGAGAGTAGCGAGCGTATGACTGCTCCAGACCACCGCGGCGAACCTACTGACACGAATCCCACCTCCCTCCTCCCTCTCTCACTCGCTATATACGGAATTGTATGGGGAAAGTGCCTAATTACATGCTTTTTGCACTCGCGTTGCACAGTTATTGCAAGAAAACTAGCCATCATAAAAGGATCGTTATGGTGTCATTCGAAAGCTCTGTTTATGCCCTTTCAGGGATATATACTTGTTTTACGTTCTGGGTCTAATTTAGGCATGAAAATGATCACGTAAACAGCCCTATTTTGGCTAAAAACACCCCGCTGGGCGGTACATATAAATAAACCGCATAGGCCGCTCTTAAGGTGTTAAACTCTTTTCTAGGGGGAGGTCTGACATACGGAGCCCTGTATGTTAATTTAAGAGTTAGAATTAGAGTTGAAGGAATGTCAAAATACCCAAGCGGCGAAGCAGACTAGTGAGCGAACCAGCGAGTGGGAAACCAGCTCGTCCGCATACCAGCAAACAAGCCTTCACACCTGCGTGCGTCATAGGGGACCCTGCAAACTACTTCGATGACCCGACGCTATGACGTATGATCGAAGCCAGGAGCCCCCATTGGACGATGCACCTGCTATGCAACTCGAGGAGCTATGATAGGGGCGCGCACCATCACTCGCCTCCTGATTCGTTCCTACACCATCATTGTTTAGTATATAAGACCCGAGTAGTGGGCATTCAAATCAGTCTCATTTGGAGTTGGGGAAGGTGAACTTGCAGCTGGAGGAAGACGGGGTGAAGTATTATAATGGGTTTGTGACTGTCAGTCAGATTATATAAGTGTGTGTTAAGTGTGTTCGGTGTAAACACTTACGTTATGTTGGTTAGTGAGATATGTGATTGGGAATTAATGTTAACGCTACTATTATGTGCTTACCTATTTGATTGCGAATTAACGTTAACGCTACTGTTATGTGCTTAACTATTTGATTGGGAATTAACGTTAACGCTATTATTATGTACTTAACTATTTTAGTTGACTAACTTGTGGACTAAAGCAACTCTTTAAGTAATTGGGTTATGATGAAAGTAATACTATTGTTTTATATTAATACTTACGAGTTCTTTAATTTTCTTTTAATTAAGCTTACATTGCTTAACGGTGCTTAGTATGGTGATGCTATTGTCTCTTATTAGTAATATCGCCTTAGACTAACATGGCTGTTTCAATGTTACTTCTAGTGATTTCCTAAGCTGAAGAAAATTATTTTAGCTTCAAAATATTATTCTTGCTTTTCATATTATTTGAGTGAGACCTGAATCGAATCTATGAAGCGATCCTGTAACTTAATTTACTCATAATCAAACCTCAATGTTACGTGGTTAAGAAATACATTTAACTAATTATTAAATATATATCTAACTTTTTATGTGACTTTGATATAAATCCTGATGATAATAATAATATAATACTGTTAACGTAAGACAAGAACCAAGAATAATTACATTAAATATAAATAAAAGGACATATAAGAAAACTATCTATTCATTTCAAAAAGGGTAAGAGACAAATATTCTTACTTTAATATTTATCTTTCAAGACTTTTTATAGAATTAATAGTCCTTCTTTAGATATAACTTCTTCGGTTCATAACCATAGCCTACTAAGCTTCGGTTAAATAATAATTCTTTATAAATACTACATGACTTTAATTAGTTTCAGTATTTTTCATAATTAAAGAGTATCAGTCAATAAAGGATACTAAGTCCTAAGATCCAAAAGGAAAGGAAGCAACAACACGAAATAATTTTATTAGATTTTACTTTTGTTTTGCCTTCAGCTGACTGATACCTTAATATATATCTCTGTGCTATCTAGATTCATCAAGTTAACCACTTGAGGATCAAGATACGTAACAATATATATATATACATATATACACACCCTAAAACAAATTATATATATATATATACCGGTATGTATATACAGTATATATATATATATATATATATATATATATATATATATATATATATATATATATATATATATATATATATATATATAGATATATATATAACAAATTATATAAAACAAATTATATATATATATATATATATATATATATACCAAATAATAAAATACAAAAAATGGGGTATGTGCCAGAGTATATAATATTATATAGATAGATACGATAGATAGATAGTTTGTGTTTATGTTCATATTTGTTATGGTCGTTTTTATGTACCAATAATTGTATATGTATATTGTTACGACCCTGGCGGCCACGAAACAGTAAGCTCGCTTGACCAGAGTGGTAACAGTGAATTTTTATGATTCTCAAGTCTCTGGTAGGATTTTTGCTGTCTATTGTTGCTTGCTTCCCTTTCACTTCAATTAAATCAGACACCTTAAGAATGATATACTAGTCATAAAGTAGACGTGCCGTTTCGCCCAAAATCAAAACGGCATACCCAACTCTGCGATGGGTTACCATCATCACTACTACTGCCATCATCACTACAACTGCCACAATCATCACGACTACTGTCATCATTACCATTACTATGATCATTATCACTACTACAATTACAATCATCACTACTACTGTCACCATTGTCACTACCATCTGAATCACTACTATAATCATTGATACTAAACTATCAACCATCATTACTACTATCATCACCACCATCTTACAATCATCATTACTACTGTTAACATCATCATTACTACTATAACCATAATCATTACTACTGTCACAAGTATTACCATCATGTATCCTATCACCATCATCACTACTACTGCCATCATCACCATTACTATGATCTTCATCATCACAACTATTGTCATCATCACTACAACTTTCACCATCATCACTACTACTAACCATCATCACTAATTCTCACACCATTGTCACTACCATCAACACTACTGTCATCATTATCACTACAACTATCATCATTACTTGTCACCATCATCACTACTATTATGACCATCATCACTACTACTATTACTGTCACCATCATATTTACTACTGTCACCATCATATCTACTACTGTCATCATCATCAATACAACTACAACCATCATCACTACTATTATCACCATCATCACTACTATCACCATCAATCCCACTATTACTACTATTACTTCTAATGCCAACTAAACTAACTTAACCTAGCAAATACGGAGCGAGATGTTTTCGCCCCCAGAACGAATGCGTTCATCATTGCTGGGGGGGTGGGGGGGGGGGGATGGGAGGAGGGGGGCATGGGCGCGGGGGCTTGGTAAAACCATATTTTGGACCTAAAATCATAACTATTGCATAAATTCAAAACTTTTTTGACTGACGTTCGCATTCACACAACAAATGTTTGTGTGACATTTGGTGAAAATCCATCCAACGGTCTAGGAGGAGTTTCGAGACAGACGGACAACAACAACAACGACGACAACGACAACGACGACGACAGACATTTTTTTCGTGTGGTACCCACTATACGGGGGGGCGATACCAAACTCTGCTTACGCAGAGTTGATAAAGGAAGCTTAGCTAGATAAATTATAAGTTCCAGAAGCACTTGAAGATCAAATTTAATTTACGAATGATTATCACAATTAATGATGATTATTAATAAAGTAGACGTGCCGTTTTGCCCAAAATAAAAAAGGCATACCCAACTCTGCGATGGGTTACCATCATCACTACTAACCCTCTCACGTTCTTGACGCAATTTTGAGCCTATTAGGGATACTTTAATTCCTTTGTTACCATCAGGGGTATTTAGAAACCTTTAGTTTAGTTACTTTAACCTCTGCAGTTGTCTTTGAGTTAGCTGTGGGCAGAAAACTAATTTTGGAGAGGTAATTATAAGAGTGAGAGAACTCTATTTCTTATTGATAATCTGGCAACCTCTGCATCATATGGTCGTGAGAGGGTTAATATCATCATCAATCACAATCACCATCATCGCTACTACTGCCATCATCACTACAACTGCCACAATCATCACGACTACTGTCATCATCACCATTACTATGATCATCATAACTACTACAATTACAATCATCCTACTACTCTCACCATCATCACTATTACTGTCACCATGGTCACTACCATCTTAATCACTACTATCATCATTGATACTACAATTATCAACCATCATTACTAATATCATCACCACCATCTTACAATCAACATTACGACGGTACTGTTAACATCATCACTACTACTATAACCATCATCATTACTACTGTCACAAATATTACCATCATCTGCTTAAGCAGAGTTGATAAAGTAGACGTACCGTTTTGCCCAAAATCAAAACGGCATACCCAACTCTGCGATGGGTTACCATCATCACTACTAATACCATCATCACTACAACTGCCACAATCATCATGACTACTGTCATCATCACCATTACTATGATCAGAATCACTACTACAATTACAATCATCACTACTACTCTCACCATCATCACTACTACTGTCACCATTGTCACAACCATCTTCATCACTACTAGCATTGATACTACAACTATCAACCAGCATTACTACTATCATCACCACCATCGCCCCCAGAACGCATTCATTGCTGGGGGGGGGGGGGGGTAAAACCATATTTTGGGTAAAACCATATTTTGGACCTAAAATCATAACTATTGCATAAATTCAAAAAAAAAATTTTTGACTGACGTTCGCATTCACGCAACAAATTTTTGTGTGAAATTTGGTGAAAATCCGTCCAACGGTCTAGGAGTTCCGAGACAGACGGACAACGCCAACGCCAACGACAGAATTTGTTTTCGTGTGGTCCCCACTATACGGGGGGGGGATACCAAACTCTGCTTACGCATAAATATAATAAAGTAGACGTGACGTTTTGCCCAAAATCAAAACGGCATACCCAACTCTGCGATAGGTTACCATCATCACTACTAATACCATCATCAATCACAATCATCACAACTACTGCCATCATCACTACAACTGCCACAATCTGTCATCTACTACTGTCATCATCACCATTACTATGATCATCATCACTACTACATTTGCAATCATCACTACTACTCTCATCATCACTACGACTGTCACCATTGTCACTACCATCTTAATCACTACTATCATCATTGATACTACAACTATCAACCATCATTACTACTATCATCACCACCATCTTACAATCATCATTACTACTGTTAACATCATCACTTCTACTATAACCATCATCATTACTACTGTCACAAGTATTACCATCATGTATCCTATCACCATCATAACTACTACTGCCATCATCACCATTACTATGATCTTCATCATAGTAATGTCATCATCACTACTACTTTCACCATCATCACTACTAATCACCATCATCACTAATACTCACACCATCGTCACTACCATCATCACTACTGTCATCATTATCACTACAACTATAATCATAGGGGGTCCGGGAGGGGGGAGGGGGGAGGGGGGTAAAACCATATTTTGGACCTAAAATCATAACTATTGTCCAACGGTCTAGGAGGAGTTCCGAGACAGACGACGACGACAGACATTTTTTTCGTGTGGTACCCACTATACGGGGGGGCGATACCATACTCTGCTTACGCAGAGTTGATTATTAACTCTGCGTAAGCAGAGTTTGGTATAGCCCCCCCCCCCCATATAGTGCGTACCACCGGAAAAATATGTCTGTCGTCGTCGTCGTCGTCCGTCTGTCTCGAAACTCCTCCTAGACCGTTGGACGGATTTTCACCAAATTTCACACAAACATTTGTTGCGTGAATGCGAACGTCAGTCAAAAAAGTGTTTTTGAATTTATGCAATAGTTATGATTTTAGGTCCAAAATATGGTTTTACCCAAAATATGGTTTTACCCCCCCCCCCCCCCCCCCAGCAATGAATGCGTTCTTATGCATGGTTCACACATTGGCGAGTCGGAGCACGAGGCCAGCGCGAGTGATGAAATTCTTGCACTCGCCAATGATTATCCCAAATTCGCCGACACTCGCACAGACTCGCGTTGACTCGGGCTGCACCGCGTACACTCGCGAACGCAGGCAAAGATTTCATGCGTGCATGAAATTTGGAGAGTCAAGTGGGACTAGGACGCCAAACCGCATAGACTCGCGTAGACTCGCGTAGACTCCTGTACACTCCTGTAGACTCGTGTGACACTCATGTAGACTCGCGTGACACTCATGTAGACTCGCGTTGTACTATTTAGACATTAAATGATCGCGAGTCTACATGAGTCTACACGAGTCTACGCGGGTCTACGTGAGTCTACACGAGTACAACATGAGTCAACATTATATGCAAATAACCATGTGGGTGCCAATATTGGCAAAGGCGAGTTTAACAGGAGTCAACACGACCCTAACGCGAGTTAACACGGGGTAACGCGAGTGTAACACGCGTAAACGAGAGTACCCACGTGGTGGTCTGAATTTCACAATATGTGTGGCGAGTCTATGCGAAACCAACATGAGTATACATGAGTTTACGCGATATTAACGCGGGTCTATGCGAGTCTACGCGAGGAACGGCGAAACCAACGTGAGTCTACGCGAGGAACGGCGAACCCAACGTGAGTCTACACAAGCGGTGTGCGACTGCTGGCAACACCGCGCGAGTAGGTGGCACCACCGTGTCATACACCCCTTATAAAAGGACCGCCCACGCTGCCTACTCCACTCTCCACCGTGACCCCAGCAAGGACCCATCGACCCGTGCCGCACATCGACCCACGCTGCCCTACCACGCTGCCTGCCCTACCACGCTGCCCTACCTGCCTGCCCTGCACCATGCCTTTGACCAAGGAGAAGGTGGCGGCCACCAAGTCTCGGAAGGGTGGTGTTGGTGTTTTGAAGAATAAGGCTACACCACCCGAACAACCCTGCATCGCACACCCTGCCAGGAGGCCTGTTGCGTCGCAAAAGTTGGATGACTCTGATGAAATTGTGCCAGACAGCCAGCCCAGTGGACATGAGTACATGGACCTGTTTGACGGAGACATTGAAGATGCCGGCAGCCAGGATACTCAGCCCAGCCAGGATACTCAGACCAGTCAGGACACCCAAGGTAGCCAAGGTAGCCAAGGTAGCCTAGAGGACACTGACAGTGATGATGATACCCCTGACCCCCCTGGCACCACGGACCCTGTTCGTTATGGCACCATCAAGAAGAAGAAGCTGACAAGGGTGATCCTGAGCGACGAGACTGAGGACATGCTGGCCGAGTGGGTGAAGGACACCCCAATGTTATACATGAAGCGTAGCAAGACCTACAAAGATACCCGCAGGAAACTCCGCGCCTACGATGAGAAGGCTGCTACCCTGGGTGTTGATGTCTCAGGTAAGTACCCCCAACCAAACATGCACCATGATATATTAATTTTAATAAGTGATTGAATACCTTGCTGTTGTGTTCTTGGTTTGATTCCATGTGTTTTATACGTCAAATACATCAATACTATTATGTTAAAGTGTGCTAAATTGCCATATATATAGGTGTGTTGCCAGTATCATCTACATCCCTTTACATTTGTATTTAACAGCATTAACTAATAATGTATTATCCACCCATGTTTGGCCTGTTAACTACGCGATATAAATCATATATATAAAGGTGCATTGCTTAATAAATATTACTCTTTACACAGGCCTAATCTGGCCCATTGGGTCAGGAACATGCGGTCCAGGTACTCAAAGCTGAGCGACATCAAGAGTGGATCGGGAACACCTGGGACATTCGAGGGCAAGCCACTATCCGAGAGGGACGCCTGGATCATGGAGAAGTTTGCCTTCCTCAAAGGGCACATCTCCCGCGTAAAGACCAAGGTCACAGCTAAGGTTAGAACTAATATAAATATACCTAATATGTGTGAAAACAATATATACTTAACCCAGTGAGACCCAGCGTCGCACGTGATGCGTCGGCAGTGTTTGATCACCAACTCCCAGCGACGCATCACGTGCGTCCGACATATAAAAAACACTTACGTGGTTCGTAAGGTAGGAAATGGCGGGAGAATAGGAGGGGGAGGTACCGTAGTGTGTGTGGGAGCCGGGCCAGTAGGTGTGAGCGGGCCGAGACAGCCACGCGGCTGGTGGTGGTGGGCTTAGTGGGGATACTTTACACCCTTAGTTTACCGCCACTTTGAACCTTCTTTACTCCGGTCGTATGGGAGCTAGAGGCTTGAGATTTATGTGAGACACTCCTTAGGATGTATGCCGTACAATGCCATACTCAGTTTTCACCCTAGTGCTCCCGGGCGGGTGGTCATGCGGGGGAGACAAACTTTTGCCCCCCCCCCCCGCCCCCCAAATGACCGAAGTGAGTTTTTTTTTTTTTTTTATTCATTTCTCACCATTCTCTTCCATTTTGGCTCAACAAATTTTGTTGAGGCTCCCCCCCCCAAAAAAAATATCCGAGGTGATTTTTTTTTTTTTTTTTTTTTCATTTCTCATCCTTGTCTTCCATTTTAGCAAACAAAAAAAAAAGAAGTGAAAATGGCTTGGGACTGGGGTGAACAAAATATTATAACTAGCCGGGGCTCAACGGGTTAAAGAACTGTTCGATATCACATTTGGTAAGTATTATTTCACCATGTATACCTAGGCTATTAATGTCTGTTAATAACATGCTTATCTTGTGCATATATATTTGATTTTATACATTTATTAATTCATGTCTGTTAATATCATGCTTATCTTGTGCATATACTGTATACTTGAATTCATACATTTATAATGGAAGGCTTCATGTAAACATCAAATGTATTTTCTTATATTTATTTATATTGTCAAGGTACATATATTTAAGCATACTAAAATAGGTTAAAGGTGTTATTCATATAGGATATATTAATGTTTTTGTGTTTCAGTTTCCCAACCCGACCGTGGACGTCTCGCCGGATGTGGATGTGGAGGTGATTGGGGATGACGAGAGTGATGGAGAGGACACTGCCATGCCCCCTCCAACCAACACAACTCCCACTGGCAGGTCCAGCAGCCAGAAAAAGTGCCGGAAGTCTGCAGAGGCAGTCTCACCTGTCGAGGTAAATATGAAAACATTTAACATATGTCATTACGAGAGTATATTAGTCATTACGAGAGTATTATATAAATCCTATGTTCGTGTACGCTGCAAACCGCAAACAATTCCTGTAGAGGAAGACATATGCATCCGGGGGAGAAAAACATAAAAAGGTTTTTATTATAACTTACCATGACATGTATGTATTATTTTATAACTACAAAAGGTGTTTAACATGCATACTCTTGTTTCTACAGTTGAGTGCGACGCGGGAGGCGCTGCGGGAGGACATGTCACGCCTGGTGACATCCATGGCTGTGAAGGAGACCAAGTATGCACAGTTCGTGGGGTACTTGGAGCAGCAGCTCGAGAGGCTCCCTGACGCTGTAGGGGAGGCATTGGCATGGAGGATGATGCAGTAAGTCCTTCTGGCCAGGGATGAGGTCAGCCTCTCCACAGCACCCCAGATGGCGATACAACCAAACCCCCCGCAGATACTCGCCACACCACCAGGCCCCCCGCAATTGCACATCACACCACCAGGCCCCCCGCAGTTAAACATCACACCACCAGGCCCCCCGCAGTTGCACACCACACCACCACAGATGCAACCCCAGCCAGGACCGTCACGCATGCAAGCAGCCTTCAACAGCCCCACATTCTCAGAGATGCTGGCGGGTACGTTATTCAGGTCTCCTGCACATGCACATGAATGGTGGGCGGGGGCGATGACCCCTACACATGGCGCCAACATAGCAACACCGGTTCCCTCAAGCCCATCTACTAGTAGGCCGGCAACACCAGGGAACTTCATATATAGAAGGTTGAACACGCAAGTCAACACCCCCAGGCTGGGGATGACGAAAATGTGTGAAACCTTTGGGTATAATAATAAAGTCATAAACCCCCCAGTGATGGGAATGACGAATATATGTAATACTATGTCTACACATCAAATGAATATGTCTTATTATGTCTATACTTTCTGCTATATATTAACATGCTACATTACTTTCTGCTATATATTAACATGCTATATATCTATGTTTCTGATGATAATAAACTATGTGCCTCCAGCTGTTGTTTTGGATCCAAAATGTATTATTAAAGTTTATCTGTTTATATTATCAACAAAGGTTCCTTTTATAAACGTGGAAATGACTTGTCAACAGAGAAAAAATATAAGTTAATATGAATTCAAGTTGTGTTATGAATAATATTGATATTAACATCAATAATGAAGAGAGAACAAATACCATATAATATGAATGAAATAGGTTTCTGGAATAATATTGATATTAACATAAATAATGATGTGGAATATATGCAAAGGATATATGATGACAAATAATAATATACAGATTGATATCCAACATGAAATATAAATAAATACAAGATATAAATTAAATAGAATATATTAAACATTATGAAACGACATAGAAAAAGATGAACACCATAATATATGAGACTTTATAAAATTCGAATAACATATAGAGAATATATATTAATGAGGTTGAATTAATTTAAAAAATGATTAACAACAGAATATAAATATCTAAACTACAATAATATTAATAAAAGCAATGGTAACATATGGATACATACCTTTATATCATGTCGTTCTGCCAGGGGACACTGCCCCTGGGTGATGAGCAGTAGTCGGTGAGGTGCTGGCGTTGACTCTTGGCCTGGGCTGTCACGACATTCCCGGATAGTCTCTGGAGGGGATTCAGCCTCTCCGGCTCCTCCCTCCAACCCCCAGGGATGATAGCATGCGTCTCAGGGTCCTCCTCGTCCGCTAGGTTGGCGTGGTGATTAGGGTACCTCATCCACATAAGGTTGTGCATGCAGCAGCACGCCATCACCACAGACTCAACACGGGACGGGTGGAGGGCAATGTTGCTGAGGAGGCACCTGAACCTGAATTAGGGAGAGAAAGAGCATGTATATTTAAACACTGACTAGTATAATTCATATTAAATAGGGAAATAATGGTTAGGATCATGTATAGTTAAAACTCAACTTGCAGACGTGGACGACTCACAGCCTGTGGATGTGGGGGAGATGTATTAATCCATATTAATTATAGGGAGAATGGTTACGAGCATAGGGAGAATGGTTACGAGCATGTATAGTTAATACCTGACTAGTATACTTCACATTAATAGGGTGCCATCACCGATACCTGTATTTATGGTCAAACATGTCACATAATCATACACATACCTGGATGCCATGATGCCAAAGGCGTTCTCAACAACTCTGCGAGCCCGGGACAGTCTGTAGTTGAAGATCCGTTCAGGTACAGTCAGTCGCCGGGTAGAGTGTGGCTTCATCAACCACCTTCGCATGGGGAAGGCGTCATCACCCACCAGGAAGTAGGGAACAGGTGTGTCGTCGTTGGGCAGGGGTTCGGCAGCAGGGAGTCCCAGGGTGCACCCATCCAATGCTGCTCTGATATTGGTTCTTATAAAGACCCCACCATCTGAGCAGCTACCGTGATTACCCACATCACAGTAGAGGAACTTGTAGTCGGCGTCTACAATAGCCATGAGCACGATGGAGTGGAAGCCTTTGTAGTTGTAGAATTCCGTACCGGCATGTGGAGGGCATTTGATGGCGCAGTGCTTTCCGTCGATGGCACCAACGATATGCGGGAAATCCCAGCGCTTAGCAAACTCACTGGCAATCACCTTCCACTCCGCCGGTGTCCTGGGGCAATGTATAACCTCCTCCTGGTATTCTGCAATGATGGCTTCGCATGTTGCAGGCACAATGAGGGAGATGGTGTTCCGGGCCACACGGAACGCGTACTGTAGGCTAGGATATGAGTCACCAGTGGCCAGGTAGCGGAGTGTGATTGCAATCCTCAGCCCAGGTGACAAAGCCTGCCTCCAGAAGGTGTCCTGCTTCTCTACCCTAGGCCCGACACGTGCCACCAACTCCCTAAACATGTGGACGTCCACACGTAGGAAGTTCCGGAATCCTTTGGGGTCCTCTCTCTCAAGCTCCTCCATAAGTTGTTCGTACACACCGAACTGTGGCCGTCTCAGTAGCCACCTCCTAGCCCAAACTGTCCTTCGTGGCCTTTCCCCTTGACGTCTTTCTTCAGCCTCCTTCTCCTCCAGCTCCTCTAGGTCTACGAGATGCATCTGCATCTGCAGGAGTATGACCACAGCTGCCGCTCTGCCCGTGGTGAGGGCTATGGTGTTGGGGGGGGTGGGTGGGTTGGGCTGTATCCTGCAGAGTAACACGTACGTCCGTCCGTGGTGGTGTTGCGTGGTGTGAGAAATGGTGGAATGGAATGGAAGTATATAGTAAAGGTGAGGCAAGTGGGGGCCTCTTTATACGTTTCCTGACACTCGCCAACACTCGCACACACTCATGTTAGACTCCCATACACTCCTGTTAACTTCCTGTAGACTCGCGTTCATCTCGTGTAAACACCGGTAAACTCATGTAAACTCCTGTGACACTCGTGTAGACTCCTGTAGACTCACACTATTCGTACCCTGGAATGTGACCGTTATTTTTCAAATTTCGGCGGTGCGTGTTGGGGTCGTGTTACACTCGCCGACACTCGCGGATACTCCAGTGAACTCGTGTAAACTCATGTAAACTCGTGTAAACTAGTGTTATATTCGTGTTATATGCGTGTTTACTCGCATCAGATGCTACTCGCGTTGGGTTCGGGTTCCATCGGCGGCATGCGGCGAGTGTGACTCGCGTTGGCCTCGCGCTCTGACTCGCCAATGTGTGAACCAGGCATTAGTGTGTGAGCCCCAAAGGGCCTCACACACTAAGAACGCATTCGTTCTGGGGGCGAAAACATCTCGCTCCGTATTTGCTAGGTTAAGTTAGTTTAGTTGGCATTAAAAAGTAATGGTAGTAATAGTGGGATTGATGGTGATAGTAGTGATGATGGTGATAATAGTAGTGATGATGGTTGTATTGATGATGATGACAGTAGTGATGATGATGACAGTAGTAGATATGATGGTGACAGTAGTAGATATGATGTAGTAATAGTAGTAGTGATGATGGTCATAATAGTAGTGATGATGGTCATAATAGTAGTGATGATGGTGACAAGTAATGATGATAGTTGTAGTGATAATGATGACAGTAGTGACAATGGTGTGAGTATTAGTGATGATGGTGAGTAGTAGTGATGATGGTGAAAGTTGTAGTGATGATGACAATAGTTGTGATGATGAAGATCATAGTAATGATGAGGATGATGATGGTGATAGGATACATGATGGTAATACTTGTGACAGTAGTAATGATTATGGTTATAGTAGTAGTGATGATGTTAACAGTAGTAATGATGATGGTGAGATGTAGATGATAGTAGTAATGATGTTGATAGTTGTAGTATCAATGATGATAGTAGTGATTAAGACGGTAGTGAGAGTGGGGCCAGTAGTAGTGATGAGAGAGAATTGTAGTGATTTGTAGGATGATGACATAGTAAGGTGTGATGACAGTAGATGACAGATTGTGGCAGTTGTAGCGATGATGGCAGTAGTAGTGATGATTGTGATTGATGATGGTATTAGTAGTGATGATGGTAACCTATCGCAGAGTTGGGTATGCTGTTTTGATTTTGGGCA
Source organism: Paralithodes platypus (assembly GCA_032716605.1). Classification (NCBI taxonomy): domain Eukaryota; kingdom Metazoa; phylum Arthropoda; class Malacostraca; order Decapoda; family Lithodidae; genus Paralithodes; species Paralithodes platypus. Next base: position 1,922,757 of record CM064516.1, read on the forward strand.
AAATGGCACGTCTACTTTATTATTATCAACATTGCGCAAGCAGAGTTTGGTATCCCCCCCCCCCCCCCCCCGTATAGTGGGTACCACTGGAAAACAAAATCTGTCGTCGTCGTTGTCCGTCTGTCTCGAAACTCCTAGACCGTTGGAGTTTGGTATCGCCCCCCCCCCCCCCCCCCCCCCCCCCCCCCACAAAATGTCTGTCGTCGGCGTTTCTTGTCGTTGTCGTCGTCTTCGGAACTCCTCCTAGCCCGGACCTCACGATTTCACACCAAATTCACACAAACATTTGTTGCGTGAATGCGAAAGTCAGTCAAAACAGATTTTTTGAATTTATGCAATAGTTATGATTTTAGGTCCAAAATATGGTTTTACCCCCCCCCCCCTTCCCGGACCCCACTCCCCACCTCCCAGACCCCCCCCCCCCCAGCAATGATGGCGTTCTGGGGGCGAAAACATCTCGCTACGTATTTGCTAGGTTAAGTTTGTTTATTTGGCATTAGAAGTGATGGTAGTAATAGTGGGATTGATGGTGATAGTAGTGATGATGGTGATAATAGTAGTGATGAAGGTTGTAGTTGTATTGATGATGTTGACAGTAGTGATGATGATGACAGTAGTAGATATGATGGTGACAGTAGTAGATATGATGGTGACAGTACTAGTAGTAGTGATGGTCATAATAGTAGTGATGATGGTGACAAGTAATGATAGTTGTAGTGATAATAATGACAGTAGTGATGATGGAAGTGACGATGGTGATTAGTGATAGTGCGTAGTATGGATGATGAAAGTTGTAGTGATGATGACAATAGTTGTGATGATGAAGATCATAGTAATGGTGATGATGGCAGTAGTAGTGATGATGGTGACAGTAGGATACATGATGGTAATACTTGTGACAGTAGTAATGATGATGGTTATAGTAGTAGTGATGATGTTAACAGTAGTAATGATGATTGTAAGATGGTGGTGATGATATTAGTAATGATGGTTGATAGTTGTAGTATCAATGATGATAGTAGTGATTAAGATGCTAGTGACAATGGACAGTGATGATGGTGAGAGTAGTAGTGATAATTGTAATTGTTGTAGTGATGATGATCATAGTAATAGTGATGATTACAGTACTCGTGATGATTGTGGCGGTTGTAGTGATGATGGCAGTAGTAGTGATTATGTTGATTGTGATTGATGATGGTAACCCATCGCAGAGTTGGGTATGCCGTTTTTATTTTGGGCAAAACGGCACCTCTACTTTATTATTATCAACTCTGCGCAAGCAGAGTTTGGTATCCCCCCCCCCCCCCTGTATAGTGGGTACCACTGGAAAGACAATTCTGTCGTCGTCGTTGTCCGTCTGTCTCGAAACTCCTAGACCGTTGGACGGATTTTCACCAAATTTCACACAAACATTTGGTGCGTGAATGCGAACGTCAGTCAAAAAAGATTTTTTGAATTTATGCAATAGTTATGATTTTATATCCAAAATATGGTTCCCCACCTCCTTCCCCAGCAATGATGGCGTTCTTAGTATGTGAGCCCCGAAGGGGTTCACACACTAAGAACCCATTCGTTCTGGGGACGAAAACATCTCCCTACGCAATTGCTAGATTAAGTTAGTTTAGTTGGCATTATAAGTGATGGTAGTAATATTTGGATTAATGGTGATAATAGTAGTGATGATGGTTGTAGTTGTATTGATGATGATGACAGTAGTAGATATGATGGTGACAGTAGTAGATATGATGGTGACAGTACTAGTAGTAGTGATGATGGTGACAAGTAATGATGATAGTTGTAGTGATAATATGACAGTAGTGATGATGGTGTGCGTATTAGTGAAGATGGTGAGTAGTAGTGAGGATCGTGAAAGTTGTAGTGATGACAATAGTTGTGATGATGAAGATCATAGTAATGGTGATGATGGCAGTAGTAGTGATGATGGTGACAGTAGGATACATGATGGTAATACTTGTGAAAGTAGTAATGATGATGGTTATAGTAGCAGTGATGATGTTAACAGTAGTAATGATGATTATAAGATGGTGGTGATGATAGTAGTAATGATGATGGTTATAGTAGTAGTGATGATGTTAACAGTAGTAATGACGATTGTAAGATGGTGGTGATTATAGTAGTAATGATGGTTGATAGTTATAGTATCAATGATGATAGTAGTTATTAAGATTGTAGTCACAATGGTGACAGTAGTAGTGATGATGGTGAGAGTAGTAGCGATGATTGTAATTGTAGTAGTGATGATGATCATAGTAATGGTGATGATGACAGTAATCGTGATGATTGTGGCAGTTGTAGTGATGATGGCAGTAGTAGTGATGATGGTGATTGTGATTGATGATGGTACCCCATTGCAGAGTTGGGTATGCCGTTTTGATTTTGGGCAAAACGGCACGTCTACTTTATCAACTCTGCGTAAGAAGGGTTTGGTATTCCCCCCCCACCCGTATAGTGGGTACAACACAAAACAAAATCTGTTGTCGTTGTCGTTGTCGTTGTCCGTTTGTCTCGAAACTCCTCCTAGACCGTTGGACGGATTTTCACCAAATTTCACACAAACATTTGTTGCGTGAATGCGAACGTCAGTCAAGAGAGATTTTTTGAATTTATGCAATAGTTATGATTTTAGGTCCAAAATATGGTTTTACCCAAAATATGGTTTTACTCCCCCCCTCCCCCCCCCCCCTCCCCAGAACGCTCACACACTAAGAACGCATTCGTTCTGGGGGCGAAAGCATCTCGCTCTGCATTTGCTAGGTTAAGTTAGTTTAATTGGCATTAGAAGTGATGGTAGTAATAGTGGGATTGATGGTGACAGTAGTGATGATGGTGATAATAGTAGTGATGATGGTTGTAGTTATATTGATGATGACAGTAGTGATGATGATGACAGTAGTAGATATGATGGTGACAGTAGTGATGATGGTGTGAGTATTAGTGATGATGGTGAGTAGTAGTGATGATAGTGAAAGTTGTAGTGATGATGACAATAGTTGAGATGATGAAGATCATAGTAATGGTGATGATGGCAGTAGTAGTGATGATGGTGACAGTAGGATACATGATGGTAATACTTGTGACAGTAGTAATGATGATGCTTAAAGTAGTAGTGATGATGTTAACATTAATAATGATGATTGTAAGATGGTGGTGATGATAGTAGTAATGATGGGCAACTCTGCGTAAGCAGAGTTTGGTATCGCCCCCCCGTATAGTGGGTACCACACGAACAAAATTTCTGTTGTCGTCGTCATCGTCGTTGTCCGTCTGTCTCGAAACTCCTCCTAGACCGTTGGACGGATTTTCACCAAATTTCACACAAACATTTGTTGCGTGAATGCGAACGTCAGTCAAAAAAGATTTTTTGAATTTATGCAATAGTTTTGATTTTAGGTCCAAAATATGGTTTTACCACCCTCCCTCCCCCCTCCTGGACACCCCCCCCCCCCCCCCCCCAACCAATGATGGCGTTCTTAGTGTGTGAGCCCCGAAGGGGCTCACACACTAATAACGCATTTGTTCTGGGGGCGAAAACATCTCGCTCCGTATTTGCTAGGTTAAGTTGTTGTTGTTGTTGTTGTTCCCCAAGCTGCCTGGCCGAACAGCCCCAAGGCCCTGAGCAAGGCCAAGGCCATAATCGAGCGCCCCCACAGAACCCTCCCTGCCGACCACAATAAAGCCTGGGTAACCGAAGCCACTCCATGACGGGGAGCTGAGGAGGGTGCAGAAACGCCCGGGAAACCAAAGCCCCACCCAGGGCCCTGTGCCCCTCAGCAATTAAGAAGAGAAAGTTAAGGGGCAAAGGAAAAATGTGACGCTTTGGCTTCCAATCTTGGTAGATTGGGAGGTCAATCCACAGAAGAGACGCCGTCACTTGAGATCTAGAAAATATATAAGTAAAAGGAACAGTCAGAGTAAGCTATGGGTATGGCAGAGATCGCTCAGTTCTCGCTCTGATATACCAGCCCATCACCACATGACTAGAACCCAATCCTCTCAGTATCAGGTAGGAGAGGCCCTAGAAAGCCGCCTTTGGCGGGGGGATAGCTACCCTATTTTAACCCCTTTCGAGGTTGGGCACCCTCCCATCACTAGGTTAAGTTAGTTTAGTTGGCATTAGAAGTGATGGTAGTAATAGTGGGATTGATGGTGATAGTGATGATGGTGATAATAGTAGTGATGATGGTTGTAGTTGTATTGATGATGATGACAGTAGTGATTATGATAACAGTAGTAGATATGATGGTGACAGTAGTAGATATGATGGTAATAGTACTAGTAGTAGTAATGATGGTCATAATAGTAGTGATGATGGTGACAAGTAATGATGGTAGTTGTAGTGATAATGATGACAGTAGTGACGATGGTGTGAGTATTAGTGATGATGGTGAGTAGTAGTGATGATGGTGAAAGTTGTAGTGATGATGACAATAGTTGTGATGATGAAGATCATAGTAATGGTGATGATGGTGATAAGATACATGATGGTAATACTTGTGACAGTAGTAATGATGGGTATAGTAGTAGTGATGATGTTAACAGTAGTAATGATGATTTTAAGATGGTGGTGATGATAGTAGTAATGATGGTTGATAGTTGTAGTATCAATGATGATAGTAGTGATTAAGGTGGTAGTGACAATGGTGACAGTAGTTGTGATGATGAGAGTAGTAGCGATGATTGTAATTGTAGTAGATATGATGATCATAGTAATGGTGATGATGACAGTAGTCGTGATGATTGTGGCAGTTGTAGTGATGATGGCAGTAGTAGTGATGATTGTGATTGATGATGGTATTAGTAGTGATGATGGTAACCCATCGCAGAGTTGGGTATGCCGTTTTGATTTTGGGCGAAACGGCACGTCTACTTTATTATATCCTTTACAAGTACTATCGAGGAAGGGAAGATATTGAAGTCACCAATTCAACAACAATTAATGTATTTACAAACCCAATAAACAAAAAGATAGTGTATGTGCAAAATACAGGAAAAAATTAATAGATAATCAACCCGGCATAAGCAGAGTTTGGTATCACCCCTCCCCCCGTATAGTGGGTACCACACAAAAAAAATTCTGTCGTCGTTGTCGTTGTTGTCATTGTCCGTCTGTCTCGAAACTCCTCCTACACCGTTGGACGGATTTTCACCAAATTTCACACGAACATTTGTTGCATGAATGCGAACGTCAGTCAAAAAAGATTTTTTGAATTTATGAAATAGTTATGATTTTAGGTCCAAAATATGGTTTTACCACACCCCCTGTGCCCATCCAGGACCTTCCCCCCCCCCCCCCCCCCCCCCTCACCCAGCAATGATGGCGTTCTTAGTGTGTGAGCCCCGAAGGGGCTCACACACTAAGAACACATTCATTCGGAGAGCCAAAACATCTCTCTACGTATTTGCTAGGTTAAGTTAGTTTAGTCGGCATTAGAAGTGATGGTAGTAATAGTGGGATTGATGGTGATAGTAGTGATGATGGTGATAATAGTAGTGATGATGGTTGTAGTGTTGATGGTGGTGATAGTGGGTTGAGAGTAGTAGTGATGATGGTGATAGTGGGATTGATGGTGATAGTTGTGATGATGGTGATAATAGTAGTGATGATGGTGATAATAGTAGTGATGATGGTTGTAACTCCATCGCAGAGTTGGGTATGCCGTTTTGATTTTGGGCAAAACGGCACGTCTACTTTATTAAATACGGAGATCCAGGACGTACAGGTATATGATTGTCCGATCGTTCACTGCTCGCTAGTTTGCATAATATTAAACTATTCCAATGCTTAACCCTTAACAAACGGCGCACCACATATGTCGAGTTGAATAAATATGGACTATGTGGCAGTGCACCACATATGTCGAGTGCCATTTTCAGCACGTAATGTTGCTCTGAGAGAGAGCTGAGCGGTGGGACGAGCGTAGTAACCTTATGACCGCTCCCCACCACCGCGGTGGGTGTACTGAGCTGTATTCTACCCTCCTCCTCCCTCTCTCACTCGCTACACAGGGAATTATGTACGGAAATTACCTTATTTTAGGTTTTTTTGCACTCGTGTTGCACGATCGTTGCAAGAGAACCAGTGGTCGTACAAGGATGGTTCGGGTGTCATTGGAAAGCTCTGTTTACGCCCTTTCAGGGATAGATACTTGTTTTATGCTCCTGGTCTTGTTTATGCATGAAAATGAGCACGGAAACAACCCTATTTAGGGTAAAAATCCCCCGCTGGGCGGCACAGTGTAAAATACCCAACCACCCGCTCTTTGTGTGTTAATCAAGTATCACTATTGTCAACTCTGCGTAAGCAGAGTTTGGTATCACCCCCCTGTATGGTGGGTACCACTGGAAACAAAATTCTGTCGTCGTTGTCGTTGTCATCCGTCTGTCTCGAAACTCCTCCTAGACCGTTGGACGGATTTTCACCTAATTTCACACAAACATTTGTTGCGTGAATGCGAACGTCAGTCAAAAAATATTTTTTTGAATTCATGCAATCGTTATGATTTTAGGTCCAAAATATGGTTTTACCCAAAATATGGTTCCCCCCCCCCCCCCCCCCCAGCAATGAATACGTTCTTAGTGTGTGAGCCCCAAAGGGGCTCACACACTAAGAATGCATTTATTCTAGGGGCGAAAACATCTCGCTACGTATTTTCTAGGTTAAGTTTGTTTAGTTGGCATTAGAAGTGATGGTAGTAATAGTGGGATTTATGGTTATAGTAGTGATGATGGTGATAATAGTAGTGCTGATGGTTGTAGTTGTATTGATGATGTTGACAGTAGTGATGATGATGACAGTAGTAGATATGATGGTGACAGTAGTAGATATGATTGTGACAGTACTAGTAGTAGTGATGATGGTCATAATAGTAGTGATGATGGTGACAAGTAATGATAGTTTTATTGATAATAATGACAGTAGTGATGATGGTGTGAGTATTAGTGATGATGGTGACAAGTAATGATAGTTGTATTGATAATAATGACTGTAGTGATGATGGTGTGAGTATTAGTGATTATGGTGAGTAGTAGTGATGATGGTGAAATTGGTAGCGATGATGATAATAGTTGTGATGATGAAGATAGTAAAGGTGATGATGGCAGTAGTAGTGATGATGGTTACAGTAGGATGCATGATGGTAATACTTGTGACAGTAGTAATGATGATGGTTATAGTAGTAGTGATGATGTTAACAGTAGTAATGATGATTGTAAGATGGTGGTGATGATAGTAGTAATGATGGTTGATAGTTGTAGTATCAATGCTAGTAGTGATTAAGATGGTTGTGACAATGGTGACAGTAGTAGTGATGATGGTGAGAGTAGTAGTGATGATTGTAATTGTAGTAGAGATGATGACCATAGTAATGGTGATGATGACAGTAGTCGTGATGATTGTGGCGGTTGTAGTGATGAAGGAAGTAGTAGTGATGATGGTGATTGATGGTATTAGTAGTGATGATGGTAACCCATGGCAGAGTTGGGTATGCCGTTTTGATTTTGGGCAAAACGGCACGTCTACTTTATTAATAGAAATTACAAAAAGGGCGCATTGCAAGTTATTTAAATATCAAAAATAGAATGTGCTTGACAAATTGATGAATAAACAAATAGTTTCACTGTTCATTACTAAAGTCACCAATAAACCTCACAATTGTCACACCGCATTATTAACCTTTCTAGATACACAAAACAAATACAATCTAACACAAGGCGGCACGAAAGCTCACCTCAACACACCTGGTAGTTATAACCTGTCATAATTTAATTGCAAGACCACACCACGTATGTTAAGTACGGTATCTTAAGAGTTACAATTCAAAATTAAGTTAAGTTAAATAATTTCACAAACAGAACACAAATACCACTTCAGTTAATATTAACCCTTAATTAGCGGCGAGCAACATAAGTCGAGTTAAATAAAGCTGGACTATGTGGCGGCGCTCGACATAGGTCGAGTGGCAATTTCAGCACGTAATGTGGCTGAGAGAGAGAGACAAGTGGTGGCAGGAGACTAGCGAGCGTATGACTGCTCCAGACCACCGCGGCGAACCTACTGACACAAATCTCAGCTCCCTCCTCCCTCTCTCACTCGCTACATACTCAATTATGTACCGAAACTACCGAATTACCTGCTTTTTGCACTCGCGTTGCACGGTTATTGCAAGAAAACTATCCATCATACAAGGATCGTTATGGTGTCATTCGAAAGCTCTGTTTATGCCCTTTCAGGGATAGGTACTTGTTTTACGTTCTGGGTCTTATTTAGGCATGAAAATGATCACGTAAACAGCCCTATTTTGGCTAAAAACACCCCGCTGTGCGGTACATATAAATAAACCGCATAGGCCGCTCGTAAGGTGTTAAAAATATAAATCTTATCTGTTTACTGCCATGTCTGAACTCTCTCCTCCATCGCCTCTCCTCACCCTCACGATCTCAGCCGAGTCAGGAATACTACCAATTTCCAAACCCCCAGTCTACCCCTGAATACACATTCTATTTGGTCTCTACTAGCGAATCACCAAGCCCCATTATCCTGAAATGATGGGAAATTCCAGTCTCGAGGTGCCGCTTCCAATCAGATCGCTTGTGTCAGGCCGGCGCCAATCAAAACACCTCTCCCACCACTCTTTTTCCCCGTCCGCAAAGGCAGAAACCATCGAACAACTTCCTATGTCCAGAGTAGTCCAGTAAATCTAGAAATCATTTAACTGGACCTAGAACAAATTGTAATAGAAGGTTTTTTGGCTTTAACTTGTTTATTAGGTCCCTCTGATGAACATATAAAAAGTCTCCAACTTTTGGACACCGGGAAAGTGGTTAATTTGCATAAATTCAAGATGGCCGCCGTCCAAAGCTTCAATTTACAGATAACTTTTTTCTGGTTGCTCCTAGACCCTATAAATGTATTACAAACAACGTTTTTTGGCTTTAACTTGTTTATTAGGTCCCTCTGATGAACATATAAAAAGTCTCCAACTTTTGGACACCTGGAAAGTGGTTAATTTACAGCCGAAAAACCTTACAGACAGGCTGAACTGTCTCTTTCACAAGGGGTGACACAGGCACTTTGTGCTTGTATGGGTTTTTTGACCTGTTGTCCCTCTTTTTTATAAAAAAAAAACAAAAAACCATGACGTAGTATGACGTCATTCAGAGCCAATTATGTAATTCATGATAGGAGTTCGTATTCACTTGGATCATCGGTGCTTGCATCAAAGTTGCTATTTTGACAGAGTCCTTTACATTGACCACATGCACTGGAACATTCAAGCTCATTCCGTTTGCAACTACAGCGTTGAGTGTCACAGTTGCCCTTACACTGACATCTGACCAATTTCAGTAGTGAATCAGGAGCCACTGGCGAATCCATCGTCTTCGGTTCAAGCTGTCCCTTCCGCAGACACCAGCCCCATTTCTCGGGGTCCACACAGTTCCCCATCCATTCCTGGACCTGACAATAAACTCGGAACGAGTGGTATTTGGCTGCATCGGTTGTTGGGGGAAGGCTGTGAACTTCAACGGTAGTTGAACTTTTTGCCACCTTGTTGCAAAACTTTGTCTTTCGCAGTCCGTCAAGGGTGTCATTTCCTTTTCCCCCGTACAAATAAACCAAGGCCTTTTCACCAGCTGATGATATCGCGTCTTTACCTCCACTTTGGCAACAGAATGCTTCTATACATTTCAAGAAACCGTTGTCTTCCCTCACTTTCCTCAAGGCAGCCCCTTTACCAATACCATACAGTCGTGAGGTTGTGTCACATCCACAGAGTGCATGGACAACTGCCAGGACACGACAGATGCTTTCACCGAGAGCTTCTGCTACTGAGTTAATATGCCAACATTTCCCACCTTCCTTGCTCGACTTGAAGTACAAATCATTCATCCCTCGTTCCGCATAATGACACAACAGCACCAACAAGTCTGTGTCCTCACCTATCACATATGTCACGGTTTCCCTTGCATGCTCAATTCCCTTCTTCGCAATCATGACATCTGCATCTGCTGGCGCATTGACACAGTCAATTCCATTTGCCTTGAATGTTTCACACAATAAGTCAATGAAGTTTTGCTTATTGTCCGAGTTTGACAAGAAGTTTTCCTTTTTTGACCGAAGGGGCATGGTTGGAGTGAACATCACCTTTTGACCAAAGACTCCTTTTGATCGTCGATTGTGTGTCATGTCCTTGGTAGTAGGTCCTGATTTATAACCGTCGAATACAACCACCGGGTTGAGAAAGTTTTTGGAAACATGCTTCATGTACATGCTTGCAATGTCCTCAAATGTGTCACCCTTCTTCCATGGAATCCTTTGCAATAAGGAACCACCATCCAGAACATGGGTCACAGTCCTTTCTTCCTCAAATGATTCCAATGACGACTTGGGAACAACAGCAGCTATCTCATCTCCTAGCTGTGGTTTATTGGCTTCCCTGAGCCTCCCCCACTTATCGAACAGAGCAGTAGGGTAGCTAGACAACTCATACGCAAAGACCTCTTCAACACCTAAGTCCCTGTTATTAGCAAAGATGAGGAGCCTCTGGAAAAGGAGCTGTGGGTCGATTGGTACTTTTTCAGCACTGATTGTAACCTTTGCACCCAACGACTCAACTTGATCTTTCTTCCTAAATGAAAAGTCAAAAGCATTGCTACCTTCCATCTTCTGCACAATGTTCATACCAACCTCATACAGTAAATGAGGATTGGCCGAGGCTGGTCCTGTCACAACCGTTGGCAATATTCCTGAGTTCATTTGATTCTTGAAATGGATCATAATCCTTGAAGAATGCGAGAACCTTCTCTGTGTCCTTCCTATCTCGTTCACGCCTTGCTTCAGTCATTTCTTTGTGCTGCTCAGAGGTGTGGAAATGCTTCCCTGTCAGTTCTTGCATAACTTCACTCACCTCAGCGCAGGCTGGCATAGCAAGTAACCAGCGCAGGCGTTGCGTTTCCTCCATGCCCCTACCACGTGTCAATCCACCATTCGTTTTCAAAGAGCGCATCAAAACCTGCTCTATAACCAAGTCGCTTGGCAGTCCTGCCCACAGCCGATCACTTCGGCGGATCACAAATAGACCGGAGTTCAATTGACAGAACATGTCTGGGTTGAGCTGCTCAAGTTCAATCATGTCTTGAATGTACACATGGGCTGACTTGGCATAATTGTTATGACCACACGCTGCAAAGTACGGCAACATCTCCTGGAGTGTTCCGAGGTACAGTAGGAAATCGCCCATTCTCAGTGCCCTCAGGAAGCAACGCAGCAGGTCAATCATGTCCATGTATTGAATCCATAGCTTTCCCATCTTATGCTCTGCTAAGGAGCTCTTCTCAGCTTTAAGTTTTTCAGAAATTCTGTTGAAAACGTCTTTACTGCAGACTTCATCCGGTGAAACGTCTTCACGCAACAGCTTATCCAAAAGATCTGCAGCCTCCTGGAAGTCCTTGCATGAAACAAGAAACAAGATGATGGGATTAGTATAGGCCTAGGCAAAATGTAATAGACAATAATGTGCAGTAAAGGTAGGGCTTGACCTAGAACAAATTGCAATAGAAGGTTTTTTGGCTGTAAGGTTTTTTGGCTGTAAATTAACCACTTTCCAGGTGTCCAAAAGTTGGAGACTTTTTATATGTTCATCAGAGGGACCTAATAAACAAGTTAAAGCCAAAAAACGTTGTTTGTAATACATTTATAGGGTCTAGGAGCAACCAGAAAAAAGTTATCTGTAAATTGAAGCTTTGGACGGCGGCCATCTTGAATTTATGCAAATTAACCACTTTCCCGGTGTCCAAAAGTTGGAGACTTTTTATATGTTCATCAGAGGGACCTAATAAACAAGTTAAAGCCAAAAAACCTTCTATTACAATTTGTTCTAAGTCCAGCCCTACTTTGACTACTTTGACCCCTGGGGGTCATGGTGGGGTGAATGTAGAGGGCATAATTCCGCCAATTGGGCAGTTTATATCTCCAGACTGGTTGCTCCGTCTGTCAAAATATATATATAATTCATGTAGGAAGAGATTGTGAAAGTTTGTTTGTATGTATGTATGTATGTATGTATGTATGTATGTATGTATGTATGTATACATAGAAATAGCGATATATCTATATACCGGCACACATTATACAGTATACAGGGTACACGTTGCATAGGCACATGTATAAGTATGTGTGCACGTGTATAAGCACGTCACCGCTGCGTGTATACCGGTAGTGTATTATATGTACAGTATATATGTTTGCATACATGTAGATTAATGTAAATTAATGTTACACTTCCACTTGCCTTAATGTATACTACATATAAACGTTGTAAGCTAAGCTTACCATTTTCATACTAATATTTATGTACATCATTCTACGTTCATGAGCATCCACTAGATTATAAAACGTGTATTTTCATTTTTCAGTTCCTTGGGCTGCCATTCTTTAAATAAACCGTTTATAATTATTACCATTTACGTTGACCCTTCTCTCTCTCTCTCTCTCTCTCTCTCGGCGTCTGCTTTATGTTCCCCTATCCATCTTCCTCATCTTTTCATTTTTCAAATTCCTTATCCCGAGAATTCTTCGTATCAGAGATTTCTCCCCTTCCATGTCTGGTTTACAAAACTACCTCTCCCAGTCTCCTTCCTTATAAGTCATTTATTCACGCCAAACAATCTTTATATTTACCTCCCCCCCCCACTCCCCTCTAGACACACACACATACACTCAAGATTTTTTCCAGCAATGTCTTTATTATCACTTTTACACTCTGGCTACATTCATTTGTGGCCTTTGCATAGGCTTATGCTCTCATGCGAGCTCTTGAAACCATTTGTTTGTTGCAATCTCTATTTGTTTTGCTCTACAATAAGTTTCCCACTTGTTTTTCGTCTGCACCTTCTTCTCTATCTTTACTGTTTCTACTTCAGGTATATTCCCTTAACCCCTTCTGTACCGCTACTTCTTTTGTATTTCATTCTAGCTATATTTAGACGATTTTAATCTGTTTAAGAAGGATTTGTGGTACTAATAAGGGTTAAGTGAGATAGTTCGAAGCCTTTTAATTGCTGGAGCCCCTTATTAAACTGAATACAAGCGCCTATTAGTAGCCAGAATAAAGTTACAAGGACGTCGGCGGTACAGAAGGGGTTAACTCACTCTCATTCATTCTCTCTCTCCCTCTCATCACAAAACCAGCAGGTGGCACTCGACATTTTCTCGTTTTCTGTAGAGAATTTCCATTATCCAGAGAAAGATTGTTGTTGTTATATATGGTAAATGTGACGAATTTCATCAGAATTTAACCAAATACCTTTGCATGGCAGGCACTTTAAAACACATAGCCTTCTCCGAAGTACTAGGGCAGCTGGTAGCGCCCATGATTTAATAATTTATCCTACACAATGCAGAATTTCTGTATTTCAAAACACATATATTCCCCGAACAACCTTTCAGTGGAACTCACTTCCTCAGAGTAACTTTCCACCAGTCTTCCTTTGCATGGCAGGCACTTTAAAACACATAGCCTTCTCCGAAGTACTAGGGCAGCTGGTAGCGCCCATGATTTAATAATTTATCCTACACAATGCAGAATTTCTGTATTTCAAAACACATATATTCCCCGAACAACCTTTCAGTGGAACTCACTTCCTCAGAGTAACTTTCCACCAGTCTTCTACCGACAGCAGTTTAAATCCAATTTGTACAGACTCTTTATGAAATGAGAACGCTATTTACGTTTTCTGACAGAGTGGAAAATATCTTTGTATGTTACTTGCTAATTAAATTCTCATGTACAACTATATTTCACACTACATCATGTCATCATCTATTGTGTTCCGCCAATGAGGGAAAACCGTACTAAAAATCCAGATGGCGCTGGGGGTCTTATTCAAATGACTATCGTGGTGTGATACACCATTGAGGTGTTTTGATGGTTTTCGTGATTTAAGAGGTTTAATACAGTTCTCAACTATCTATGACACATAGTTGTGTAGTATATTTTTACTAGATTCATAATATGATGGTTATATACTCGTTAATGCAGTGAATATATAATAATTAACATAATTTGATACATAAATATCAGCTTATTGAACAAGAAATTTAGTTTCATCTAATGTGGTGTGATAGGCTGGGCGAAATTTTAATACTCATTGAAGTATTGTATTTACTTCCTTTTTAGTTACTAAAAAAATACGTGTTTCAGTAGAAATTGGCTGAACATACGGTATTATATTCTGTAGCTGTAGAATTTGGCAGGTTGACTGTCTGCGCCTGCGCACTATAGTTTCTTTCCTACAAAACAAGCTATCGTGCGCTTTTAAGTTACCAATTTATAATCCACTATCAAATCGGGCAGCTAAATATGTTACCGGCTATATTTCTTATTAGACCAGTGACAGGAAATCAATCAATGTGAATCAGAATGTCATAGAACACAGAGGCAGCAAATTACATACGTGGAGATGCAGGAAATTCGAAAAAGATGATGACAATTTTTTTTACAACACTGCCTTTTCCACAGGTCGTCAGCTGACCGCGGCGGGATATACGTACACAGTGTTGCCAAGGTCTTCTTTTGTTCGCACCATTGGGCTAGTTAGGATTCGTTCAGAAGCGTAATTTGCGAGTATCCATTTCAAACTATATTATATTCTTGATTTACAGTGTGAGGGGGTGGATAGCCTCTGAAGTATTATCCTAACTAACTAACATTGAGGAAAGCGGAATTGGGCTGGTTCTATATACTATTAAAGTTGTAGAGGTGTCGAGTGTTGAGTAGCCTATAGCTAGGCTACATTTCATACAAACGTTCATCATGGCTTTCTGTTGGTTGTACTATACATGTATGGTAGCCTATGTGGTGGTGACTGAATAGCTTAATTAAGTGATTGTTTGTGAGGGGGGATTGGGACATTGATGCAGATTTGATGAGTGCATGATTGTGATAATAATGTATGTGGTATTTCATTAATATTTAAATGATGTGACACGTAGGCCACTACTCATACAGTAGGCTATATGGGACTAGGCCTAGTTATATTTGGGGAACTCATAGTATCATGCATGCATGGCTGTTAAAGATAAACATATCAGAAAATGTGTGTGATAGGATTAAAATAGCTGAAATTGTCTGTTGTGCGGTATTAAGTGATTGGGCTACTTTTGGGCGAGTTTGGAGATGTGATGTGCGCTGGCAACCTTGGAATACACACACACACACACACGCACGCACGACACAATCTATAACTGAAAATTTTACCTTTATTAAGACTATAATCCACATTATATTAAGATTTCCATCTGTGAGAAACAAATATCTACCACCATTACTGCTAATGTGCACATAGATGCACAACTAATGTCAAATTTAACAAATTAAGTTAAGTGGGGAAGAGATGTTTACTGTCCGAGAAGTTTCGTATAATGACTATTATGGGTAGCGAACACTGGCATCAATTTATTATAAACGCTTGCCAGATCTGAAACTAGTTTATAATTGTATAATCTAATATCCAGTAAAGTGGCTAATGACGATTATTTTATAAGTTCATCTCGAGTTTTTATACATATAATTTTAATTTTAGGACATGGATACCTATCTATTAAAATATTAACAGGACTATTTTTCGAATGACTGGCATGTGTTTTTGTGGGCCTAATCAAATATGTTTTATTAATCATAAATACTTTGTATATTGGACAATGTACTGAATAGAATGTTAGAGTAATATGTCTGTAACATTCATGACTATAGAAATCCAGTGATATTTTGAAGACTGCGATTTAAAAAATTCAATTCACTCGATGGCAACAAATTTAGGTTGGTGCGAACCTAAGGCGGGAAAAATAGCAGACAAATGTTTTATTGTCTCCCATTACAAATCCTTATTTTGACTGAGATGTTGTACCTCATAGTGTGCACGGGGTTAGTTCCAATTTCTCCACCAGACGGCGTGAGGCATCATTGGCCCGCTACTCCCAAGTAAATAAACACGTTGAACTCTATGCGATTGAATCGGTTTCTACTTTATATGCTCGTAATGTCGTGTCTAACGTGAACACTATGGAAATTGAGTTATCACCATACATTCTTAGTGTTCTGAAGGGGGAAGGTCCCTAGGGTAAAATAGAGCGAAATTACGACAAGGAAGACTTATTACTGCCTTGTGATAAAAGCAGGGTGTATGAAGAGTGAACAACACCGACTATATCTCCTTATATACTGGGCTATCTTAAATACTGTATTATCATTATTTACATGTCGATTTTATAATTTTACACCATACAGTAGTATGTTGATATTTATCCGTTTTCCGTATATTGTTTTAATGATTACTATGCGAGTGAAGGCGAAGCAGAAAACAAAAGTTTGTTATAAGACACCAACATTCCATTACTCACTTCCTTTCTGTAATATATTTGTTGTATTGTTTATATATATATATATATACAGTATATGTAATGCCCTCGAAAATTTCCCGCACCCACAATAATACTAACCCGAGTTGACGTCAGGTATAGCGTAAAATAGTCGTAGATGGTAAGTCCAATAAACTCATCACGTGATAACACCACGAGACTATCACCTGGTTCTTAAAAATCGGACTAAGGTTGCTATACTTTTAGTACGTCCGTGGTAGTTCAGTGGGTTAGCGCGCGGGCCTGGTGGTGATGGTTGGGTCACTAACCAGGGTTCGAACCCCACCCAAGGCATCTCAAAACCTGTGGGTTTTTAGGGGGGTTAAATTCCCTTCAGAGGTTCGTACCCCGTGCCAGGTACCAGGAAAAGTTGATCCTAAAGGTAGCCTGGGGATATTTCAGGAGACCATGAATTCCCTTCACACCCGGCATTTCATTGGTGGCAGCGGTGGGATTCGAGGAGTGGTTGAAGTTGAGAGGTTGATTATGTTGTTTGGGGCGACAGAGAGAGTATTTTGGGGTTTAGCCAAGGTGGAAAAAGTTTTGTGGTTGGATTGGGATGGGAGTGGTATTTTGTCGAGCGGGATCTTTGGGGGTGGAATTTGGGGCGGGTGGGGTAACGGTGAAGAGGGGGAGGTTGAAAGTTTAGCTGGGCTCATGATGGTGGGGGACCGACTGGTGAGCAGGTGTTCGGTACACATGAGGTGGGGGAAACACTTTGGTGGGGGTCACGCGTGAGGGGGGGATTTACGGCGCGTGTGGGAGGATCAGAGTGGTGGGGTGTGTTGGTGGCAGTGACGGTTTGCTTAGAGGTTATCTGGGGTTGGTGGTTTTGTCTGTCATGAGGGGGTGAGTCAAGTGTGGGGTTTTGAAGTTTATTAGGGGTGTGAATTGTGGGGGGGTGGAAGGGAGCTACTGACGGAAAACTGTCACAAGGGAGATTTTGTTGGGGGGGGAATAGCTGAGTATTTTTGGGGGAAGACGGGGAACATAGTTGGGTCCCTAGGTCGTCACGCGTGAGGGGAGGATTAACGGCGCGTGTGGGAGGGTCAGGGTGGTGAGAGGTGAGCGAGTTAGGAAACGGGATTTGTTGGGGGGACTGCGGCGGGTTGGTGGGGGAAGAGTTAGGTGTAGAACAGGGGTTATTGGTAGAGGACTGATGTATTGATTTGGGGTTGTTAACAGGACGAATTTGGGGAATTTTCTTGGTGGCAGTCTCGGTCTGGTTAGAGGTTATCTGGGACTGGTGAGTTTGTTTGACATGAGAGGGCGAGTCAAGTGTGGGGTTTCGAAGTTTTCTAGGGGTGTGAATTGTGTGGGGGTGGAAGGGAGCTAATGAAATGCTGGGTGTGAAGGGAATGCATGGTCTCCTGAAATATCCCCAGGCTACCTTTAGGATCAACTTTTCCTGGTACCTGGTGCGGGGTACGAACCTCTGAAGGGAATTTAACCCCCCTAAAAACCCACAGGTTTTGAGATGCCTTGGGTGGGGTTCAAACCCTGGTTAGTGACCCAACCATCACCACCAGGCCCGCGCGCTAACCCACTGTACTACCACGGACGTACTAAAAGTATAGCAACCTTAGTCCGATTTTTAAGAACCAGGTGATAGTCTCGTGGTGTTATCACGTGATGAGTTTATTGGACTTACCATCTACGACTATTTTACGCTATACCTGACGTCAACTCGGGTTAGTATTATTGTGGGTGCGGGACATTTTCGAGGGCATTACATTACATCCTTCTTTAACTAGGCTAGTCCCTAGCCTATTTTAAGGTCGTAAGGTATCGTAGCTGTATTACCTCAGCAATCTCAATATTGTTGGTATAGGGTTCGCGTGACGGGTGCTCCACGTAGCTACCTGGTCACGTTCCCTAGCTGCCACCAATGAAATGCTGGGTGTGAAGGGAATTCATGGTCTCCTGAAATATCCCCAGGCTACCTTTAGGATCAACTTTTCCTGGTACCTGGCGCGGGGTACGAACCTCTGAAGGGAATTTAACCCCCCTAAAAACCCACAGGTTTTGAGATGCCTTGGGTGGGGTTCGAACCCTGGTTAGTGACCCAACCATCACCACCAGGCCCGCGCGCTAACCCACTGTACTACCACGGACGTACTAAAAGTATAGCAACCTTAGTCCGATTTTTAAGAACCAGGTGATAGTCTCGTGGTGTTATCACGTGATGAGTTTATTGGACTTACCATCTACGACTATTTTACGCTATACCTGACGTCAACTCGGGTTAGTATTATTGTGGGTGCGTTACATTTTCGAGGGCATTACATTGCACTGTCACCAATGAAATGCCGGGTGTGAAGGGAATTCATGGTCTCCTGAAATATCCCCAGGCTACCTTTAGGATCAACTTTTCCTGGTACCTGGCACGGGGTACGAACCTCTGAAGGGAATTTAACCCCCCTAAAAACCTACAGGTTTTGAGATGCCTTGGGTGGGGTTCGAACCCTGGTTAGTGACCCAACCATCACCACCAGGCCCGCGCGCTAACCCACTGTACTACCACGGACGTACTAAAAGTATAGCAACCTTAGTCCTGATTTTTAAGAACCAGGTGATAGTCTCGTGGTGTTATCACGTGATGAGTTTATTGGACATACCATCTACGACTATTTTACGCTATACCTGACGTCAACTCGGGTTAGTATTATTGTGGGTGCGGGACATTTTCGAGGGCATTACAATATATATATATATATATATATATATATATATAGAGAGAGAGAGAGAGAGAGAAAGAGAGAGAGAGATCAAATAATGTCTACGTTTTGGAAATTAGAGATACTATTAAGATTATAAGCCTTGTTACAACAGCAGAACTGCGCATGAATACCGTACAGAAATCTTTGAGAACAGAATATTAACCCCATTACCGGTAACGTCTTTTTGTATTTGATTTCAGCTACATTAGACGATTTTGTCTAAGCTTGGGAAGGATATATGATATCTAAAAGGATTAATTGAGATAGGCTGTAGCCTTGTAATGAGTAGACGTCCTTCCTAAGCTGTACCAAATCGTCTAATAGTGGCCAGAATATAATGATAAGTACATCACCGGTACAGAAGGGGTTAAAGGCACGTAACACAATCTACCGGTACATAGGCTAGGCTTACTTATAACTTCAGTGATGCATAATACAGGTTTAGTTAATTAATATGGTCAAATCTCCGATGTATTTAGCTTATTGAAATACCCTCTACCCGCAAAAATCCCGCAACCATAGAAATACCCGAGTTGACAAAATATAACCGATCGAGTTTGGATTTTAATCAACATTTGATGTCAAACAAGTTTAAAAGTTAAAACCTACACCAAATATCACTTTATATATGGGCTAGACTTACAAATACTAACTGTAAATTGATTAATTTTACACCAGAATTTTAGACCAATTCACATGGATCATAATGTAGGTAAGGTATGTCCATAAACGGTACCGGTACCAGGTATATAGTTTTGCTTCAACCGTCAAACTTCATGATATATCGTATATTCTCCTATTATGGAAGGCAACATATATTATTTTATACAACGGACTTTGCTTAAACCTCCTCAAATAAACCGTTAGTTAAGTTAATTCTTAGGTAGGTTTGGTGGGTTTGATATTGTTGAACGCCAATGGTTGGGAAAAGAGCAAAGTTCAGAATTATATAATTTTGCTGCATTAAAATGGTAAAACTATGATGGATTTTGCTTATATTGCCAACGAGACTACTTAATTTAGTCTAAATTTCCCTGCATATATAGACGCAATTTATCTGACACGTAAGCATATTATATAAATGACCTATTCAAAAAATTGGCATATGTTGGGGTGAAATTAATAAAATATAGATTATAAAATATGTATATTTTCAGTTGATAGATACCGGTAATGTTGGGCATAGCCTAATCAACTCTTTTCATATGTTTCGTTTTATTACCGGTACTTACTTTACATCTAGCAGCTTTGCTATTGTACCAAGATCAATGCTTTACATTGTGCTTTGTTCCTTATGTTATTTATCATGGAATGTGTCTGTTGAAGCAAACGATATACTTGTACCGTATATGTACCTTAACCTACATTTTAATCTATATGAAGAGGTCTAAAGACACACGATTATTCCTTGTCTCTTCATTTAGTATATAATATATACGTTTGTTATATATCTGCCGGTAGGCTACACTTCGTGATGAATCGTATTGTCTCTCATTATGGAAGGTAAAATAGATTGATATAAAAATATCTTGTGTAACAATGGAATGGTCGAAAACACATGAAAAATCTCCCCTACCCTCACCCATCCACCATAACAGACATTTCATATACATCATTAATGTGGTTAATAGATTGTTGGTGTCCTATTAATCTTTTGTTTTCAGTTGGCTTTGCATAGGATACGGTAATCTAGTGTAGGCTAATGGTATACGCTTTGCCGTGAATTGCGGTTACCTCCCTAATATATCGATAAACATATATGTGTATACAAATATATTGTGTAAAATGAGACAATAAATATCAGTACATATAATTGTTAAGCCTAGTCCTTATACAAGAAGATATTACACAGTTTCCAGACAGCGATGGATGATAAAGAGCTTTGCGCTTTATATACAAAATAATATTTTGTTTTTACTCTTATTGACCGTTGCCGTCTGATAGGTACTGTATGCATCTGTAGTTTTATGAATGAAATAAGGCCTATATATATTTGGGTAAAATTACTTAAGATATGTTCATAATAATCCAAACATCCACACATATTAAAGGAGAGAGCTCAATATTCAGTCTTATCATCTATTCATCATATTGTTTTATGTTACAGCTTTGAAGCTTGTTATTGTTTCCTTAAATATATTTTCCTTACATCTTTGATTGTTTGAAATCAATACAAAAGCACATTGTCTTGTCCGTGTGTGCTAAAACAACCTGGTACAACACAAACTTGACCAGTCTCTTTGTGTACAAGCGCGCGGCAGCCCCGTACCGTAAGCAGGCGTCACACCATGCCGATTTGAGCCACGACTGACCACGACCTTGAGTCGTGGTCAGGAGTGCCGACCTTCGGCGGAGAGATTAAGGATATGGGGGGGTGAGTTTTGGGCGGGACGCAGTATGGATGGCCACGCCGCCTGACGGCGACCTGACGGGGTAGACCGGCGCCCATGCCGGACTGAATGTGAGTTTTAGGTCGCCGCTGGAGTGCCGATCTGTGGCGTAGTGCGTCGACAACGACCCGACGAACGGCGTCGACAGGAGTTAGGGCGGCGGCAATATTCATTACTGTGCCGATGAGCGGCGACCCCTTCAGTATGGACGGTGACCCCGGCCCGCATGACCCCGAACGACGGCGACCGAACTCAAGGTGTGGTATATAAAAGGTACACCAAAGGGTGGGCCTCATCAGTATACCTTCAGCCACCGTAACGGTTGCACGCAGCCATGTTCACCACAGTCCCCGGGAGGTACTAGGACGTGTGGCGCACTGCATTGAAAAGAACGATACTTTTTACCGGAAGGCACTCGACCCTGGCCTACGACTAGCCATAACACTGCGGTTCCTGGCAACCGGTGACAGCTATATGAGCCTGAAATTGTCAATTATTAGTATTGATATGTACTATTATAAACATATATATATATATATATATATATATATATAAATATATATATATATATATTATATGGCTTGTTTCATTCATCCACTGCATGAATAATGTATGCATAAACAAATGATTTACGTTATATATACATATATATATAACATATTCAATAACTAAATAAAGTAATACAATAATGAAATAAAGAAAGTCATCAATCAAAAAATACATACATATATAATAAATAAAGTATAAATAATGACTAAATACCTTATATAAATCAATATAGCAATATTAATCTAAGTACATGAATAAATTAATTACAAAATATATATATAAAGATAATAAATTAATAAGTAAATCAATACAATAATGAAATCACGAAAGGAATAACAAACGGCAGATACCACAACCAGGTCAGGTCAGAAACCTGTGGTATGCACAACGAGTCTCCACAAACATAATTAATTTGTCCACACGTGGCTGGTCAGTGTCAAACACTTTTAAATAATCGAGACATGCAAAACTAATTAAAACAAAATTTACCTGGCTATTCTGACGACCACTCTGCCGCACGATGTGGTCCTTGAGAAAGCCAAACGTGGCGATAATCCACTTATCCACTTATCCACTTATCATTTATGGTGCCGTGTGCCGCCGCACTGACGCCTATCGTTTCCCGTCAAGCGTCGTCAATCGCCGTCAAGCGCCGCCAAGCGCCGTCACACGCCATCAGCCTCCAGTCCCCTTCCGTCCCATTTTTATGACCTCACTCCACGCTGACTTGATTTCAAATTTTTCGCTTGTAGAACTTTTGAGGGGGTATGTGAAGACCAATCCCGACCTGTTTGTTAGGTTGGCGACGGCCCATGATGCGCAGCGACGTAGACAAAGACTGTCCACGACCCTTAGGTCGCGGACAGTCTTGGCCTAAAATCGGCTAGGTGTGACGGGTGCTATAGGGCCAGGTACTGGTTTGTTTATTAATGTCACGTGACCTGACGTCACGGCCGCACTATGAGTCCTATCGTTCTCAGCTAATTTTCCCGTTCATCCAGTTTAATTGGCCAGCTTTAATCCAATTAACTCAATTCTAATGGGTCTTGTGATGTGTGTGTGTGTGTATGTGTGTTGAAGACTGCCTTCTACAGGGACCAATACGGTAATCTATTCAAGTTAGCGCCATATTGCATACTTCTGGCAACTCGCTGTTTTGTCTGCATATCTCCTTCCGTACCGGCGACGTCTTTTATATTTTATTCTAGCTATGTTTAGCCGATTTTATGAAGCTTAGGAAAGATATATGGTAGCTAAAAGGATTACCTGAGATAGCCTGTAGCCTTTTCATGGATATACGTCCTTCCTAAGCTGAATAATATTGTCTAATAGTTTCCAGAATAAAATGAAAAGGACGTCACCGGTACTGAACGGGATATTTATGTTGTGCAGGATTTACCTTACTAACAATTGCATAGAGTACACGATCTTTCTTTTTTCCTATGTGCATGAAGGAAAAAAAGGCAAAGCTGCCTGTAACAAGTGACCCCCTTAAGATTGAAAGAGTGATAGAGAGCCAAAATCAAGGTATGTTAGAGGTAATTAACCCGTGGAGCCCCGGCTAGTTTTGTAATGTTTGCGCACCAGAACCCGGCCGGTTTTCAAAAAATGGTTTTATTCCAGAAACAATAGCGAATGGGTTAGGAATGAAGGAAAAACCACGAAAAACCGCTCAAAAAGCTTAAAAAATGGTCCTACAGAGCCCCCGAAAATGGATTTTATAAGAGTAAAAAATTGAAGGCAATTATCCCAAAAAAACAGGTTATTGCGCGCTCGCGCGCACGCACGTGGACTTTGAGAGTTTTCAACCATCGGCACGGTTGCGTGGGATACGTACACAGTTCCCATACAAATCTGAGCCCTCTTGAGTGGCTACACCTGAGGTTACGGTCGGCGCAATTAGGGTGACGCGCCAGGCGCGTCTCTGGGGCTGTGCGTTACATACATCGCCGACGCGTCAGGCGCGTCGCTGGGGCTGTACGGGTTAAGATGTGTTGGAAAAAAGTGGGGTGTGCTTGTTAAGTGCAGTGAAATTAATAGGAAGAGAAGGTGTTTGTGAGAGTTAGCGGATTACTCTATGTAGGTGAGGCACAAATAGAAACAGTGGGGGAAGCCAGACAAATGAAAATGGAGTTCCAGCAACTCCTTATCATATGCCTATGTAGGCTACACTGGGTACTGCCCTGCTCGATTGGTGCCTACAATCTCCCCAATGTAAAACTAATGTAAATATGGCGATGTTGCCATCCCATTGTATAGAAGGGGCAATTAACTGTGCCGAACACTTGGTATATAAGTTGATAACACCATTCCGAAAACTACCCCGTGTAGTTCATGTCATAAGTACTGTTCTCCAAAGTTAAGTAATTATACATATCAACACATAAATAATTAAACTACGTCAAACTGGGAGGCTTTAGCTAATAAACTGCACTTGGCTGCGGCATATTAATCTCCATATCATTGTCCTTTGAAACCTGTGGTGGGTAACTCGGTGAGTTATCCAGCCGGGTACACAGGGGCTACTGCAGATTATCCAGGTTACTACAGCTTACTTTCCGTATGGGGTGTCACAAATGTCCACGTGGTTAGTCGAGGTTCCTGTTCACTGGTAGGTGAAAATAGGCATTATATATAAGGACATGGTATATGCTTCTCGACCTACCTGGGAACCAAACCCAGAACTTTTGTATTGGGAGTCGAACGCGCTACCATTACCACACAAGTAACTCTAAAACAAATAAATACAAAAATAGGTTGCAACTTGCATGTACTAATGATTTGTAATACAAACACACACCTCAGTACAGTAGATGTCCATTTTGTTTAACACTATTATTATGATGACTCGTGTCATCATATTCCACCTACCGGTACCACCAGAAAATTGTGTTCAGGTTGGGACTGACCTCCCGTGGTAAAAGGGTTTATATACACTACAGTGCATTCAATCGACATATATCGACAGGCCCCGCCAACTTCCCCAACCGTTATCATACGGCTGGCATGACTGTGTGAGGTACAGGGTTACCAAATCAGCACAAAAATATTATTTAATCTGTTTGCAGAAGTAACTAGAAGAATAAAAACTAGTAAATGCCTACCTAATATTGCTAGAATATTACTCCAATATTGATAACATGTGCTAAAAGATTCGGAGTATAGCCAGCATTCTTATTGCTAGGTGTAAAATATTGCCGCTAGATCAAGTCAATATTTATTTATCAATTTAAATTATTAAAAATGGCCTACAAAGCCATCTACCTTTCTACATCAACGGGTGAGAAAGAAATGTTAAGACTGGAGCCTGTCTTTAACAGCTCCATTCCCTTGTTCAAGTAAATACTTTTAGATCTAGCGGTAAGGTAGCTACATTGGCAACGCCGCCGGTGTCTTCTCTCTCAACTGTCAATGCGCTGTCATTCAAACGTCAGTTCAGTTCCCTCCCGTCTTCTGAAGGGGGAAGATGGCGTCTCCTGCCCATACCCCTGGCAGACCTGCTGGTTCTCCCCGACTTGTCAGTCAAGCCAGGAATATTGTATTAAATGTATTCAAGTATTTTGATAAGGAGAAAACTGAGCCAGTTGATGTGGTGGTGCTCCTCGTGGTACACCCTGGAAACGTCATTATTGGTGGCTAAATGAATCACAAAATTATGATCTACACAAGTTGACTGATCAGTCAAAATTTAATCACTTCACAATATGAGAGAGAGAGAGAGAGGGAGGGAGACTGAGGCACACAGACAAGGGAGGGGGAGGCATTACGGTACCCTATACAACTAAAAGCAGTCGCTCGCTAGGCCTAGCTTAATAATTGTCTACCTCTGCTCTGCCCAAGTAGACGAGGTAAAACAATGGTAATGGAGTTTACTTTTCTGTACAATGGTATATGGTAATATTGTATAGTAAAGAGTAACTGCAAATATGCATGTATTAAAGCGCTCTTACATCATATAATTAATTTTACTTGGAGCTCTTATCAGCTCCGTGGTAAGGTGACAAGTGACTTGTCCGAGATTGCGGTATGATAAGCTCTACTTCGTCTACGGCGCTGGTGGAAGCGGGCGGGGCCTGTCGATATATGTCGAATGAATGCACTGTACAGTACCGGTAAATAATTACGCACTCTACCATACACCATTCATATTCAAGTTTAATAAGAAGACCAGTAATAAATGATTTCAGCGGCAGGTCAGATACTGATAGTAGTGACATAGACACGCTCAGCTGTGAAGCGTTTACATGGCCAGAGAATCAGTTGGAGGGATGACTTCGGAATATTGGCCAAAATTAATTAATCTGAACTGGAATGTTTCAACATTGCCTTTGGTCTTCAACATGATAACTCAAGTAGATAAAGCTGAGCGTGTTAATGGTGGGGAGGATGACAATGATAATAATGGTGAAAGTTTTATCTTAATAGTGATGATTCAATCATTTTATAAGGTGATGAATATTTATGAATGAATGCTAAACGATAATGATGAACGATCAAGATGTTCAACAATAACAAGCAAAGACATGTATCAGGAAACTATAGATAGAATAAGGCATAATTAAACAAAATATTATGCCAGCTATCTTTCTATCTATTGCCTGACGCCGTGATCCCCGAAGGGGTGGACACGAACGAACCGCACACGAACGAACCGCCCCCATGCACCTCTGTCCCCAGTCAGTCGACGCCCCTCCCCCCAACCAGCACCGCCTTCGTTCATGTACTTCCTCACTCCATCCTTCCACCTCTCATTCGGTCTACCTCTCCCTCTCTGTCCCTCCACCTCGCTCTCGTACACCCTCTTAGTCATTCTCTCGCTTTCCATACGTTCCATATGGCCGAACCATCTCAAGTTGTTCCTTTTCACACTTTCCAGCACATCTACCTCCACACCACACCTCCTTCTTACTTCCTCATTAGTCTGTCTATCCCTCCATGTAACTCTGCACGCACTTCTTAAGTAATTCATTTCCACTGCTCTCACTCTTGGTCTGAGTCTCTCAACCAACGTCCCTCATTAGTCTGTCTATCCCTCCATGTAACTCTGCACGCACTTCTTAAGTAATTCATTTCCACTGCTCTCACTCTTGGTCTGAGTCTCTCAACCAACGTCCATGCTTCGCTTCCGTAAGTCAGTGTCGGGATTACCACACTGTCATGCAAGGACTTCTTCACTTCCATACTGACCACCCTATTTCTTGTTACTGCTTTTAGCGTTCCTACAATCCTCTTCCCCTGTTGTACCCTCTCCCGCACTTCTTCATCCATAGTCCCATCTTTACTCAACACACTGCCCAGATACTTAAAAGAGTTGACGATCTCCATAGCCTGACCGTTCAGCTTCACCTCACACTCTGTGACTTCACCCCTTTCGAAGACCATAACCTTGCTCTTCCCCGCATTTACCTTCAAATTACGTTTTTCGCACACTGTTCCAAACTCATTTACCAGAGACCCTGCAACTCCCATTCATTATCACTCATCATAACTGTATCATCCGCAAAGAGCAGTATAGGTAGCTTCCACTCAATTCCCTCCCTTTTCAGCGATACGCCAACATCCACTGCTCTTGATAGTATTTCTTTCATGACTCCATCCATAAATACATATATCCATATATGCCAGCTATAACAACCTTTAATTAAACTATAAAATTATTCTGCTTCAGTGAGCAATACAGTGGTATGATCAAAGGTTCTGTTTGTCAACTGTAATATTGTGTTCGGCCCCCAACTACTACCCCTACCCCACCCTTGTGGTGGTCACAATAGTAGTGAGTGTTGACAACCATGACAGGAGGTGGATACTGTTAAATGTTGGCTGCAGGGGACAGTTGGCAGTGTGTGCAGTTATTGGCCATTATATACGATACCTACTAAATTATTCATGCAATAACTCTAACAAATTAGTATCTTATCACAAACACTGAACAATAAAGAAATGGCTAAATACCTGTACTGTATATATCTAACTAAAATGTCAACAATCCTTCTCTTCCTAACCATTACCATCATCATCAGTAATGTATATAAAAAGTTTGTCATCTACATTTTTAAAACGAATGAAATCATGTACTAGTACAATATACAATCATATAATATATTCTCATATAATTTGGTCTGTTTGCCTAACCGAAATAATTCAGTTTCTTCTGCAATAACCACAATCACTATGTTTGTAGCTACTTGCACGGCCTTTTGACATTTACCGTACACAAAATCACTTTTCGATCAGATAAGGACTTGTATGTCAATATATTCTCGCTGCAGCCGATTATATTCAGCTTAGACTGGAACTTTTGTTTTAATACTCAAACGTTCCTCCATTGCTGAATATAATCGTCTGAGGCTAGATAAAATTAAGTATCAATCGATTTTCTTTGACGTGAAATGACTTAAATAATAATTATAATCAGCGAGTCAAAACATTATCTAATTTAATTAAATTTTCTTCAGAACCGAATGTTGTGAGCTTTACCTGAACCTGTGATGTGACAGTAACCACTTCTGTACCGAAAACCTATTTTGTATTTCATTCTGGCGACTATTAATCGATGTTATGCAGCTTAGGAAGGATCTCTAGCAATTATAAGGATTCGAACTATTTCAATCAACCCTTTTAAGTACCATATATTCTTCCTAAGCTGCATAAACTCGTCTAAATATAGCTGGAATAAAATACTACAGACGTCACCGGTACAGAAGGGGTTAATATACCACCTGGCGGCCTTGACTGTGGCCCTATCACTGGCACTGTTTTCCTTACATATCTATAATGGTTCTATTACACTTCCTTCCCCTCATACTTTTCTCTGTCTCTCTCTCTCTCTGTCATGTTAACTCTATCTATCTATCTATATGCTCAGGCCCAATCCCCATTTTGGGGGTAGCCGACTCAAGACAGAGCAAGAACAGGGAAAACACAAAAACAACATAAAACAACAAATAAACACAGATAAAAAACACAAACTCACACACATCCAGGTCACCCAGGAGAAGACCCAGAGACCAGGGTCACCAAGGTCGCTCCAGCACACCCCCGGCCCCCGACCACCCGGAGAGGTTCCGATCTCGGCAGGCAGACATGCAGCGGAGCCAAAGCCACAAGCCCTCCCACCACACTTCCAGGCGCACCCTTCATATTAATCGTCTCCCCGGGCCAGGCGCCTGATGGACTATTATCTAGTCCAACTTGCACCCGACCCCTTACTCCAAATGACCACGTGTTCACTCAACTATTCACAAGCATTCTCCATTCACTCCTGTCCACCACCACTTCCCCTGCCTGATCTATAGTCATTCCTCTATCATCCAAAGCCTTTCTTACACAGTCTCTCCATCTCAATGGGGGTCTTCCTGCCCTTCTATCTTCCCTTGTACCTGACTCACATATTCTCTTTGTAAGCCTTTCATCTCCCATTCGTTCAACATGACCATACCAGCTCAGCACCCTTCTGTTCACTCTGGCTGACAAATGTTCCTGCAGCCCCACTCTCCTACGTATCTCTTCATTCCTCAATCTGTCTCTACGAGTAACTCCACACATACTCCTCAAGCAGCTCATCTCCATCACATCCAGCCCTCGTTTCTCCTTTTTCTTCAAAGCCCATGTCTCAGCCCCATACATCACTGTTGGCACAATAATTCCTTGATACAGTGCACTTTTTACTTTCACTCCGAGATTTCTCGTCTTCCACATACTTCCCATTGCTCCGAAAACCTTCCTTCCTTCACACACTCTCTGTTTTACCTCCACTTCCATACCTCCACTCCTGCTTATCGTTCCTCCTAGATATTTAAAACACTCTACTTGTTCCAATATTTCCCCATCCAGCCTCACATCTAGATTCACCCTATGCTCTCCCCTGCAGTTTCTCATCAGAATCCGCCACCAATGCTGTGTCATCAGCGAACAGCAACTGATTCAACTCCCAATCTCTACCATTCTTTCCTACTAAACCCAATCCTCTTCCCATAGTTCTCCTTTTCACCTCTCTCACCACACCATCCATAAACATATTAAACAGCCATGGTGACATTACACAACCCTGTCGCAAACCTACCTTTACCTCAAACCATTCACTCAACTCACCATTTCTTACTCTCACACATGCTCTGCTCCCTTCATAAAAACTCTTAACTGCTTCTAACAAATTTCCTCCTATTTCATAAATCCTTAACACCTTCAACATTGCTACACGGTCCACACGATCATACGCTTTTTCCAAGTCCATAAAACCCCAAAATATCTCCTTATGCTTCTCTAAATACTTCTCGCATAACTGTCTTACTGCAAACATCTGATCCACGCACCCTCTTCCCCTCCTAAAACCGCACTGTTCTTCTCCTATTGCAACTTCCGTACACTTTATTATCCTCTCTATCAACACGTTATGTCAACATGTCATGTTAACAATTGTCCTATTAGGTACCATCCATGCCTATATAATGTTACTATTGTGCTGCAATGCTTCTATATTCGCTTTGTTCATACTTTGATTTCTCCTCAATGTCTTTTCGAGATCTGTCTCTCCATAATATGTAATTCTGTTAACCTCATTTTGTACTTTGCTTGCGTTTGTAAGAGTTATCCAATAATGTTTCAATAAGAATTTACTTTGTATGAAACCGATATGGTATATCTATTTATCAAAGGTACCGGTAATTTTAATGAAAAAGAGAAATGTGACAGACATTGAGTATGAATGGTATATATTTAGATAATAATTATTATAGAGTGTAGGAACACTAGGAAGTTAGGAAATACCTTTCAATTGTAAGTATGACATAATTATATACTATAATCATTGAGAAACTTATCTAAAGACATAAATAGAGCTGGTTGCCATCTCGAATCTATCAAAGTGGCACTTATGTTAAAAAAAGGACTTCACTCATTGCATTATGTTCTATATCTATAACACTAGGCAGGTAGGTTTTCAGTTATATTCTAGCTATATTAAGATGATTTTGAGCACTTGTATAATGTTGTGATCTATGGTAGTAAAAAGTATTAAGTGAGAAACTTAAGATTGCCTAAACTGAGGAAAATCGATAAATATTAGGAATGACCTTTAATTTGGATACTTTTGGCAAACACTTTTGTAAGTATAGCATACTAATATTATTTAATCATGTAATACATAATATCATATACTGTAGAAGAAATTTACATATTTACACCATCAGTCGATAATAGATTAATGCCTATAGCTGGTTACCAACTCACCACCCTTTACTTTGTAATATAATTCAACTATAGTGTAGGGCCTACTTAAATTGCATAATATTGGCTACTGTTAGCCAGATTCAAGGGTAAATACACTTCATCGTCGTGACACATTTTCTGAGTTGATTTGAGGTTTGTGACATGTATATTTTATGTATCCAGCTCTCTCTCCCGAAATGTTACACTTTGCAAACTAACTACAAACCTCTCCATCTACTTAGCTTCTCAAAATTTGGTAACCATTACCTGTATTTAAATTCTTCACACCTACGTTTCTTTAGACTTAAATATAGAAAAGGAAACTAAACAAGAGACAGCAAACAGAGGTAATAAGCCGAAACAGCAAAAGTGTGGATGCCAACAGCATCTGGTGTTCCCAGGCGGTCACCCATCCAAGTACTAACCAGACCCTACGTTGCTTAACTTCGCTGATCGGACGAGAAGCGGTGCATTCAACGTGGTATGGCCGTTGGCAAAGATTAGAGCGACATTATATGATTAAATAGAACCTGTATGCATGGATATATACTGTATGTATGTATGTATGGATGGATGTACTGTAAGTATGCAGATTGATAGGAACCCATCCATAACGTTTGCACAATGAATCAGCTGCAGTATTATTTGACTGGATCTGGTAAGACAGTAGGTTTGCCTGTATATTATTATACTGTTGCATCTATACAAAAAGTTAAGCCAAATACCAATGATTTATGTCAGGAATGAATGAATGAATGAATGATGGACGAATAGACAACGAAGTTACTCTCGCAATAAAGACATGGAG
>CM064516.1:1959865-1962365 GCA_032716605.1 Paralithodes platypus
CCCTATCTATTCCCAGTCTACAATCATTCTCTTTTTGGAAAAGTATTTGGTGGCCCTGAGAAGGGCCGAGTTGGTAAAGGAGAGGATCGAAGCTCAAGGGCTTAAGCACGCTCGCCACGAATGCGACGGGCCAGCTGGATATCCTTGGGCATGATGGTGACACGCTTGGCGTGGATGGCGCACAGGTTGGTGTCCTCGAAAAGACCCACCAGGTAAGCCTCGGAGGCTTCCTGCAGGGCCATGACGGCTGAGGACTGGAAGCGGAGGTCAGTCTTGAAGTCCTGGGCAATCTCACGCACCAGGCGCTGGAAGGGCAGCTTCCTGATGAGGAGCTCGGTGCTCTTCTGGTAACGACGGATCTCACGCAGAGCCACGGTACCGGGCCTGTAACGGTGGGGCTTCTTGACTCCTCCAGTGGCAGGGGCCGATTTGCGAGCAGCCTTGGTGGCCAGCTGCTTGCGAGGGGCCTTGCCTCCGGTACTCTTGCGAGCAGTCTGCTTTGTACGAGCCATGGTGTGTCGTCAGTGTGACTGTGACAGTTGGAGACATTTTTGGCTGTTTTTCTCCTTATATACACTCCCCGAGCCGTGGGGCAGGCGACTGCCCGGCCCTGATTGGTGGGAGTGGCTTGTGCCTTGATCCGCAAGGGTTTTTAAGCTTTTTCTCCACGTTGCAGTGCTTGCTTTAGCCTTTGTTGGTAACCAAAATGACGAAGAGGTCAAGGGGTAAATGAGAGTGTAAAAAAAAAAAGAAGAAAATCCCTCCAAAGACGTGTGGGCATTGTCGAAGGGTGATGCCTGTACCTGTACGTCCGTGAGAGCATTATATAAGGCTGATTTGCCCATTTTTAGACACATTCAGCTCTGAGCTCCCATCCTGAGCACACCTACCTCACCTCTCTCTCTCACAACCAACCATTCACCATGAGTTCAGCAACTCCCATCCTTGCTGGACTTGTAAAATGGTTCAATGTGAAGAAGGGGTACGGCTTCATCACCCCTGACGACGGCACCAAGGACATCTTCACCCACAAGGGCGCCATCAAGAAAAACAACCCCCTTAAGGCTGTGCCCTCCCTTGGTGATGGAGAAAGGGTGGAATTTGTGGCAGTGGCTGCTCCCAGAGGTCCTGAAGCCAGACAGGTGACGGGACCAAAGGGCGCCGCTGTCAAGGGCTCCACTCACGCCAGGGACCTCCTGAAGGAGGGGCAGAAGGAGTCAACCAGCAGGAGACCCACCAGGCCGAGCCCAAAATCCAATACCACATCTTTTTCCATCATAGATGTGGTTATTAGGACGGCTATGGCTCTGGCTGGAGACGACACCTCCCTCCTGCAGCAGATTCTGCCCGCCCTCCTGAAGGAGAACAACCTCCCTGTAATATTCATCCCAGCCAACCTTCCAGGGAGCCACCAGAGAACACCGAGGCAGAGGAACACACCGGCTCCAAAACGTCTCCTGCCTCGCCCTCTGAATAGGAAAAACTGCCCACCACCACCTTCAGAGGGGCCTGCACCATCACCACCAGCACCCACCAAGCCGAAGGTCCTGACTCTGACTCCCTTCATCGACCTTTTCACTGGAGAATGCAACCCTGAAGAGGACAAGACTCCAGCACCACCTATGGAGGTCGAGGAAGCCCTCCCACCACCACCACCACCACCTTCAGAAATCACGGCTTTGACTGCAACCACTACACCACCACCTGAGTTAGCACAACATGCAGAAGCAGCCTCCATGCCCACCATTGAGATGGCGAGCCCCAAAGCCAAAAGAATGAAGAAGAAGAAAACACCAGCAGTAGCAAAGGAGACCTTACCAGCTGCAACTTCCAAGCCCCAGCCACCAACACCACAATCAGCAAAAACTCCAAAAACTCCTCAGCAACTGTTCAAGGAAATCTGTTATCCACACCTCGAAACAGACTTCAACATGTCCATGAGCTATGCATACAAGGACTGCATAATACCTCAATTCCACGGATTCCTGTCCTACTGTATGGAGAATTGGAAAAGAGACGGCTGCAACTGCTACTTCCACACGAAGGACCCCAAGACCAACTACGTGACCTGCATGGTAACAGTGGAGGAAGCTCTAAAACGCGGCTTCCCAGACCTCCCAAGGAAATAAAAACTCACCACCACCACCACCACCACCACCCATCACCTTCACCACCATCACCCCAGCCTCACACGCCCCCGACCAGACATGGCAGATGATACCCGTGCCAGCGAGGAGCCTCCCCGAATGTGCCCCTGTCGACCTTGCCCTGACCAGTCTCTTCAGCAGCTAAAATCAGAAAAACCCTCAGGCAGTTCCAGTCAAGCCTGGAAACCTTTTTCTCCTGCTACAATTCACTTCATCCAACTATTTCTTGTCCTATCCCCACTTCCCCCTAACCCCCTGTCACTACTCATTGATTGATTGATTGATTGATTTTAGATATCATTGACTTGGTAGCTGTGAAGATGACTGGACGCGGCAAGGGAGGCAAGGGGCTC
>CM064516.1:1967365-2010914 GCA_032716605.1 Paralithodes platypus
GAGTGTTGTCGAAGCCTTACATTTTTCGCGATTTCCATCCACCAGAATGCTGTTTATTGTGATGTATCATATATCAGTGGAAAGAGGAATATTTATAGTACATGATAAAACAAAAAAAAATGTAAATAAATCGAAATATGAAAGTGTAAATGAGTCCGGAATACAATTATTTCCCATGCAATTGTCTTCACACCGTCCTAGCTCTAAATTGTGAGTGATGACCATATATTTTTTTTTGCTCAAATTATAGTATTTTTTCTCCTCTTTCCAAATCTGAAAACAGAAATTGTTTATCTTCAATAGTTCTCAAGCAGTGACCGAAAACAAAAAATATATGATTTTGATTTATATGGTTTATAACATTTTCGATTTATTTCGTTGCTACGAAGTGTATGGTTTTAAATTTAGGCTGTATGAATTCGGCAAATAATGCTGATGAGTATAAAACAAACTAGAAGTTCCTAGGACAAATACTTTTTGCGCTATGAATATTTGAAATGAAGAGCCAAAATGCGAATATTTACGCTTCACCCATCTCTGTTCCGGCGATGGTAGCCGGGTTCCGAGCTGTTCCCCACCTCGTGGTTGCGTTATTTGCTCGGATATGTATATAACTGTATATATCACCGGAATCGGAAAATTGTGCTCTTTCCAATGGTGAAAACAAAAATAATATAGCGTAATTGGTTCGCGAGCTATGCACAATTGTTTCCATGCAGTGACCGAAAAAAAAAAATATATGATTTTGATTGATATGGTTTATAACATTTTCGATTTATTTCGTTGCTACGAAGTGTATGGTTTTAAATTTAGGCTGAATGAATACGGCAAATAATGCTGATGAGTATAAAACAAACTAGAAGTTCCTAGGACAAATACTTTTTGCGCTATGAATATTTGAAATGAAGAGCCAAAATGCGAATATTTACGCTTCACCAGTCTCTGTTCGGGCGATGCTAGCCGGGTTCCGAGCTGTTCCCCACCTCGTGGTTGCTTTATTTGGTCGGATACGTATATAACCGTATATATCACCGGAATCGGAAAATTGTGCTCTTTCCAATGGTGAAAATAAAAATAATATAGCGTAAATGGTTCGTGAGCTATACGCAATTGTTTCCATGCATTGTTATTGTTATGAAAATATATGAGAATGTTTATACAGTTGTATATCTTTGCCACAATATACAACACTTTTATATAATTTGTGTTGCCAATAATTGTATAATGTTCATAGAAGACATGTCAGTCATGAAGGTTGCCAATTTTACTTACCTGGTAGGGCTACAACCCTTTCCAACGAGAAGGGAAATGGCTCCTGGGTTGACACTGAAAAAACAAAATAAGAAAGCCAGGTTATCTTCAGGTAATAAATTCAGAAATAATTCTATTGTACACGAAAATAAAATAAAGTAATATATATATATATATATATATATATATATATATATATATATATATATATATATATACATATATATATACAAGGTGTCAAACAAAATATAAAGAATGGTAAATGGTAATGTATGTGTGTGGATATATATATATATATATATATATATATATATATATATATATATATATATATATATACAAGGTGTCAAAATAAATAATGGTAAAATCAATGTGTGATTGTGTGTATATATATATGGTGTCAAACCAGAGAAATATGTGCAAATTTCCAAGCCACCCAAAGAGGTACTGCACTGGACTCGTTATTTTTTTAGAGTGGTTTCCCCAGGAGGCCTATATCCACTCTAGTGCAAATTGAATTGTGTCACAACCCTTTCCAACGAGAAGGGAAATGGCTCCTGGGTTGACACTGAAAAAACAAAATAAGAAAGCCAGGTAATCTTCAGGTAATACATTCAGAAATAATTCTATTGTACATGCAAATAAAAGAAAGTAATGTGTATATATATATATATATATATATATATATATATATATATATACACACAAGGTGTCAAACAAAATATAAAGATTGGTAAATGGTAATGGTAATGTATGTGTGGATATATTTATATATATTATATATATATATATATATATATATATATATATATATATATATATATATATATATATATATGGTGTCAAACCATAGAAATATGTGCAAATTTCCAAGCCACCCAAAGAGGTACTGCACTGGACTCGTTATTTTTTTAGAGTGGTTTCCCCAGGAGGCCTATATCCACTGTAGTGCAAATTGTAGTTTTTTTTTTTTTTTTTTTTTTTTTTTTTTTTTTTTTTTTTTTTTATGATGATGGTGATGATGATGATGAGTGAATGAAGGTGGGCCCCGAACCTTGGAAGTGATGATTGAATGAATGAATGAATGATTGAATGATTGAATGACTGAATGAAAGGGTGATGAAGGTGAATTATTGATGATGATGATGATGATGGGTGAATGAAGGTGGGTGAATGAAGGTGGGCCCCGAACCTCTGAAGTGATGATTGAATGAATGATTGAATTATTGAATGATTGAATGACTGAATGAAAGGGTGATGAAGGTGAATTATTGATGATGATGATGATGGGTGAATGAAGGTGGGTGAATGAAGGTGGGCCCCGAACCTCGGAAGTGATGATTGAATGAATGAATGAATTATTGAATGATTGAATGACTGAATGAAAGGGTGATGAAGGTGAATGGAAGAATGCATAAAGACTGAATGAATGAATGGGTGATAGTGATTGGAAAGGAATAATGAAGGTGAATAGGAGAATGCATAAATGAATGAATGAATCGTGCAAAGATCCTGGCTATAGGACATCTGCATCGAATTGATGGTACTTGTTAAAGCAACCATTGACATCGATGCAGAGGCTAACGCGGCAAGACCTGCAGCGAAAGCTCGTGTCCTTGCGAATTTGGCTCCTGTAACACACACGGCACCGCTTTCGCTTTCCGCCTGGGATAGTCTCGAAAACGTGTTCCAAGTTCCTGTTGTACCGGTCATGGTCCAGTACAACAGGACGTGGCCTGGAACCCCGTCCTCTAAGAGGACCTATCCGACGGCCTCTTGGTGCCTGAGCCCTAGCTTGAACGTCCATTACTAGTGGAACCCAGGCGGCATCCATGAGGGGTGCTGCCCGAGCGCCACCAGCAGCAGCAGCTGCACCCGGTACTACTGGTGCGGGGGGGTCAAGTGGTAGGTCATCCACTTCCTCCTCATCATCAGTAGCATCGTCCGAGTCCCATACTGGTGCCGCCTGGGGTGCATTCTCAGCGAGTGCTCCCCCGACGGCAACAGCAGCAGCAGCAGCATCTGGACCTGGTGAGGGGGGGGGGTCATGAAAGAGTGCTCCCCCAACGCCTCCACCAGCAGCAGGAGCACCAGGAGGAGTGCCAGGATCATCAGCAGGAGCGGCTGGGGAGTCTGGATTGTCGTCCGGTGGGGGCGACCCAGCTGAGCTTCCGGAGGATTGCCGCCGACGCCGCCTGTCTCGCCTGAGACGGGTGCATGGCTCGTACTGACCTTCTGGCAAATCCTGTGCACGCCGGATGCGTCTCCCCGACAAAGGCCACTCTGCAGGGTTGAAGTGCAACAAGGAACGGACTATGCTTTCCTGGAACGCCAGCATATTCATCTTCCTGCGGGGGTTGCACTTCTTGAAGAGTACGAAGGCATTGAAGAGGGCCATTTGGATGAAGTAGAATACGATCTTCTTCGTCCATTTGACCGTTCTTCGCTGGATGGGGTAGTACTGGATCATCTGATCAAAATGATCCACCCCACCCATGTGGCGGTTGTAGTCGTCAACACAAACGGGCTTCATGATGTTCTTACGAGTCCGCTGCCACCTGCCTTGTACCTTCTTCTTGACAAATGACTGCTTTGGAATGGTGCTCTGGTCGTGGAAGGTGGACACCATGTTGACAATCCGTTTGTCTTTCCAAAGCATCACTAGGGTTGTGCCGTTGTTCATCGCCTCAATTGCATCGTCTTCCAGTGTCGATGCATGGGCAATGTCGCGCAACCGCTTCGGAGCCCCTCGTGCAAGCCTCAGGGTGCCACACACATAGATCTGGTGGTGTGTGAGCATGTGGTGGCACAGGTCAACTGAGTTGTAAAAGTTGTCCATGAACAACTTGTAACCCATGCCTTGCAGGGACTCCGTTAAACCCTCAACCGTTTTCTGGAGAGTTTGACCAATACCAGTGTAGACTTGAAAGTCATACACGAAACCAGTCGTGGACTCTGCCAGGATGTACAGCTTGATAGCGTACTTCTTCGGCTTCATCGGGTTGTAGCACTTGAATGAAAGGCGACCCTTCCACCCAAGGCAGCCTTCGTCGATGGACACCTTCCTCTCCGGGACGTAGGCAAGCTTGAAGCCAGCAAGCAGGTAGCGCATCACCGTGCGGATCTTCACTAGCCTGTCTTTGGTCTGCTTGATGACTGCCTTGCTGTTGAACGTGTGAAAATTGCTCAGCAAGGCTTGGAACTTGGTGACCTGCATGGTCGTGCGAAACGTTGGATAATTATGGACTCCATCATTTAGCCAGTAGTGACGCACAGTGGGGAGTTTGTTGACACCCATGAGGAAGTACAGACCAAGGAATTTGGCCATGTCCTCCTCACTGAACGATGTCCACAGAGAACCAACGAATAAGGCATACGCGTTGGTCTCATTCACCAGGAACCTGAGCAGTTCTCTTGTAAAAAAGAGCTGGAAGAACTGCAGTGGTGTCACTGGTGCTGGAACCCGCAAGCCAGGGGTTCCAGTGAAAGGATCAACGTTGGGTGTGAACGGGTCTGACGTCCACTCGTGATCCTCAGCATACACGGTGGGGGGGCGTGGAGGTGCACGTGCTGGGAGAGCACCACGTCGTCCGCCTGGACGACGTATGTAACCTCTGCGGCCCCTGGGCCTACCACCTCGGCCCTTCACGGGCCCAGATTTTCGGCGGGGAGGGGGAGGGGGGTCGTCTTCTGCGGAAGACGAAGGGGGTGGGGGTGATGGTGGATGTGATGAGGGTGATGGAGAAGGTGGTGTGGTGGAGTCAGGGCGTGTGGGTGATGGTGGATGTGATGAGGGTGATGGAGAAGGTGCTGTGGGTGGATGAAGTGGGGCAGGAGGAAGCCTCTGTGGAAGCTCCTCATCGATTGCCGCAGCAATCTCATCGTGCATGATTTGGCGATGTTCAGGCGGAACAAACGCCATGTAGCGCGCCTCGCTGCCCCCGCTGTTCCCCAAGGAGATCAGCGAGGGGGAGGCTACGCTGGGAGACAGGACATGTGATGGTGGGGTGTTCAGACTACCCACCGGCAGGAGTGGAGCCAGGATGCGGGGGCTGTCTGAAATGTTGCTGGCCGGTGATTCTACGTGAGGTAACAAGGGACCGCCATGCAGGTTGTGTCGTGAAACAGGAGAAGAAAAAGAATAGAATGTGTGGAAGTTCGGGAATGGTGTGACGACATGAGAGGATGTTGATGGTTGTGGTGAGAGTACATGAGTGGATGTTGATGGTAGGATGGGTGCTGGTAGGACGGGTGGGGATGGATGAGGTGGGGTGATGTGGAGTGATGTACGGGCTAGGTGGACGGCTGGTGATGAGAGGTGGCGAGGTAGGACGACGGGTGATGATGAGCAGTGGCGAGATGGGGTGGTGTGGAGTGATGTACGGGCTAGGGGGACGGGTGATGATGAACAGTGGCGAGATGGGGTGGTGTGGAGTGATGTACGGGCTAGGGGGACGGGTGGTGATGAGAAGTGGCGAGGTAGTGCGACGGGTGATGATGAGCAGTGGCGATGAAGGGGGACGGGTGATGAGGAGACGTGGTGAGGTTGGGCGACGACTGGAGGTGGAGGTTGTGGAGTTGGTGGAGTTTGTAGAGGTGGAGTTGGTGGAGGAGGTGGAGGTGCTGATGTGATGATCCTCCTCCTCTTCCCCCTGGGCGGTGGAGAATTGGTCAAACCATCTTCATCTCCATCCGTCTCACCCGCCTCATCTGTCCACTCCTCTTCCTCGCATCCCATGTCGTCCTCGCTCTCGCTCTCGCTACTGCTCATATCAAGGATGGTGTTGAGGACGGAGGCCAGCTGGTCCTCCGGGATGGGGCGTTTTTTATCCATGGCAAGCTAGATGTGTAACGGATCTGTAATGGGAGGGGGGGGGGGGGGGTATAAAAACAAATGCACAACAGAACCAAGAAAAATAACAAACAAAAATATATATATATAAGTATATCAATCTACAATTAGAAAACAATATGGGGCGTTTTCTATCCATGGCTGGCTAGATGTGTAACGGATCTGTAATGGGAGGGGGGGGAGGGCGGGGTATAAAAACAAATGCACAACAGAACCAAAAAAAAGCAAAAAATATATACATATATATATATATAAGTATATCAATCTACAATTAGAAACAAATATATAAATACAAAAATAACCCTCCACCCAATTTTTTTTTATATATATATATATATATATATATATATATATATATATATATATGGGGGGAGGGGGGTATAATGGGGGAAGAGGGAGAGGGTGTATAATGGGGGAGGGAGGGGGCATAACTTAGATAAATACATAAATACGAATGATATATATATATATATATATATATATATATATATATATATATATATATATATACATACATATATATATATATTATATCAATCTACAATTAGAAAAATAAAATAAAATAAAAATAAAAAATAACCCCTCCCCCACCCAAATAAATAAAAAAAAAAATAAAAACAAAAAAATATATATATATGGGGGAGGGGGAGGGAGGTGAGGGGGGGAGGGGAGGGAGGTATAATGGGGGAAGAGGGGGAGGGTGTATAAGGAGGGAGGGAGGGGGCATAACTTAGATAAATACATAATACGATATATATATATATATATATATATATTCTGACATTCGGAGCCCTGTATGTTAATTTAAGAGTTAGAATTAGAGTTCAAGGAGCCAAACTACCCAAGTGGTGAAGCAGACTAGCGAGCGAACGAGCGAGTGGGCAAACCATCTCGCCCCATACCATCTCGCCCCATACCTCGATGACCGATGCTATGACGTATGATCGACGCCAGGAGCTGTGAGTGGACGACACACCTGTTATGTGATTCGAGGAGCTATGATTGGAGCGCGCACCATCACTCGCCTCCTGATTCGTTCCTACACCATCATTGTTTGGTATATAAGACCCGAGTTGTGGGCATTCAAATCAGTCTCATTTGGAGTTGGGGAAGGTGAACTTGCAGCTGGAGGAAGACGGGGTGAAGTATTATAATGGGATTGTGACTGTCAGTCAGATTATATAAATGTGTGTTAAGTGTGTTCGGTGTAAACACTTACGTTATGTTGGTTAGTGAGATATGTGATTGGGAATTAACGTGATGTGTTTAATGTGTGTAATGTGTTTAACTATTTAATTGGGAATTAACGTGAACACTACTATTATGTGTTTAACGATTTAATTGGGAATTAACGTGAACGCCACTATTATGTGTTTAACTATTTAATTGCGAATTAACGTGAACGCTACTATTACGTGCTTAACTATTTAATTGGAATTAAACGTGACACTACTATTATGTGTTTAACGATTTAATTGGGAATTAACGTGAACGCTACTATTATGTGTTTAACTATTTTTGATTGCGAATTAACGTTAACGCTATTATTATGTACTTAACTATTTTAGTTGACTAACTTGTGGACTAAAGCAACTCTTTAAGTAATTGGGTTATGATGAAAGTAATACTATTGTTTTATATTAATACTTACGAGTTCTTTCATTTTCTTTGAATTAAGCGTACATTGCTTAATGGTGCTTCGTACGGTGATGCTATTGTCTCGTATTAGTAATATCGCCTTAGACTAACATGGCTGTGTTAATATTACTTCTAGTGATTTCCTAAGCTGAAGAAAATTCTTTTGCTTCAAAATATTATATTTTGCTTTTCATATTATTTGAGTGAGACCTGAATCGAATCTATGAAACGATCCTGTAACTTTATTTACTCATAATCAAACCTCAATGTTACGTGGTTAAGAAATAAATTTAACTAATTATTAAATATATATCTAACTTTTTATGTGACTTTGATATTACTCCTGATGATAATAATAATATAATACTATTAACGTAAGACAAGAACCAAGAATAATTACATTAAATATAAATAAAAGGACAATAAGAAAACTATCTATTCATTTCAAAAAGGGTAAGAGACAGAAATATTCTTACTTTAATATTTATCTTTCAAGACTTTTTATAAAATTAATAGTCCTTCTTTAGCTATAACTTATTCGGTTCATAACCATAGCCTACTAAGCTTCGGTTAAATAATAATTCTTTATAAATACTACATGACTTTAATTAGTTTCAGTATTTTCATAAGTAAAGAGTATCAGTCAATAAAGGATACCAAGTCCTAAGATCCAAAAGGAAAGGAAGCAACAACAGGAAATTATTTTATTAGATTTTACTTTTGTTTTGCCTTCAGCTGACTGATACCTTAATATATATCTCTGTGCTATCTAGATTCATCAAGTTAACCACTTGAGGATCAAGATACGTAACAGAAGAGTGGCGACCTTGCCAGGATTCGTTTCATACAGTTTCACTCAGTTTCATTAACGTTTCACTACTTAACAATCAAATATTAATCATGCCTCAACTAATTAATGACGAAGATGCTCGAGTTTTCATAGAATCAGAACCCACATCCCCTGATATTGACTGTCTGTCAAAATCTGAACTGAAAGTGCTTGCCTCACATCTCCAATTAACTGTCTCAAACATGTCTAAAGTAGAGGTGGCTCAGACCATAAAAACCCACCTGTTCCCTGTAGAAGGCGGGGAGGGTGACGGAGCAGTTGGTGGGATCCCTAGTAAACCTAGCCAACTTGATGAACAATTGCCACCTGGTTTTACCATTGATCAATTATTCGAACTAGAACAAAGCAGAGCAAAGACCGAACAAGCCAGACTAAATATAGAACTAGCCAGAATAAATGCCGAAGCAACGACCGAACAATGTGAATATCAATATCGTACGGCTCAACTAAATGTCCATACAAATGCTCCCGAAATTGCTCCCCCTCTGGGATTGACTATGACTAGTGTCATTCCACCTTTCACTGAGGATAATGTGCAGGATTTCTTTGTTTTGTTTGAGGAAGTTGCTGGAGGTATGAAGTGGACAAGAGATCAATGGCCTTTTATGTTACAAACTGTTTTGACAGGGCAGGCTCGAGCCACGTATTTGTCAGAAGTAGCAGAAGTTAGGCAGGATTATGACAATCTCAAAGAAGCTATCCTAAAAACCTATCAATTGCAGCCTGAGGCTTACAGGCAATCTTTCCGTAAAAACCAGAAGAAAGTAGAAGAAACCCATAAGGTATTTGCCAGGACCATGACTAAAACTTTCAATCATTGGGTCAAGAGTAAGAAAGTCACAAGCTACAACGATCTGAAGGAGTTGGTCCTGTTAGAAAATTTCCTATGGAAAATTGATTCTTCTGTATCCTATCATTTAAAGGGGAAAAAGGTAGATTGTCTTGCCGACGCCGCTGACATGGCTGACACATACGTGCTCAACAACAAATTTCGTGGAAAGAAGCCCTACGATAATTCTAGTTCTAATTTTAAGTATCCCAATCACAAATCTGACCGACCCAGTCACAAGCCTATAACGTCTTCCCCAGCTAGCCAAAATAGAAATGTTCCCCCAACTAAAAATGCGACTCAGGGCAATGGTAACAGAGGTGGGCCCCAAACTAATAGTAATGCTCAAAGAGGGAACTTTCCCGTATCCCCTAAAGTATGTACTTTTTGTGGCATGAGAGGCCACCTAGCTTATCAGTGCTGGGCCAAGGAAAAAACCGAGAGATCGGGGCAGACAGTTGCCGCCGTATCTCAAATTCCATGTGTGCCTTTAATGCAGGGCTCCCGACAGAAGGAGTACCTAGCACCAAATGTTCCTTTAATGCAGGACTCCCGACAGAAGGAGTACCTAGCACCAAAAGTTCCTTTAATGCAGGACTCTCGACAGAAGGAGTACCTAGCAGCTAACGTAAATCATCTAGACAGGGGTGTAGTAGCATGTGTGGTGCAACCCACTAGGGTTAAGCCAATAATAATTTCACCATCAGTGCAGGACAGTTACCGTCCCTTTATTTCATCTGGCAACGTGAGATTAAATGGTTGCATGCATGAGGTAAAAATTCTGAGAGACACAGGTTCTACTAGCACCCTCATGGTGAATCCTTACAC
Source organism: Paralithodes platypus (assembly GCA_032716605.1). Lineage (NCBI taxonomy): Eukaryota > Metazoa > Arthropoda > Malacostraca > Decapoda > Lithodidae > Paralithodes > Paralithodes platypus. Next base: position 1,977,614 of record CM064516.1, read on the forward strand.
TGAGTGCCCACCTGGCGAACCAGTTGTAATGAGAGGTGCTGGAGGCCAGTTTTATGCATACTTGGTAAAAGGCGAAATTGAATGTGAGTTACTACAGGGTGAGGCCACCATAGCTTTGTGTAGGTCCCAAGATATCCCTGTGCCTGGGGTAACACTCCTTTTGGGGAATGATGTAGCAGGTGAGAAGGTCCGACCCGACCCCATTTTGTCACTTTCCCCTGTTAACGAGCCACTAACCGGTGAGCTCGACAAGGAGTTGCCAACTGTTTTCCCTGTGTGTGCTGACAAACTTTCAATGTCTCAAGTAGCAGTTCCCTCAGACAGAAATGTACCGAATGTAAGAGTTGATGAAAGGGATGATGAGAGTGTGAATGATGCTCCAACTGTGCCTGATGATGTGACTGAGGTGGATTTATCTGACACCTTTATGGCTCATCTTGACCCTAACGATGACCATGAAACCCCTCCAAATTGTCCTAGTGGCCTGGTAGAGCTACAGAGAGATGATTGTGAATGCAAGGAGTTAGCTGCCAGGTCCGTGAGTGAAGAGGAATGTGAGAAGGAGGGTGGTGAATGTTTCTACCTCAAAGGAGGAGTATTGTGGCGAAGATGGAGACCGCCACACAGACCAATCGATGACGGGGCTTGGGACGTCCATCAAGTAGTAGTCCCCAAACCTTGTCGTAAAGATATCATGGAAATGGCACATGGTATACCATTGGCAGGACACCTAGGTGTGAGAAAAACTCTAGACAGAATCAGATCCCACTTTTACTGGCCAGGAATGCGTGCAGATGTAGTGGAGTGTTGTAGAGTGTGTCACACTTGCCAGATGACAGGAAAACCCAATCAGAAGGTGCCTGTACATCCTCTGGTGCCCTTGCCCGTTTTCGAGAATCCTTTTACTCGGGTGGTAGTGGACATTGTAGGCCCATTGCCTAAGACTTCCCAAGGTAACATTTATTTATTAACTATCATGGACATGGCAACTCGCTACCCAGAGGCTATACCCTTAAGGACTACCTCTGCTCCAACTGTAATCAAGGAACTGCTCAAATTTTTCACCAGAATGGGTTTCCCCCATGAGGTGCAAAGTGATCAAGGAACTAATTTTACCTCTAACATTTTCCAGCAGTCCCTGAAGGAGTTTGGTATCGAGCATGTAAAGTCTAGCACCTACCACCCAGAGAGTCAAGGGGTTCTCGAACGATATCATCAGACAGTAAAGGGAATGTTACGTAAGTATTGTACAGAGACCGGAGTTGAGTGGGATAAGGGGGTACCTTTTCTTTTATTTGCTACTCGTGAGGTTTTGGTCCTGCTCCCCCTTTTTGGCCAACCTTTATCTGCCAAGTTCAGGGGCCCATATAAGATCATTCGGAGGGTGAGCATTACCGATTATCTAGTAACTACCCCAGACAGGAGAAAGCCCACGCAAGTATTCCATATAAATATGTTGAAGCCCTACCATAGGTCCCCTGATTCCTCTCCTCCAGATTCTCCCACTGTGGCAGTGAATGTCAGGACCTGTGAGCAGCCTGGTGCGGACAAAGTCTTCAGTTCTCTTACTGACCTGCAACAGACTGTTCCAGAGCCTGAAGGTATCCATGCAGACTTTGACTTGTCATGTAGCCTATCCAACTTTCAGTATAATTCAGTGGCTTTGAGGGAATTACCATCTAAACTATGTCATCTTCCCTCTGATCAAGCGAACCAACTAATCTCTGTTTTATCTCAGTCTCCCAATGTGTTCCGTGATACTCCAGGGCTCACTTCTTTGGCCGTGCACGACATCGACGTAGGGGATGCAACTCCCATTAAACTATCCCCCTACCGTGTCTCGCCACAACGCAGGAGTATACTGCAGGTCGAGCTTGACTTAATTTTTTCAAACCAGCTGATCACAAGGGCCTTCAGCCAGTGGAGTAGTCCGGTCATACTTGTGCCAAAGCCAGACGGGAGCCATGGGTTTTGTAGGGACTATAGGCAAGTCAATGCTGTCACAAAGAACGATACCTACCCACTGCCACGGATCAAAGATTGCATTTACCAGTTGGCCTCATGCAGCAGTAAGTATAATTTAATGAGAGGATTTTGGCAATTAGCTCTCCCTTGTAGCGAGGTAAATATCATGCTTTTGTAGTGCGCTTTTAAGCCTTCAGCTGTGAGATGCCTTGCAGTTCGAATAACGCTCCAGCTACGTTCCGGCTATGTTCTGATGTGGTACCTGGAGACGTTGCCTACTTTGGGTGATATCCTTCTTATATCCTCATTATAATCTTGCTGTTGCCAATCTGGTGGTGAATCTATTTATGTATTATGTTTAATATTATGTACTATACTCCTTAAACTCTTTTCTAGGGGGAGGTCTGACATACGGAGCCCTGTATGTTAATTTAAGAGTTAGAATTAGAGTTCAAGGAGCCAAACTACCCAAGTGGTGAAGCAGACTAGCGAGCGAACGAGCGAGTGGGCAAACCATCTCGCCCCATACCAGCTCGCCCCATACCTCGATGACCGATGCTATGACGTATGATCGACGCCAGGAGCTGTGAGTGGACGACACACCTGTTATGTGATTCGAGGAGCTATGATTGGAGCGCGCACCATCCCCGCCTCCTGATTCGTTCCTACACCATCATTGTTTGGTATATAAGACCCGAGTTGTGGGCATTCAAATCAGTCTCATTTGGAGTTGGGGAAGGTGAACTTGCAGCTGGAGGAAGACGGGGTGAAGTATTATAATGGGATTGTGACTGTCAGTCAGATTATATAAATGTGTGTTAAGTGTGTTCGGTGTAAACACTTACGTTATGTTGGTTAGTGAGATATGTGATTGGGAATTAACGTGATGTGTTTAATGTGTGTTTATGTGTTTAACTATTTGATTGGGAATTAACGTGAACGCTACTATTTATGTGTTTAACTATTTGATTGCGAATTAACGTTAACGCTATTATTATGTACTTAACTATTTTAGTTGACTAACTTGTGGACTAAAGCAACTCTTTAAGTAATTGGGTTATGATGAAAGTAATACTATTGTTTTATATTAATACTTACGAGTTCTTTCATTTTCTTTTAATTAAGCTTACATTGCTTAATGGTGCTTAGTACGGTGATGCTATTGTCTCGTATTAGTAATATCGCCTTAGACTAACATGGCTGTGTTAATATTACTTCTAGTGATTTCCTAAGCTGAAGAAAATTCTTTTGCTTCAAATTATTATATTTTGCTTTTCATATTATTTGAGTGAGACCTGAATCGAATCTATGAAACGATCCTGTAACTTTATTTACTCATAATCAAACTTCAATGTTACGTGGTTAAGAAATAAATTTAACTAATTATTAAATATATATCTAACTTTTTATGTGACTTTGATATTACTCCTGATGATATAATAATATAATACTATTAACGTTAGGCCAGAAACAAGAATAATTTCATTAAATATAAATAAAAGGACATAGAAGAAACTATCTATTCATTTCAAAAAGGGTAAGAGACAGAAATATTCTTACTTTAATATTTATCTTTCAAGACTTTTTATAAAATTAATAGTCCTTCTTTAGCTATAACTTATTCGGTTCATAACCATAGCCTACTAAGCTTCGGTTAAATAATAATTCTTTATAAATACTACATGACTTTAATTAGTTTCAGTATTTTTCATAAGTAAAGAGTATCAGTCAATAAAGGATACCAAGTCCTAAGATCCAAAAGGAAAGGAAGCAACAACAGGAAATTATTTTATTAGATTTTACTTTTGTTTTGCCTTCAGCTGACTGATACCTTAATATATATCTCTGTGCTATCTAGATTCATCAGTTAACCACTTGAGGATCAAGATACGTAAAAATATATATATATAATAAAATATAATGGGGGAGAGGGGAGGGTGTATAATAAGGGGGCATAACTTAGATAATACATAAATACGATGATAATATTATATATATATATATATATATATAATATAATATATATCAATGCCTCCCAACCCATAAAAAAAATAAAAAAAAAAAAAATTAATATATATATTCATATTAAAACTATATGGTGGGGAGGGGGAGGGTGAGGGAGGAGAGGGGGGGTAGGGGGAGGGAGGGGGGTCTAATGGGGGGAGGGGGAGGGGGGTTATGGCGAGGGGGGAGGGCGGCATAAGATGCTCATACCATAAACCGACGTCTATATCTATATTATAGATGATATGGGGGAAAGAGGGGGAGGGTGTATATGGGAGGGAGGGGCATTATAACTAGCGTAAAGACATAAATACGAATGATAGATATATTATAGAATATCTAATCATAATAGATATTCGGATACAGTTCTATGTCTATAGAAGTATAGCGATCATGAGATATATAATATAGATTTATCTATTATTATCTCAATCTACACTTAGAAAAAAATAAAAAATAAAATAAAAAAAAACCTCCCCCACCCAAATAAGAAAAAACTAAATAAATAGATATATATATTATCTGGGGGGGAGGGGGGAGGGAGGTGAGGGGGGAGGGGAGGGAGGAAATGGGGGCGGGAGGGGGGTTAATGGGGGGGAGGGGGTTGGGGGTATCATGTGAGGGGGGGAGGGGGAGGGAGGTATAATGGGAGGGGGGGGGGGCAAAAAGCTAAATACATCAACACGAATTTCTATATATAGATTATATGGGGGAGTGGGGGAGGCGTGTTATAATGGGGGAGGGGGAGGGTGCACATAACTTAGATTACAAGACATAATTCGAATGATATATTATATATAGATAATATATCTATATCGATTGCTTATATACTATATATTATTATAAATCTACAAATAACAAAAATAAAATAAAAAAAAAGTTATATAATAGCAACTATATTATTGGGTGGGGGAGGGGGAGGGGAGGGGAGGGAGGTGAGGGGAGGGAGGGGGATAATTGGGGGGGGGGGGGCGGGGCTGTGAAATTGGGGGGGGGGGGAGGTTGAATTGGGGGCCGTGAGGGGTTTAATGGGGTGGGGAGGGCGGGGTAAGGGGGGTATAATGGGGTAGGCGGGGGAGGCGGCACTAATCAGATATAAACACCTAATACAATGCATATTATATAGTCTATCTAGGGGGCGAGGGGGGTATACTTGGGGGGAAGAGGGGGAGGTGTCTAAGGGGGAGGGGGGGCATAATAACTTCGTAAAATACATAACTCGACTGAGATTATATATATATATAACCTATAGAATCTAGCTCTCTAATCTATATATAATACATTATATATATTGTATTAATCTTACAATTATGAAAAATAAATAAAATACAATAAAAAACTACCCCCCCCACCCAAATAAATAAAAAATAAATAAATATATCTATATATATATATATAATAACAATCATACAAACTTAGAAATATATAAATAATGATATATATATATAATGTCTATATATAAATCTACAAAAAAAAAAAAAAAAAAAAACAAAAAAAATATATATATATATATATGAAAAAACAAAAATTTTTACAATATATATATTAATATTAAATAATGAATTATGGAATATATGGGGGGAGAAACCGATAAAAATAAAGATTATATATTATATACAAACAGATAAAAACATCATACATATATTCTATTATAATATATTAATATGGGGAGTGGGGAGGGGATGGCTAATGGGGGGGGGGGAGCGGGAGGGGGTAGGTGGCATGACTTAGATAAATACATAAATACGAATGCTGCTAGATATATATAATAGATAGATATATATATAGATATATCGTACCTATATATAATTATCAATCTACAATTAGAAAAATAAAATAAAATACAAATAAAAAAAAAATAACCCCCCCCCAAACAATAAATAAAATAATCAATATATATATATGATATATATGGGGGGGGCAGGGTGGAGGGGGAGGAGGGGGGATAATGGGGGGGGGGAGGGGCGGGAGGGGGCATAACTTAAAGATAAAATTAAAATACGAATGTATATATAATATAATATATATATATTATTATATAATATTATATATGATCAATCTACCAAAAAAAAACAAAAAAAAAAAAAAAAAATATTATTATATAGTATATATATATGGGGGGGAGGGGGAGGGGGGAGGGGGAGGGAGGTGAGGGGGAGGGCGGGGAGGGACGGGGGATAATGGGGGGTGGGGAGGGGGGGGCGCGGGGGGGGGGGGCGGGGAACGGCGGGGGGGGGGGGGGGGAGGGGGACGGAGGAGGGAGGGGGAGGGGGAGGGATTTTGGTTTGGTGAGGGGGGGGGGGCGGGGGAGGGAGGGGTATAGGTATGGGGGGGGGGGGATGGGGGGGTTAATATGGGGTGGGGAGGTATAATGGGGAGGGAGGGGTATAATGGGGGGGGAGGGGGAAGGGGGGTATAATGGGGAGGCGGGAGGGAGCATAACAGATAAATACATAAAGATTATATGGGGGGAGTGGGGTATATGGGGGAGGGGGCATAACAGATAAACCTCAATACGAATGATATATATATAATATATATGGGGGAGGGGGGTATAATGGGGGAAGAGGGGGAGGGTGTATAATGGGGGAGGGAGGGGGAGGGGGCATAACTTAGATAAATACATAAATACGAATGATTTTATATATATATATAGATATATATATATATATATATATATATATATAATATCAATCTACATTAGAAAATAAAATAAATAAAAATAAAAAAAAACTCCCCCACCCAAAAAAAAATAAAATAAAACATATATATATATATGGGGGAGGGGAGGGGGAGGGGGGGGGAGGGAGGAGGTAATGAGGGAGGGGGGTATAATGGGGGGGAGGGGGATGGGGGTATAGGGGGAGGGGGGTGGGGGAGGGGGAGGGAGGTATAATGGGGGAGGGGGCATTACAGATAAATACATAAACACGAATATATATATATATAGATTATATGGGGGAAGGGGGAGGGTGTATAATGGGGAGTGGAGGGGGCATAACTTAGATAAATACATAAATACGAATGATATATATATATATATATATATATATATTATACATATATATTATATCCTCTACAAATAGAAAATAAAATAAAAATAAAAAATAACCCTCCCCCACCCAAAAAAAAAAAAAAATACAAAAAAATAAATATATTATATATATATATATAGATATGGGGGGAGGGGGAGGGGGAGGGGGAGGGAGGGGGTATAATTGGGGGGAGGGAGGGGGTATATGGGGGGGGGAGGGAGGTATAATGGGGGAGGAGGAGGGGGTATAATGGGGGGGGGTGGGGGGGGGAAGGGGGGTATAATGGGGGGGGAGGGAGCATAACAGATAAAATACATAAAGATTATATGGGGGAGTGGGGTATATGGGGGAGGGGGCATAACAGATAAAAACATCAATACGCATGATATATATATATATATATGGGGGGAGGGGGGTATAATGGGGGAAGAGGGGGAGGGTGTATAATGGGGGAGGCGGGGCAGGGGGCATAACTTAGATAAATACATAAATACGAATGATTTTATATATATATATATATATATATATATATATATAATATCAATCTACAATTAGAAAAATTAAATAAAATAAAAATAAAAATAACCCTCCCCCCACCCAAAAAAAAAAAAAAAAATATATATATTTATGGGGGGGGGGGGGGAGGGGAGGGGGGGGGGGGGGGGGGGGAGGGAGGTATAATGGGGGAGGGAGGGGGGTTAATGGGGGGAGGGGGGCGGGGGTGTAGGGGGAGGGGGGGAGGGGGAGGGGGAGGGAGGTATAATGGGGAGGGGGGGAGGGGGCATTACAGATAAATACATAAACACGAATTATATATATATATATAGATTATATGGGGAAGTGGGGGAGGGTGTATAATGGGGGAGGGGAGGGGGCCTAACTTAGATAAATACATAAATACGAATGATATATATATATATATATTATATATATATATATATATACATATATATTATATCAATCTACAATTAGAAAAATAAAATAAAAATAAAAAAATAACCCTCCCCACCCAAAAAAAAAAAAATAAAAAAAATAAATATATATATAATATATATATGGGGGGGAGGGAGGGGGAGGGGAGGGAGGGGGTATAATGGGGGGGAGGGAGGGGGTATAATGGGGGGGCGAGGGAGGTATAATGGGGGCGGGAGGGGGCATTATGGGGGGGAGGGAGGGGAAGGGGGGTATAATGGGGAGGGGGGGAGGGAGCATAACAGATAAATACATAAAGTTTATATGGGGGAGTGGGGTATATGGGGGAGGGGGCATAACAGATAAAAACATCAATACGAATGATATTATATATATTATATGGGGGGAGGGGGGTATAATGGGGGAAGAGGGGGAGGGTGTATAATGGGGGAGGGAGGGGGAGGGGGCATAACTTAGATAAATACATAAATACGAAGGATTTTATATATATATCTATATATATATATATATATATTATATCAAACTACAATTAGAAAAATAAAATAAAATAAAAATAAAAAATAACCCTCCCCCACCCAAAAAAAAAAAAAAATATATATATATATATATCATGGGGGGAGGGGTAGGGGGAGGGGGAGGGAGGTGAGGGGGGGAGGGGAGGGAGGTATAATGGGGGAGGGAGGGGGTATAATGGGGGGGAGGGAGGGGGGGGGGAGGGGGCATAACTGATAAATACATAAACACGAATTATATATATATATAGATTATATGGGGAAGGGGGGAGGGGAGGAGGGGATGGAGGAAGGGGAGGGAGGTAGGGGGTATAATGGGGGGGAGGGGGGAATAATGGGGGGGAGGGAGGGGGAGGGGGGTTATAATGGGGGGGGGAGGGAGGGGGAGGGGGCATAACATAGATAAATATATAAAGATTATATGGGGGGAATGGGGTATATGGGGGAAGGGGCATAACATAGATAAATACATTAAAGATTATATGGGGGGAGTGGGGTATCTGGGGGAGGGGGCATAACATTAGATAAATACATAAAGATTATATGGGGGGAGCGGGGTATGTGGGGGAGGGGGAGGGGGCATAACAGATAAATACATAAATACGAATGATATTATATATATATCAATCTACAATTAGAAAAATAAAATAAAATAAAAATAAAAAATAAACCTCTCCCACCCAAAAAAAAAAAAAAAAAAAAAAAAATATATATATATATATATATATATGTGGGGGGAGGGGGAGGGGGAGGGAGGGGAGCGAGTATAATAATTCTATAATAAATAGATACTAGCCTAGTAATATTTATATGGGGGCAGGGGGAACGGGGGGGAGGGGGGTGAGGGAGGGGAGGAGTATAATAATAATATAAGAATAATATATAAAATATAATATATAATATAATGGGGGAGGGAGGTATAATGGGGAGGGAGGGGTAGGGGGTTATAATGGGGGAGGGAGGGGGAGGGGGGTGTAATGGGGGAGGGAGTGGGAGGGGGATATAATGGGGGAGGGAGTGGGAGGGGGATATAATGGGGGAGGGAGGGTGATATAATGGGGGAGGGAGGGGGAGGGGGATATAATGTGGGAGGGAGGGGGAGGGGGATATAATGGGGGTATGGGGTATACAAATAAAAAACATAGTATATACAAGAGATCAAGTGACTGTCTAGGGAAGGGTCACTCAGGTCAACTCAGGTCCAGGTACCCTATTAGGAGGTGTGAAGCCAAGGGAGTGGTATTCGAAGGTGTGAAAACCACCACAACTACCATCATCACCACCACCACCACCACAACTACCATCACCACCACCACAACTACCATCACCACCACCACAACAACCATCACCACCACCACAACTACCACACCTAACACCACCACCACAACTAACACCACTGTGTTGACAGAAATGTGGAGGCATATATACCCAGTAGCCTATATATATATAATTACACATACATAATAGGGGGACGGCGGGGGGAGGTGGGGTATAGGGAAAAAAAAATAAAATAAAACAAAATATATATATATATATAGGCTCCCCCCAAAAAAAAAAAAAAAAAAAATATATATATATATATATGCTGGGCCTACCCCTAATAAAAAAGAAAAAACAAAGAAAAAAAAAAATATATATATATATATATATATATATATATATATATATATATATATATATATATATATATATATATTATATAGAATAAGAGTTTGTGGTGGGGGACATTTATGTTGGGTATAATAATAAATAATAATAAATAATAAATAATAAATAATAAATAAATAATAAATAATAATAAATAATAATAATAATAATAATAATAATAATAAATTATAATATAATAAAGCAAAAATATAAATTAAATACCAATATAAATACTTTTTTATGGGTGATCCCATACACAGGAATAAACAGGTATAATAATAAATAATAATAATACAAATAATAAAATAATAAAATAATAAAATGGTGGTGGTGGTGGAGATGGTGGTGGTGGTGGTGGAGATGGTGGTAGTGTTGACACAAATAGGGTTGAGTTCATTTTCTGACCTGACCCACGGTCAGAAAAGGGACCCTACCCTATTGGTGTCAACACCACCACCATCTCCACCACCACCACCATCATCACCACCACCACCATCATGACCATCACCACCACCACCACCCCGACCATCATCACCACCACCACCACCACCACGACCACCACCACCACCACCACCACCACGACCATCACCACCACGACCACCACCACCATCACCACCACCACCACCACCACCATCATCACCATCCCCACCACCACCACCACCACCACTACTACCATCACCACCACCACCACCACCACGACCACCACCACCACCACCACGACCACCACCACCATCATGACCACCACCACCACCACCACCACCACCACCACCACCACCACCATCACGTCCACCGCCACCACCACCAAAAATGTTGACTGTACTTACTCACACTGCTGAGATTCCCTCGTGGCCACCAAGCCGTATATGTAGAGTGCTTTTGCCAATAAAAAACTTACCTCCCAAGCACTTTCCACCAATAAATTATCGAGCAAAAATGCAAGCACTTTCCACCACTAAATTTTCGAGCAAAAATGCACAGGGCTGAGGGAGCATGGCGACATATGCTCGACCAGTAATGAAAGTTTTTTCCACTAAGAAACACTAATACAAGGTAAGATACACTACTTGAACGGATAAATAGCAATATAAATGACTGATATTTATATGAAAGTGTTCCACAAACAAGCAAAACGTTTGGCAAAAAGCATGGCCCCTCGTGGGCTCCTCCACCTTGGTCACGTAACACCAGAGAATGCTCGACCAGTAATGAAAGTTTTTTCACTATGAAAACACTATTACAAGGTAAGATACACTACTTGAACAGATAAATAACAATATAATTGACTGATATTTATATGAAAGTGATCCACAAACAAGCAAACCGTATAGGCAAAAAGCATGGCCCCTCGTGGGCCACCTTGGTCACGTAGCCTACACCATAGAATGCTCAACCAGTAATAAAAGTGTTTTCACTACGAAATACTTATACAAGTAAGATACACTACTTCATGTGATAAATAGCAATATAATTGACTCGATATGGTATGAAAGTGATCCACAAACAAGCGAAACCATGGCCCCCTCGTGGAGCCCACCTTGGTCACGTACACCAGACTAGCAAAACACATCACTAACATGGTTATTTTACCCTAAATAAGAATAACACAATAATCCATCGATAACCCAATGATATAGCACTTCGTTTGGGTTATATTAGGGCGGTACTACCAGCCAGGCTGGGCAAAATGGAGGCCCCTTGGTTTAAAGGGCCGCGCACACCCACCTACTAGGCTGACTGAAGGGAAGAGACTGGCTCTCTCTACCACCGCGGGGCCCTCACAGGGACGCTAGGGGGTTGCTAGATGTGTCCACATGTACATCTAACTTATCGGACTTACCAGCCAAAAGACCGGCTCAATTGCGTCATAAACTTATATTCTAGCAATAAAATAAGTCCATATGACGCGATCGCGTCATATGAGTTATTGGTTCACTCTGCCATATGACGCGATCGCGTCATATATGTCTGAGAGAGTTAATCGAACTAACATCCCTTCTGTGTTTATAAACTCGACCGAAGGGTCTGGCAGTTCCATGGTGGTTAGCAGTAATAATGATCTTCGTTGTAATGTGGTTTGAAAGATACATTTGTTTACGAAACCTAGAGGAAGTGGTGGAGGGGGGGATTATCATCGCTAAGGATGGTATTATTGTTGATCTGGGAGAAAATTACTGAGAAAGAGAGAGAGAGAGAGAGAGTAGACGGAGGAACATGTTTAAAAGACAGGGGATGGAGATAATGTGAGAACAACTGGTGTAGGTGTTGAGTAAGGAGGGAAGTGGTGGTGTGGAAGGAGGGAATAGGTGGTGAATGTGGTGTGGAAGGAGGGAATAGGTGGTGTGAACGGAGGGATCGAAGAGGTGGTGTGGAAGGAAGGGAGAGGTGGTGTTGATAATGGTGTAGGTGGTGTGGAAGGAGGGAAGAGGTGGTGTTGATAATGGTGTAGGTGGTGTTGAAGGAGGGAAGAGGTGGTGTTGATAATGGTGTAGGTGGTGTGGACAAAGAGAGGAAGAGGTGTAGACAGAATAGTGTTGCTGGTGTTGATACTTGAGGTGTAGACAAAATGGTGTAGGTGGTATGGGAAATAGGGAAGGAGGCTTTGCTTAATGGTGTAGGTGGTAAATAATAATGAGGAGGTGTAGACAAAATGGTGTAGGTGGTGTGGGAACTTTTGGTGGAAGTGTAGAAATAATGTGGATAAAGTGTGGAAGGAGGTGAGAAACGTAGTATATATCAGCGAATATCGCATGGCAAGCATGGCAGTATATAGTTTCCATATCTGTATGACGTATATTCATTAAAGCACTCTCTCTCTCTCTCTCTCTCTCTCTCTCTCTCTCTCTCTCTCTCTCTCTCTCTCTCTCTCTCTCAATAAAGTACCTCTCACTGGCACCTCCTTGTAAATCGACACCAGAAAATTCGTTCCAGCATTTTGTGTGGATATATTCTGGGCCTCGAACCAAGTTATTGTCGGAAGCCGGTGATAAAGTACGATGAGAAAGTTTTGTCTCGTAATGTTCTGAGGCCTTTCAACCCTCTTTAGATCCAATGACGCATTTAATTTCTATATTCTGCATATTATTAGTCGATTATAATCTGAATAGAAAGGGTATATGGAAGTCAGAGGATTAAAAGAGATAGTCTTTACCCAATTAATTTTATTTGTGCTTCCAAATTTCTTAAGCATTTCTCTTCTCATAATCTACTCTTAGATCGCCAGTATGGCTTCCTTCAGGGTCCCTCGACTGGTGATCTTCTTTCATATCTTACTAACTCTTGGTCATCCTCCTTTCAGGACTTCAGTGAGACTTTTTCTATTGCGCTAGACATATCGAAGGCCTTCGATAGAGTCTGGCACAAATCTTTAATTTCTATACTACCCTCCTTTGGTTTCTATCCCTTCATCTGCGCCTTTGCCACTAATATCCTTTCCGGCCATTCCATAGCTACGGTTGTGGACGGCCATCGCTCACTTCATCACCCTATCAACTCCGGTGTTCCTAAGGGCTCTGTCCTATCTCCCATTTTCTTTCTAATTTTCATAAATTATCTTCTCAATTGTACTTCGAGTCCCATCAATTTATACTCGGAAAACTCTACCTTACACTACTAAACTAGTTTTCCAGAACGCCCCAGCCAGCCACCCCTAAAAAACAAACGTAATGAAGCCATAGAACACTTATCTGCTGATCTAACTACTATTTCCAATTGTTGCCTTCAATGTTTCCAAAACCCAATTTCTCAATTTTAATACCCATCCCGAACTCCCAGAGGACTTTCCCTTATACTTCAACAACACAAAAATCAATCCTTCATCTTTCTCTCAATATTTTTGGTGTCTCTTTTTCTTCTGCTCTCACTTGGAAGGACCATATTACCAGTCTTGCTAAGGCAGCCTCCCGGAAGCTGGGTGTGCTCAACCGCCTCAGGGGGTTCTTTACCCCTGCAAGCATCTTGCTCTGTACAGGGGCAAGATGCGTCTGTTACGTCCTGGGATATATAAACACTGGGCTCTTTCTATTGGACTAGGTATGCGGCAACAAGCAACAACGGAAAACGCTAGATCCAACCCTTATCTATATCTCGTCCCAAGCTGGCAAGCGAAGCAACGTCCCAAGCCGGTCTCTCTCTCCCGCCCTCACTAGACTTACATCTTATATATTATAATGAAATAATCAACTATCGAGAATAAAATATACTAAGATGCGTTGGTTAAGAATAAGGGCAGCTTCAAGCTGTGAAACAACATAAGAATATCCCAGACATTAGTTACGTTGTCGTAGGATATATACTAAGGAAAAGCCTGCCGACCGGCTGGCACCAGCCGGTTTCTAAACGGCTGGGCAGCCGACTCGCGCGCATGCCCGCACGTGGCTACTATGCAGAAGCGTCACACGTCCTTGTATTGAGTATTGTTCACATGTGTGGAGAGGATTCTCTCACACTGCACTCCTAGACAAAGTAGAAAGGAAGACCTTTCGTATCATTAACTCCCCTCCACTCACTAACTCTCTCTCTCCGCCGCAATGTTGCATCTCTCTCGCTATTCTATCGCTACTATAATAATCAGTGTTCCTCAATGTTCCTCCCAGTGTATACCACCTCCTCTGTGTAGGGTATGTGGCACCCGTCTTGCAACACCTACTCTACAAAGGAGCACAAAGGAAATCAAGCAACAAGAGATATAGTGACCTTTCTAGACTGCTTGTCCTCCAAAACACTGAGGATCAAGTGTCCAAACAGTGGTTTAGAATGGGTAAGGGAACATTGGAAAGGGAACTACTGCCCTAGAACTAATGTCTGTGGCAGAATTAGGAAGTTAGTAGGGGACAGATGGGTTTGTAACTGAGGGGGGGATAAAATAAAGTTATTAATTTACAAATGCAGTCAGTCGCGGGTTTGATGCGAAATATTTGTCTAGGCGAAGTTTAAATGAATCAACGGTGCTGCAATCTATAACTTCTCGGGGAAGCCCATTCCACAAGTTGACAACTCGATTAAAGAACACATTCTTTGATTCGTGTGAGTTAAAAGATTTACCAATCATTTTGCAACCGCTTCCCCACGTGTAATTAGATTGGTTGATAGTGATGTACTTACTACAGTTCATATTGTCGATGCCTTTGATTAATTTGAACAATTGAATTAAGTCGCCTCTTAATCTGCGCTGGGTTAAAGGAAATAGATTTAATTCTCTAAGATGCTCTTTGTATGGTTTGTTCTTTAGGCTAGGTATCATTTTGGTATCTCTACGTTGAACTCGTTCTAGCTTGTCTATATATTTTTGGTAATAGGGGCACCAGGATTGAAAGCAGTATTCCATAAGAGGGCGGACTAAGGAATTGTAAGGGGTTGGGATAACTTCTTTGGATTTATGCTCAAATGACCTGCCTATAAAGCCAATTATTTTGTTTGCCTTCTTAACAACTTCTGAACATTGTTGACTCGGTTTTAGGTTACTCGATATTGTTACTCCCAGATAGGTTTCTCTGTCTACAGTCTTAACACCTTACGAGCGGCCTATGCGGTTTATTTATATGTACCGCCCAGCGGGGTGTTTTTAGCCAAAATAGGGCTGTTTACGTGATCATTTTCATGCCTAAATAAGATCCAGAACGTAAAACAAGTACCTATCCCTGAAAGGGCATAAACAGAGCTTTCGAATGACACCATAACGATCCTTTTATGATGGCTAGTTTTCTTACAATAACCGTGCAACGCGAGTGCAAAAAGCATGTAATTCGGTACTATCCCCATATAATTCAGTATGTAGCGAGTGAGAGAGGGAGGAGGGAGCTGAGATTCGTGTCAGTAGGTTCGCCGCGGTGGTCTGGAGCAGTCATACGCTCGCTAGTCTCCTGCCACCACTTGTCTCTCTCTCTCAGAAACATTACGTGCTGAAATTGCCACTCGACCTATGTCGAGCGCCGCCACATAGTCCAGCTTTATTTAACTCGACTTATGTGGTGAGCCGCTAATTAAGGGTTAAGCTGAGTGCCATTCATCGAATAGTTTGCTTTCTCATTTTGGTATCCGATATGTATATATTACTTTATATTTATCCGCATTGAAACTCATTTGCCAAATTTGGGCCCAATATGACAACTTATCTAGATTGTGTTGCATATCGTCAACCTGTTCTTTTGAGAGTAACCTATTTGCAATTTTTTTATCGTCAGCAAATTTTGAGATTGTACAGGGGAGACCCTCATCTTTGTCGTTGATGTAAATTAGAAAGAAAATTGGTCCTAGTACCGATCCCTGGGGTACCCCACTACTTACATTGGTCCACTTAGATGCCTTACCATTTATGACTACTTTTTGCTTTCTGTCACTGAGCCAATTTTCTATCCATTTCAACACACCATCTTGTATTCCATGGGCTTTTAGTTTTTGCAGTAAACGTTTGTGGGGAACTTTGTCAAAGGCCTTTTGAAAATCAAGGTATATAATATCTACCACTTTACTCTCATCGTAGAGGTTGAGGATATCGTGGAAGAAGTCTAAGAGGTTTGTTGGTTTTGGGTTGCCTTCAACCAACAGATTATGATCTAACTTACCTACCTTACTGAGCTCAAAATGACGCAAAAGCGTCATATAACTTATCATTGAGCTATTTCACTAGGTTCATATAACGCGACCGCGTCATTTGATACTTTTGGGCGAAACCGTTATCTGACGCGGTCGTGTCATATGAGACGGAGAGGGTTAAACAGGAACGTTTTTTACGAAAGCGGTGTTGAGTATCTTTAAGTATGTTATTTTCCTCCAAGTGATTTACGAGTCTGTCTCTTATGAGTGTTTCTAGCATTTTACATACAACTGAGGTTAAGCTAATTGGACGATAGTTACTGGGTAGGGATTTGCTGCCTTTTTTTAAAATCGGTGTTACATTGGCTAGCTTCCATTTTTTTTTTTTTTTTTTTTTTTTTCTATATTCCAACTTACTTCCTCTCGGGCATAGGCTGAGAGCCTTAACATTCACCGCTTTGCAATGAACAGTGAAGCCTGTGAGGTCTTGTTCCAGTCTAGGGAGTGAGACATGTGAAGCACGTAGAGTACAACGAGCACCTGCCATCTTGCCTTCACATGAGGCACGGTGCTCACTCATGGCCCGAAACGACCCCCTCTCTGAAACCACCTCGTTCCCGTGCTTCACTGTCTCACCCCCTACACTCGGACTCTCACACTTACACACACACAACGCCACCTGTTGAGCAGATAACTCACCAGGCATTGCACCCCTATAGCATATTTTGAATATGGGAATATTCATACAGTGCTATTTAATCAGGGAACAATGAGGGTATTTTATTGACGTTTCGGTGGGCTTGTGGTAATGCACTGATACCAGGTACAGCACAAATTCCATCCCAATAATATCTTCCCATTGATACATCGGGATTTGAACCCGGGACCTTTGGATTACTAGGCCAGTGGCAAGACCACTCCACCACACCTCACTGATCAGGCATAGTTCCAGACTGCAAAGATTTATTGAATAGCAATGTCAGTGGTTTGGAGAGCTCCTCCTTAGCTTCCTTTAGCACTCTAGGTGAGATTGTATCATGTCCAGGCGTTTTATTTACCTTGAGTTTATCTAAACAATTCAATACTTCTCTCTCTGTAATGGTGATGTTGGTTAGAATATCTGAATAATCAATCTGAATCGGCGATGGTGTAGGGATAACACTGAGGTCTTCTGTTGTAAAAACTGATGCAAAGAAGGTATTGAGGGCATTACTCATTTGTACTTCGTCGTTGGTGTATTCTCCATTATTATCGACTATCGGTCCAACAGTTGAAGTAACTACTTTTTTCTTTCTGATATAACTATAGAATTCTTTCAGGTTTGTTTTACTCTCATTCGCAACATGTAACTCCAGGGTCTTTTTACTTTGCTTAATTAACTGTTTGGCTTTGCGTCGTAGCTTTACAAATTTCACCCGTTCTTCGTCATTTTGTGAGGATTTTAATCTATCATTAGCTAGTTAACTTTTTAGTAAGCAGACAGTTTGAAATATCTTTATTCCACCATTTGGGCTTATTATTATGGCCTGTACGCCGTATTATCGATGGTATCCAGTCTTGGACTGCTTTTAGGTATGTGGTTTCGAATATTTCCCAAGATGTATTTATGTTGTTATTGTTAATTAGAAAGCTCCAGTCAGTTTCTTTAAACATTGCTCTAAGTTTAGGAAAATTTGCTTTACTGAAATTAGGGACTTTCTCGATGCTGCTATTTGGGTCGTTATTAGTAAAATTTAAGCTGAAAGTTATTGTACGATGATCGCTGTTACTAAATTTATCACCGACATTCAAATTCTCTATCAATTCTTCTTTTGTTGAAAGTACAAGGTCAAGGACGTTATTTCCACGGGTTGGAGATCTAACAAATTAATATAGCGAACTTTCTTGCAAGTTTGAAGACAGGTCTTGTCCAGAGTGTGAAGTAATACTATCTCCCCACTTGGTCACAGGTAAATTGAAGTCGCCAACAAATATGGTATCTTGCGAGTTACTTACGTCTGCAATTTGCTCATAAATTTCTCGGTCAGTTTGTACTGATTGAGCTGGAGGTCTGTACATTAATGCAAGTATTATTTTTGACCTTTATTATTCTTTATTAGCACAAAGGATGTGTCGACGTTCACAATTTGAGGTTTTAACAAGAGGGTCGGGTTAAGACTTTCTTTGATATAAAGCAAAACGCCATAACATCATAATTTTCTGTAAACACTAGTTCCTCTAAATCTTAAATTTTTTGCGTATGCTACGAGCGTTTGCATAGAAAACCTTCAATATTGTGGACTTGGAATTCAGGGAATGTTCTTTAACAAAATTCTTGGTTCTGGTCGGTCATCGTCTCTGGTGGTCCTCGGTCCTCGATCGCCGTCCCTGGTAGTCCTCGGTCCTCGATCATTGTCGCTAGTGGTCCACGGTCCTCGATCCTCGTCCCTGGTGATCCTTGGGAATCGATCCTCATCCCTGGTGGTCCTTTGTTGGCTCTGTTTCTGCGTCGTGAAGCAGGCGGCCAAATCTTGCTGCTCCCACCTGGTTTAGATGAACTCCATCCCCTACAAACAGATGATCTTCATCGTAGAAGTCATCCCAGGTATTGATGAATCCAATGTTTTCCTCCCTGCAGAGTTCGGCCAGTCGACGATTAATGCTAGTGGCAATGTTGAAGAATCTGTTCTTCACACCGATCCTGGGAAAGATCCCTGATATGATGACTCTACGTGAATTTTCCTTATACGTCTGAATCAGCTTCCGGTACTTGAGCATGAGGTCCTCCGATCGAGTCCGCTGCACGTCATTAGATCCAACATGAATGACGTACATTGTGCGTGAGGGGGCTGACTTCGAAACTTCGTTGACTGCAGCTGCAACGCTGTCCACACCGCCATCAGGGATACAGAAGCGCTTCCTGGTCCTGGGTGCCCTGGCGCAGAACTCGGTAAGTTGTCCGCGAACCATGGAATCTCCTACGAGCCAAATGTCTTCTATTTCTTCTTCTTCGTCTAAGTCCACAAGAATCTAGTAACGGTTCTGGCATGTGGTTTCGATGATGATCTGTGCAACTCTGCAACCCAAGAGTGAAAAGTTACTCTCAGACTTTCTTCTATTCAATAGCTGAGCTCTGGAACTCTCTCCCAGAATCAGTCTTTCCCTCTTCCTATGACTTAAATTGCTTCAAACTCCGTGTGTCCAGGCATTTTGGCTCGAACGGCCCTTGATTTTGGCCCTGTCACTCTTTCAACTCGGGGGGAGGCACTCGCTACAGTCAGTTCTACCTTTTTCCTTCCTCACTCACATGAAAAAACAAAATTACAGATTCTATTTAAACTGTAAAAAGTCGTCTAAAGATAGACAAAATAAACTGCTAAAGCGTGTTATGATCCTCAATGGGTAAACATCAGAATTGGAAACTAGACTGAAGGTAGAATATGTTAGGCGGCTTATATCTGATAAAACTTGAATTCTGAAAATGCCACACTACAACTACCTGTAAAGGTTGATGGAAAAATTGTTTGTGTGATGCCTGATTCTTTTCTCTAGGTTGGGGAGCACCTCATCGTGTTGTTGTTGTTGTTATCCTCTTCACAGTGCACTGCTGTTGAATACTACAAAAAAAACGCAATTCATATCACTTATTAAGGAGGAGGTAGTGTTTTTTTCTGGCCCTCCTTCTCCCTCGAGTTTAACACCATTAGTTTTGATATGTTAACAAGTTTTCCCCATTAGTTTTTCGATTATAAGACCTTTCGTCCAATTAATTTATCAATATCAAGACCTTTCGTGTCATTTAGGTGTCAATTATTTTCTGGCGAGTGACAGCGAGCGTGTATTTTTTAGGGAACCTGCCTTCGGCCGGGACGAATTCATCTCGAAGGAGATTTTGACGATAATATTCTAAGCTTGATGGAGATCTAGGGAGGAAACTAAAACAATTATAAATACATAAATATATAAACAATTTAAGGGTTTCGAGCGCCTGGAGTCAACTTCTGGGTTTGAGACCCAAATTGACCTTTTCAATCATTGGGCGTAACAATAAGAATTTCCCACGTATCTCTAAACGTAGTGCGGTTACCAATCTGTAGACTGGCGTTGAGTAGAGCACTGTAAGTGAACTGGTTCAGTTGTGATGACTATTTCCGTGGAGGGAATTTTTCCGCGATGTTGACAATATCAGAGCTTTTCAGACACTAATTTCGTCATACCATACAACAACAACATTGATCCGACGTCTTCTTCTTGTTTTCGGAGGTGCGGTGACGCAATGACCGGCTTTGTTTACATGCGTCGGACGCACGGCGTTCAGACCAAGGTTTTTTTTTTTTTTTTTTTTTTTAAAGAGACAATGAACGGAGGAAGGAAAAACACAGATAAAACAAAAAGGTCCATGTGACTAAAGGCATCCTCCATTCATAAAATGTTTGTAACAACTGGATTTAAACATTTGTAGATTGTAAGTTTGTGGAAAGCAATTCGAGGGAAGTGAATTCCAAAGAGTAGTAGTTCTAGGGATAAATTAATTTTGATAAGCAGAAGTTCTGCATTGTGGAGGAGAAAGTGTAAATTCATGGGCGCTCTCAGCTGCCCTAGTTCTACGGGGAAAGATGTGGAGAGGCGGCACAATTGAAGCAAGTTCCTCGGAACAATTGCTGTGAAAATATCTGTAGAATAATGCAAGGGATGCAACGTTTCTTCGTATGGATAATGTAGGAAGGTCCTGTGTGATTGCAGGGTTATTGATTAATCTAATAGCTTTATTTTGAATTCTGTCCAACTGCCTCAATGCAACCACTCCACTTCCACTCCACAGAGGTGAACAGTAATCCATCTGAGAACGCACATGACTTTTATATATTACGGCCAACTGCTCGTCAGTGAAGAATTCTCGAACTCTGTACAGGAGTCCCAGTTTTTTAGAGGCATTCTTAGCAATGCTTCTAACATAATGTGTCCAGCTCAAGTTAGTAGTTAATGTTACACCGAGAATGTCAATACTAGGGGAAGTGGGAATATTTACGTCATTAAAAAATATATGGGAGTCAGTGAGATTCTGTCGGTTAGAAAATTGAATGTACTTGGTTTTCTGTGCATTAAAGGAAACTAGATTATTTTGTCCCCATTCTTCAATTCTAGAAAGGTCCTGGTTCAGAGAAATTGCAGTGCTTATTTTTGAATTTATAAGATCGGGTTGGGTGAAAGAATTGGTAAATGTGAAGGAACTGTGGAGTGTTGAGTCATCTGCATAGGAATGTATTGGATTATGAGTGGTAGATATGAGATCATTGATATGAATGAGGAACTGAGTTGGGGCCAAAACTGATCCCTGGGGAACACCAGCATTTATTGAGAGAAATTGAGAATAAAGGCCATCTACCATTACACGTATTTTTCTGTTATGAAGATAAGAAGAAATTAGTGGAACTAATGATGCAAGGATGTAGTCTGACATCTTCGACAATAAGGATTGATGCCAGACTCTGTCAAATGCCTTTGATGTATCCAGTGCTATTGTATGTGTTTCACCATGTTGGTCTGTAGCTTGGTTGATTTGATGCGTAAGAAGGCAAAGAATGTCTGCAGTTGATCGACATCGTCTAAAACCATATTGCCTATCACTGATTAATTTATTATTCTCAAGATGCTTAATTATGTGATTATTTAATATAATTTCAAAGATTTTACCAAGAGTGGAAGTTATAGCTATTGGTCTGTAGTTTGATGGATCTGAAGAGGCACCTTTTTTAGGAACTGAATGGATATTTGCTTCTTTCCAGGGTACTGGGAAGCATGAGGTATGAGTACATGGACGGAACAATTTTGCCAATACAGGAGCGAGCACCAAGGAGCAATTCTTAAGTACTATTGGAGGAATTTCATCTGGACCAGGAGCCTTATCTACTGAGAGATTCTGCAAAATAGTTTTGAAATGTCTGGTGTGGATCTTAAGTGAGGGAATTTCAGGCGAATTAAAATTAAGTACAGGGACATCTTGATTTATTTCATCTAAGGTTGAGTTGGTGGAGAAAATATCCGCAAGAAGGTTAGCTTTACCTCGTGGGACACTTACAAGATTGCCAGTCGGAGATTTTAATGGTGGAATGGATGAAGCAGTTGTGAAGTTGGATTTGAATGAGTTAAGAGTAGACCAAAATATTTTGTTATCATTTGGATTATTTAGAAGTTTATTTGCCTGCTTGTGGAGAAAGTTTGATTTAGTTAGGTTTAATACAGTTTTGGCATGATTTCTGATGTTTCTAAAGTAATTAAAGGCTTCATGTGTTTTAGATCTTGTGTATGCATTGTAGGCTATTGCTTTTTGTTCAGTTACTCTAGCACAATTATGGTCAAACCATTTAGGTGAATTAGATCTTTTAATATACTTTTGATGAGGAATAAAAGTTTCCATTCCAATTTTCACAAAATCTTGTATGTGGCTCAAGGTGGAGTGTGCATCATTAGAAAAGAAAGAGGTCCAGGGAATATCAATAAAGAAACCTTGAAGACCCTCCCAGTCTGCCCTATCGTAATGCCATTTAGTCACCAAAACAGGTTCAGAGTGGGAAGGTGTGGTAGGTGATAGACAGGTGGCCTGTATCAGACAGTGATCAGAAGATCCCAAGTGGGGACCTCACTGTAACATCATAATTTTCTGAATTGGTTGTTAAAAATAAGTCCAGTAGGTGGGAATTATGATTAGGATTATCTGGTACACGGGTGGGTTGGTTGACTAGTTGAGTGAGATTAAATGAGTCTGCAAATAGCTCACATTCAAGACCAGCATCATCAGTCCTGGCTGAATGAGTGAGCCATTCAACATTATGGACATTAAAATCACCCAACACAGTGATTTCAGAAGAAGCATTTAAGTTGAGGACACTGAGTTGTGAGGACAGAGAATCAAAAAGACTTTGCTCTGGAGGAGTATTTGGGGAACGGTAGATGCAACATATGTATTTAAATTTACCAGCAGAAACTAATTTGTATATAGAATAATCAAAATAGGGACAAT
Organism: Paralithodes platypus; assembly: GCA_032716605.1. NCBI lineage: Eukaryota > Metazoa > Arthropoda > Malacostraca > Decapoda > Lithodidae > Paralithodes > Paralithodes platypus. The sequence goes on from CM064516.1 coordinate 2,001,241, forward strand.
TGAAACTAGTAACCTCCTCCAGGGCAATTTCATATTTTGCGAAGCAACATACACCTCCTTTAGGTCTGAAATTTTGAAGCAGTTGATAACCTGGAAAATTAAATCTAGACGTATCAGATGTGGATGTTACTTGAGTCTCTGTCAAAAAAAGGAGAGTAGGGGATTCTGCTTGAAGAAATTGGTGTACAGAATTGATGTTAGAGTGAAGTCCCCTTATATTGCTAAAGAAAAAGCTGCACCGACGAGCAGCTTTGGGACGTTGCAATGCTCTTGACACAGTCGCATGATGACGACCGGGAGGGCCCTGTGTCAATGACCCAACCCTGCCGGGGGTGGATATCCGAGGGACCACCAGGTTTGCTCTTAACAATTGTACTGCCATATTTATTGGGTAAGGTGTATGGTGTTACATGTATGATATGTAGTGGGAAGAGTAGTGTTTTATGGATCGAGTATAGCGATGTAGGGCAATGTCGTGAAGTTGGATGTTTATGTTATATAAAAAGGGTTTTCCTGATACCCCTGATGTGTGAGGAAGAAAGATGTGTATCCAGCTACCAAGGCCTGGGAGAGAAAATGGAATTCAGGCTATTCCCTGAGTCTCCCGAAACCTTGGCGGTAGTACTTCCTGGGCGGGGCTGCCTACCCCTACTACCTACAGGTAGAATAGCTGAATAGGCTTTCAAGCTTACTGCCTGTTATAAGGACACCCGGGGTCCTGCCCAACTTCCGCGGTGTCCTTATAACAGAACAGTTGGGCTGGAAGGGTTAAACTTGTTTTGAATTTATAATCAAATTTCTTATTCTAAAATCAAAACTATTACTAAATGAGTTACATTTGATATCTCCTGACTGCTAGTCTACATTTCCAGGCAATTTCTTACTCCACAATCGTGAGTGTGTTTTACTTTCAGCTCGCGGTTTAATTTATCGGAATTTAATTGTCTGCAATTTATTCGGCCTAGCAATTACAAATTGATTTGACATTACCGCTAAATTTCCTTTTCTCCTAACATCATAGCTGCGACTTTACGTCGGCGTCAGGCTGGTCTTAAGGGCTCGTTGACAGTCCTAACCTCGGATATCGACGAATTTCTTGACTCGGCGTCTAAAGTTGAAGTGGAGGCCAGGTTGCTCAGCATCCAAAAACAAATTGACAACTATGAGGTCACACGGGAAGATCTGGCTGCCCTTTGCGAGACAGACGCAGAAAATGTCAAGGAATTAAGAGAAGATACCCTCTAACTGGAAAGCATGCAAATTATCATCACTAAATTGAAGGGAACTATATCTACCGAGGTAAAATGGAAGCCAGCTCAACCAGATAAGAAGAAGTCCAGTGTAAAATTGCCACATCTAACGCTTCCATAGTTTGACGGTGGTGCCACGTTGTGGTCGGGTTTTTGAGAATTTTTTAAATGTACCATACATGATAATCCCGACCTCACCGACAATCAACGGTTTACATATCTAAAAGGTCAGCTTCTGGGTGAGGCCTATAAGTTGGTCGAAGGATTTAATGTAGAGAGCGCAAGCTATGCCCCAGCGGTTGAGCTCCTAGATAGAATAAAGGTGGGTTTATGTTACTCAGTTTAATGGATTGTGTGGTAAAATATCAATGGAAGTTAAATATTTGTAAGCTATAATGAATCAAATAAAATCAATCTAAATTAAATTTACTCCATATCTAAACTGAATTCAATCTGAAACAAGCTAATTTATATCCAAAGGTCTCACATAATAAATTATATATAGGGTAAGGTTATAAGGGTTTTTATTAGCCAGGAATTAACTCGCCAATAGTTCCACGTGGCAATGAGGCAAAGGAGAACGTATTACCCAATATGGTGGACAATGGGGAAGCGAGACTTCGGCCCTGAGGCCGAATCAGTCAAGTGAAAGGGAACAAATTATTATAGGGAATGGACATGAATACTATGCTTATCTGTCTGTCAGTCATGGCGTCGATGAGAGCATCGTGATGGTGTAGCTGTATTTATTGCAGTCAGTGTATTGTGATTAGAGGCACAACAGCTCGATCAACTGAGTGCGGAAATTAGATGTTAACTGGTCGGTGATAGTGGAGGCTCTTAACTGTCTTCCTCAGAGGCACACCTTGCTGCCTTGGCAAACACCAGGAGCCCAAATTATCGTACCGCATCTAGGTTGCTCTATACGATAAATTATATTAATATATACAATAAATTCATATATAGTACATAAAACCATGTCAATATTGCTTAATAGCATATTAGGCCATTACAATCTTAATTTACTTACAATCTTATAATATACGATCTACTCGTCCTACGCCGTGCAGCGGAAACAACAGTGACGTCACAGAGACATACGGGATCACAAAAGAGTCATAGCCTATCGTATTTATACGATACACTCCCCCCCACAAAAAAATACCTGAACCAACCTTAAACTTAAAGTTGCCCAGAGGCTATCTTCTGACGCCACATGTCGACGGCGCCAGCAGCAGCGCATCTGGGAAGTGTCCCGGTCCGAGAATGATCACCATCAGTAAGAGGTGAGTCGTTACTTTGAGAATCCTCGGACCCAGCAATAACAGGTGGAGCATCAGATTGCAATGCGGAATCGAGCTCCAAAGCGTACAAACGTGCAATAGGACGAACAGTAGTTCCAGTGGCCGTCCTCAATAGTGCCACACGCTCTACAGAGTCTTCCCCCTTGTATATCTCCAACACATGGCCCAATTTCCAGTATAAACGAGGACTATCTTCTTTAATTAAAACTACTTCACCAACAGTGGGTGCCGTCGGTCTACCCGAGGGTCTAACACTCCTTTCCCTCAATGCTAGCAGATATTCATTAATCCACCGTTTTCTAAAATCTTCGATTACCTTCGATATATACTGGTACCTCTTAGACACCGCTGCCTCAGAGTACAACAAGGGATCCTCTAACTCTACTATGGATTGGAAATCAGATGGAAACGCAGTCAATGGTTTACCATATAGCAAGTGAGCTGGCGTTAATGGTGGTGGTTCTTGCAGGTCGGTGTACACATATTTGAGCGGACGATCATTCACGACTGCCTCTATCTCTGTGAGGACTATCGTCACCTAACTCTTCTTTAATAGAGCACGTCCTACTACCGCTCTGAGTTCTGACTTTACTATGCCGACACACCGTTAACACATTCCACCAAACCAAGGTGCCTTAACTGGGATGAACCTCCATTCGCACTTTCTCTCTCCCATAAAAGTGATGATTGTAGGATCACTGCTCATATCCTTTAAATATTTTGATGCCTGGACATAAGTGGGAGCATTGTCGCTAAGAATGAGTGGAGGGAATGAACGACGGGCACAAAACCGTCTAAATGCCAGCATAAATTCTTCGCTAGACATATTATCACATAGTTCTAGGTGTAGCGCTCGAGACGTTGCACATGTAAACCATAATATATAAACTTTCTCATGCTCTCTCGTCTTCAATGCACCTGTGTAATCTAACCCTACAGCTTGGAAAGGCTCTATGTGCTTTACACGGCATTCAGGTAGAGGTGGAGCTGGTCCAGTTGCATATGGTTTACCCTTTAGTCTCTGGCATATTACACACTTTCTTACTACGCACGAGCTACTTGTTGAACTCTGGGTATCCACCATGTGAGACGTAAATTTTATATAATATGACATACCCCGTAGTGTTTTACTTCCCTATGTGCACATATGATCAATAGAACAGTAACGTGATGTCTTGTTGGCGTAAGTATAGGACGGTTTGTGCCGTCCGTTACACCCGACCACTTCAGGTGACCCTCACACCTGATGAGGTCATTATCCAGGTGCAACCTTAGTTGACGCACTAAATTAGGCATTAATGTCTTATTCGAGGTTTGCAAAGATTCTAATTCTTTGGAAAAGGTTTCTGCTTGAACCCACTTGATCAAAGTTACTTCAGCTGCTTTATATTCACGAGCATCAATGTTGTGACCCCAGTTGCAGAACTAGCCCGTTACTTTAAGCTTGATATTGGATACATATCTCAACACCCAAGCGACAACTCTGACTAGTTTATTATAGTAACCGAATCTTGCCCACTCTATTATTGGACCCGGTGGCTCATTTGGTTGGGCTGTAACTGCCACTGTTTCCAGTGGCAGAAGTCCCTCAACAACAGCATGCCAAATCGTCCATTCACTTTCATGGAGCAGCCACTTTGGACCATGCCACCACAATTCGGACTTCACTAACTGGCTAGCCGTTATACCCCTAGTTATGAGATCACTAGGGTTGTCTTTGGTATTTACATAATGATAAGCAACGTCTGGCAATAGGGCCCTAATCTCATCTACCCTATTTCTCACATAAACTGGCAGAGACCTCTTGCTATGTATCCAGTTGAGTGCAACATGACTATCGCACCAAACGTGAACGATTTCAATGTTTAACTCGCTCTCGTATGCTGCGCGTACATGTTGCACCAGACGTGCTAATAGCAGCATGGCAGTCAATTCCATTTTAGGGATAGTTACCTTTTTAACTGGGGCTACTTTAGCCCGGGCGGTAACTAAATGTGCCCCAAATGAAGTACAAAGGAGTACAAAGGAGTACAAAGGAAATCAAGCAACAACAGATCTAGTGACCCTTCTAGGTTGCTTGTCCTCCAAAACACTGAGGATCAAGTGTCCAAACAGTGGTTTAGAGTGGGTTAGGGCACATTGGAAAGGGAATTACTACCCTGGAACTAAAGTCTGTGGCAGGATTAGGAAGTTAGTAGGGGACAGATGGTTAGAAAACTGAGGGGGGGATAAAATAAAGTTATTCATTTACAAACGCAGTCAGTCGCGGGTTTGAAGCGAGATATTTGTCTAGGCGGAGTTTAAATGAATCAACGGTGATGCAGTCTATAACGTTTCGGGGAAGCCCATTCCACAAGTTGACAACTCGATTGAAGAAGAAATTCTTAGATTCGTGTTGAGTTAAAAGATTTACCAATAATTTTGCAACCGTTTCCCCGCGTGTAATTAGATTGGTCGATAGTGAAGTACTTACTACAGTTCATATTGTCGATGCCTTGATGATTTTGAACACTTGAATTAAGTAACCTCTTAATCTGCGCTGGGTTAAAGGAAATAGATTTAATTCTCTAAGACGCTCTTCGTATGGTTTGTTCTTTAGGCTAGGTATCATTTTGGTAACTCTACGTTGAACTCGTTCTAGCTTGTTTATATCTTTTTGGTAATAAGGGCACCAGGATTGAACGCAGTATTCCAGAAGAGGGCGGACTAAGGAATTGTAGAGGGTTAGGATAACTTCTTTGGATTTATGCTCAAATGACCTGCCTATAAAGCCAATTATTTTGTTGCCTTCTTAACAACTTCTGAACATTGTTGCACTCGGTTTTAGGTTACTCGATATTGTTACTCCCAGAGCGGTTTCTCTTTTTACAATCTTAAGCTGAGTCCCAGTCATCGAATATTTGCTTTCTCATTTAGGTATCCGATATGTAGTACTTTACATTTATCCGCATTGAAACGCATTTGCCAAATTTGGGCCCAACATGACAATTTATCTAGATTGTGTTGCATATCGTCAACTTGTTCTTTTGAGAGTACGCTATTTGCAATTTTTGTATCGTCAGCAAATTTTGAGATTGTACCGGTGAGGCCCTCATCTATGTCGTTGATGTACATTAGAAAGATAATTGGTCCTAGTACCGATCCCTGGGGTACCCCGCTACTTACATTGGTCCATTTAGATGCCTTACGTTTATGACTACTCTTTGCTTTCTGTCGCTGAGCCAATTTTCTATCCATTTCAACACACCGTCTTGTATTCCATGCGCTTTTAGTGTTAGCAGTAAACGTTTGTGGGGAACTTTGTCAAAGGCCTTTTGAAAATCAAGGTATATATATCTACAGCTTTACTCTCATCGTAGAGGTTGAGGATATCGTGGAAGAAGTCTAAGAGGTTTGTTAAACAGGAACGTTTTTTACGAAAGCCGTGGTGAGTATCTTTAAGTATGTTATTTTCCTCTAAGTGATTTACGAGTCTGTCTCGTATGACCGTTTCTAGCATTTTACATACAACTGAGGTTAAGCTAATTGGACGATAGTTACGGGGTAGGGATTTGCTGCCTTCTTTGAATATCGGTGTTACGTTGGCTAGCTTCCACTGATCAGGCATAGTTCCAGACTGCAAGGATTTATTGAATAGTAATAGTGGTTTGGAAACTCATCCTTAGCTTCCTTCAGAACTCTAGGCGAGATTGTATCAGGTCCAGGCGTTTTATTTACCTTGAGTTTATCTAAACAATTCAATACTTCTCTCTCTGTAACGGTGATATTGCTTAGAACATCTGAATTATCAATCTGAATCGGCGATGGTGTAGGGATATCACGGAAGTCTTCTTTCGTAAAAACTGATGCAAAGAAAGTATTGAGGGCATTACTCATTTGTACTTCGTCTTTGGTGTATTCTCCATTTTCATCGACTAACGGTCCAACAGTTGAAGTAACTACTTTTTTCTTTCTGATATAACTATAGAATTTTTTCGGGTTTGTTTTACTTTGATTCGCAATATGTAACTCTAGGGTCTTTTTACTTTGCTTAATTACTTTTTTGGCTTTGCGTCGTAGCTCTACAAATTTCACCCGTTCTTGCGTCATTTTGTGAGGATTTAATCTATCATTAGCAACTTTTTTAGCAGGCGGGCAGTTTGAAATATCTTTATTCCACCATTTGGGCTTATTATTATGGCCTGATGCGGTATTATCGATGGTAGGCAGTCTTGCACTTCTTTTAGGTAAGTGGTTCGAATAACTTCCAAGATGTATTTATGTCGTTATTGTTAATTAAAAAGCTCCAGACAGTTTCTTTAAACATAGCTCTAAGTTTATGGAAGTTTGCTTTCTTGAAATTAGGGACTTTTTCGATGCTACTATTTGGTTCGTTACTAGTAAACTTTAACGTGAAAGTTATCGTACGATGGTCGCTGTTACTGAATTCATCACCAACATTCAAATTCTCTATTAATTCTTCTTTTGTTGCAAGTGTTGCAAGTACAATGTCAAGAACGTTATTACCACGGGTCGGTGTTCGAACAAATTGATAAAGCGAACTCTCTTGCAAGTTCGTATACAAGTCATGTCCGGAGTGTGAAGTAAGAGTATCGCCCCACTTGGTCACAGGTAAATTAAAGTCGCCAAAAATTACGGTATCTTGTGAGTTACTTACATCTGCAATTTGTTCATAAATTTCTCGGTCAGTTTGCACTGATTGAGCTGGAGGTCTGTATATTAATGAAAGTATTATTTTTGTACCTTTATTATTCTTTATTAGCACAAAAGATGCGTCGATGTTCACAATTTGAGGTTTTGACAAGAGGGTAGGGTTAAGACTTTCTGTGATATAAAGTAAAACGCCACCTCCATTTAGATTTATTCGGCTTTTCTCAAACATTACATAACCGGGAAGTGAATACTCTGCTAAAAAGTCTCTGTCTTCTGTATTGAGCCAACATTCTGTTATGCCAATTACGTCATAATTTTCTGTAAACACTAGTTCCTTTTAATCTGAAAATTTATTGCGTATGCTAGGAGCGCTTGCATAGAAAACCTTTAAATTTGTTTTTTTAGAACTCACCGAACGCTCTTTAATAATATTTTTGGTCTTATCGGATCTACATTTATGTTCATGGCTGTCCTCGGTCCTCGCTGTCTTCGGTCCTTATTGCTGGTGGTCCTCGGTTGCCTCTGTTTTTTTCTTGCGGTGGATGATTTATGTCACTGCTGCTTCTTCTCTGATGGCGTTTTTTGATCCATGGCTGCGGACTGCTTCGTGTAGGAGACGACCCATGCGTGCTGAACCCACATGGTTTAGATGAGTGCCATCCTTGCAGAACAGAGTAGGCTGGTTGTAGACGTTGTCCCAGATGTTGATGAATTCAACTTCTTCCCCAGACACCAATATTTTAGTCGGCTATTTGTGCTGAATGCCTTGTCATAGAATTTATCAGGTGCGTCGATCTTGGGGAGAATGCCTGAGATGATGATATTCCTTGACTTGTTTTTGTAGTGCTGGATCATCTTGCGATATTTTTCCATCAACTCTTCGGATCTGGTGCGCATGACGTCATTTGAACCAGCATGGATGACAAAAAGGGTATTTTCATTTGCATCCTTTGTGGTATCTTCGAAGGCTTCCACAATGTCGTCCAGTCCAGCTCCTGGGATTCATTTTTTTTTCGTTGATTTGGGACTCTGTCGCAGAACTCTTCGACCTGTCCTCGTAGGATGGAATCCCCAACGAGCCTGGTCTCTTCTGGTTCGTCTTCCATCTCTACCAATATCTCAAATCTGTTTTGACATTCGTGACTGGTAGATGAGACCTTTTCTGCGTTGGTCCGTTCACCGTTCCTCACTGGTGGTAAATCCGGAAACCTGTGGTGGCGGGACTCATATGTTACAGGTCGGGGGACGAGGACTGAGTGGGTAGAACGGGGGCGAGGAGGTTGGTTACTGTTCGTGCTAGCAGGCTTTCTTGGCACGAGGAATGGGGGTGAGACTAAAGGTGAACAGGGCGGCTCGTGCCTGGTTTGAGTGTCGGATCAGGTTCGTCAGAAGCATCTGCTGCGGAGTGTCTACTGCAAGTGTTGGATTGTTGGGCAGATGGACGTTGGGGACGGTGGTGGATGCTGAGAGTTGAAACAATCGGCGTTAGTGATAGTCCAACGTTGAGTGTTACAAACTCTTGGAGTGATTCCAGCTTCCTGGTGAGGCCGTTGGTCTTGTTGTGGGCTTCATCCAATTTAGCTGTCAAATCCTCTCGTTGCTGGCAGAGTTGGCAGACTTGTGGATCGGCAGGAGCAAACATGGAAGCCCAAAACCTACCTGCGCAGTTCGTACCGGCACGAGGCATGGTGACGATCACTTTCTTCAGATCACTTCACTCACTTAAAAACACTTAACTCCCTTAAAACACTAAACTCACTTTAAAAAGCACTAAACTCACTTTAAAAACACTTAGACTCACTTTAAAAACCCTAAACTCACTTTAACCCCTTAATTAGCGTCGAGGCAACATCAGTCGAGTTAAATAAATCTGGACTAGTGTGGGCGCGGCTCTCGACATAGGTCGAGTGGCAATTTCAGCACGTATTTTGGCTGAGAGAGAGGAGACAAGTGGTGGCAGGATACTAGCGAGCGTATGACTGTCTCCAGACCACCGCGGAGAACCTACTGACACAAATCTCAGCTCCCTCCTCCCTCATCTCACTCGCTCCATACTGCAATTATGTACCGAAAGTACCGAATTACCTTCTTTTTGCACTCGCGTTGTCACGGGTATTGCAAGAAAACTATCCTATCATACAAGGATCGTTATGGTGTAATTCGAAATCTGCTGTTTATGCCCTTTCAGGGATAGGTACTGGTTTTACGTTCTGGGTCTTATTTAGGCATGACAATGATCACGTAAGACAGCCCTATTTTGGCTAAAAACACCCCGCCTGTGCGGTACATATAAATACACCGCATAGGCCGCTCGTAAGGTGTTAAAACACTAAACTCACTTTAAAAACACTTCACTTACTTAAATAGGCCTAACCGGCAAACAACAATTTTTGAAATACACACAAATAGGTTATCAGCGGTGATATCCTAACCGAAAGATTAAAACAAAACAAAATTAAATTTGAAT